>BSBK01011743.1:0-277500 GCA_027943335.1 Chamaecyparis obtusa
TTGCTTACCTTCTCTCTTAACCCTATCTCTCTATCTATCTACTTATCTTACCCTATATCTCTTTCTTACCTTCTCCCCTGCCTCTCTCTCTCTCTCACTCACTCCTTCTCTCTCTCTCTATCTACTTCTCTTGCCCTAGATCTCTTTCTTACCTTCTCTCTTAACCCTCTCCCTTTCTCTATCTACTTATCTCACCCTATATCTCTTTGAACTTTCCTTCTCTCTCAACCCTCTCCCCTGCCTCTCGCTCTCTCTCTCTCTCCCTCTCCTCTCTCTCTCTATCTCTCTCCTTCTATCTACTTCTCTTACTCTAGATCTCTTTCTTACCTTCTCTCTCAACCCTTTCCCTCTACCTCTCTCTGTCACCCCTCCTCTTCCTCTCACTGTCTCTATATCTCCCCTTTCTCTATCCTTATCTCTATTCTTCTCATAACCCATCCCCCTCTACCTCTCCCTCATTACCCCTCTCTATCTATCTATCTATTTCTCTTACCCTATATCTCTTTCTTACCTTTTCTCTTACCTCTCCCCCTTTGCATCTCTCTCTCTCCCTATCTATCTATCTACTTCTCTTACCCTATATCTCTTTCTTACCTTCTCTCTTAATCTTCTCCTCTCTCTATCTACTTATCTCACCCTATATCTCTTTGAACTTACCTTCTGTCTCAACCCTCTCCCCTACCTCTCTCTCTCTCTCTCTCTCTCCCCCTTCTCTCTAACCCTATATATATCTCTCTCTCCCCTTCTCTCTAACCCTATATCTTTCTCTTACCTTCTCTCTCACCTCTCCCCCTTTGCATTTCTCGAGCTCTCTCTCTTTACGTCCATTATATATATATCTTTCCTTCTCTCTTACGTCTCCTTCTCTCTCTCTCTCTCTCTCTCTCTCTCTCTCTCTCTCTCTCTCTCTCTCTATACACTTCTTTTACCCTAGAACTCTTTTTTACCTTCTCTCTTAACCCTCTCTATCTATCTATATATTTATCTTACCCTATATCTCTCTTACCTTCTCTTTCAACCCTCTCCCCCTGCCTCTCACTCTTGCTCTCTCTCTCTCTCTCTCTATCTACTTCTCTTACCCTAGATATATTTCTTACCTTCTCTCTTAACCCTATCTCTCTATCTATCTACTTATCTTACCCTATATCTCTTTCTTACCTTCTCTCTCAACCTTCTCCCCTACCTCTCTCTCTCTCACTCACTCCTCTCTCTCTCTATCTACTTCTCTTACCCTAGATCTCTTTCTTACCTTCTCTCTTAACCCTCTCCCTTTCTCTATCTACTTATCTCACCCTATATCTCTTTGAACTTTCCTTCTCTCTCAACCCTCTCCCCTACCTCTCGCTCTCTCTCTCTCTCCCTCTCCTCTCTCTCTCTATCTCTCTCCTTCTATCTACTTCTCTTACCCTAGATCTCTTTCTTACCTTCTCTCTCCAACCTTTCCCTCTGCCTCTCTCTCACACCCCTCCTCTTCCTCTCACTATCTCTATATCTCCCCTTTCTCTATCCTTATCTCTATTCTTCTCATAACCCATCCCCCTCTACCTCTCCCTCATTACCCCTCTCTATCTATCTATCTATTTCTCTTACCCTATATCTCTTCTTACCTTTTCTCTTACCTCTCCCCCATCTCTCTCTCTCCCTATCTATCTATCTACTTCTCTTACCCTATATCTCTTTCTTACCTT
The DNA here is from genome assembly GCA_027943335.1 of Chamaecyparis obtusa. NCBI lineage: Eukaryota > Viridiplantae > Streptophyta > Pinopsida > Cupressales > Cupressaceae > Chamaecyparis > Chamaecyparis obtusa. Next base: position 1,689 of record BSBK01011743.1, read on the forward strand.
CTCTCTTAACCCTCTCTGTCTCTCTATCTACTTATCTCACCCTATATCTCTTTCAACTTACCTTCTCTCTCTCTCTCTCTCTCTCTCTCTCTCTCTCTCTCTCTCTCTCTCTCTCTCTCTCTCTCTCTCTCTCTCTCTCTCTCTCCCTCATTACTCCCCCCCTCTCTCTCTCTCTTGTATAATTCATTATGATCCCTTAACACCTCTTTAACATTCTAGGACATATAAATGAGTCCCAAGACCCCATATGACCCTTAGGGCCCCTAAGGGTTGCATGGGGTACTAAGAACTACTTTACACCCCTCATGACTCCTTATACCCCTTAGGACCTCTTGAGAACAACATGATGTATTCCTATCGGTGCTATGGGGTTATAAGGGGTCGTAGGATTGATTATGATCTCTTAACACCTCTTTGATATCCTAGGACATATCAATGAGTCCCAAGACCCCATATGACCCTTAGAACCCCTAAGGTTCACATGGGGTCCTAAGAACCACTTTACACCCCTTACGACTCCTTATGACCCTCTATGACCAATTAGGACCCTTTACAGACCCCTAAGGGTCACATGGGGTCCTAAGAACCACTTTACACCCCTTATGACCCTCTATGACCAATTAGGACCCTTTACGGACACCTAAGGGTCACATGAGGTCCTAAGAACCACTTTACACCCCTTACGACTCCTTATGACCCTCTACAACCAATTAGAACCCTTTACAAACACCTAAGGGTCACATGGGGTCCTAAGAACCACTTTACACCCCTTACGACTCCTTATGACCCTCTACGACCAATTAGGACCCTTTACGGACACCTAAGGGTCACATGGGGTCCTAAGAACCTTTTTACACCCCTTACGACTCCTTATGACCCTCTACGACCAATTAGGACCCTTTATAAACACCTAAGGGTCACATGGGGTCCTAAGAACCACTTTAAACCCCTTACGACTCCTTATGACCCTCTACGACCAATTAGGACCCTTTACAGACACCTAAGGGTCACATGGGGTCCTAAGAACCACTTTACATCCCTTACGACTCCTTATGACCCTCTACAACCAATTAGGACCCTTTATGGACACCTAAGGGTCACATGGGGTCCTAAGAACCACTTTACACCCCTTACAACTTCTTATGACCCTCTACAACCAATTAGGACCCTTTACGGACACCTAATGGTCACATGGGGTCCTAAGAACCACTTCACACCCCTTACGACTCCTTATGACCCTCTACGACCAATTAGGGCCCTTTACAGACACCTAAGGGTCACATGGGATCCTAAGAACCGCTTTACACCCCTTACGACTCCTTATGACCCTCTACAACCAATTAGGACCCCTAAGGACCACTTAAAACCCCTTATTCGTTAACTTTCTTACACTCTCCTCTCTCTCTCTCTTAGTCTCTCAGTCACCCCTCTATCTCTCTTTGTCTCTTTATCACCTCTCTCTCTCTCTCTCTCTCTCTCTCTCTCTCTCTCTCTCTCTCTCTCTCTCTCTCTCTCTTTCTCCCCCCATCTATCTCTCTTTTATGCATTTCTAGAAAGGGCGTGCTCCAAATAGGGCATGCGCCAAAAAGGGCGTACGCCCTATTTGGCGCACGCCCTTTGTAGAAAGCCCAAAAATGGCAAAAAACCTAAGAATCCCGTGAAGGAGGCCCACTTTTACTGTATTCTATCTGGAACACGTAGTTTACACAACAAATATTCACTTTCATGGTGTTGGAGGTCAAAAAGAAGACTATTTTATCAACTTGGACCACCTTTTGTTGCAAGGTCAACATTGTGGTGCAAAAAACAACCTTTATTTAGCAAATTTGACATATTTCAAGGTAAGTTTTGTTTGTTCTTGCATGCCAAAATGTGAATAAATCCTTTTTATTTTATTTCATATTATATGGACTTGTGGAAAGCATAAATAGACATGTATTGGACTATAGTTGTATTATAATTTGATATATATAAATTGTAATACTTTTATATTATGTTATGACTTATTATAATAGATTGATTAAAAAAACCATAATTGTTGTATTAGATTGATATTTTATAATGTGTAAATTTTAATGAATTTCAATGTATATATAGATCTTATTCATCATGTTGAGAAAATGACCTAAGATTCAAACACCGCAAGAGCATGAAATAGAGAAAGAGAAGAAAAGAGAAAGAATGAGACAACTTCGCGAAAAACGACAATTGGAGCCCATACAAGAAGAATTACCTAATAGGAGAGAATTGGAATTGGAAACACAAAGGAACCAAATGAGAAAGTTGCGTGCAATAAGACAATTGAATTATGAAGGGGTGAGTATATCATCTATTGGATCGCAAGTTGAAGGGATGCCATCATCCAATGTTGGAGGTGCACATGAATTATCTAATGTTGAAGACATCGCACACTCTACACCTCAAAGTGTAGCCACACCATCGTATTATGTTGAAGGCACACCATTAGCTACATCCGAAGGAATAGACACATCATTGCATCATTGTGAAGGCACCTCATTTCCAACTTCCGAAGGTGTAGGAATCACACCATTGCATCGTGTTGAAGAAACACCATATTCATCTCAAGTCGGTGAAGGTCCATCTTCCACATCTCAATTTGAAGGTGCATCATCTTCGGTCGAAGGTACGCAATCCATCCCTAACATTGTTGACGTTCCCAATGTTGAGCCTACACAACAATTGAGAACACCTCCTAGAGTTTAGCATAGAAAGCCTAAATATTTGATTGATATTGACACTAATATTTTGAAACCAATGCCTAACAAGATTCCCAAGCGCACTTGTCAAAGATATACTAACCGAATTTGGAGGATATTTTTTGAGAATTTGAATGTCACAGGAAGATGTCAATTGTTTGTTGAAATGATGAGAAATCTGAAATTTAGGCCTATCATGAAGATTCTTGGGTTAAGAATATATGACACCTCCACTTAAAAAGCTATTGTAAAGAATCTAATGGATGCATATGAGACTGTGGGTTCTACATCACGCACGAAAGATAGTAATGTCACATGACATGTGATAACATCAACAATGGTAAGCAATCAAATGAAGAAGTCTCGACTCATTAGAAAGACAAGTAAATCATTGAAAATAAGTAGAAGGTCTCTAATGAGAGCCATGTAAAGGCGTCAAAGAGTGGAAGATTCAAATAGCAATGAACTATGGGCTTTTTCTGGTAGATTGCCACGGAAAGACAAAGACATTGTTGAAGCTTTGAAATCCTTCATTTAAAATTTTTGGAAGAATAATACACGAGTATCTCCTAATCAAAGAGATGTTGTAAGGAGGAGGATTGGTAGTCGATTGCGTGATCCACATCCAAAGCATTTTTTGGATTCAACCCAGACACAATTTTTTGCAAAATTTATAGATGCGTATCCTCAAATTAAAATTAGTCAAAGATTTTTTGAAATGGCTAAACCTTTTTATGTCAAGATAAATCACACATGCACAACTTCTTGTTGTAGAGTACATATTGAATTTTCTAACCATTATACTGTCTATCGGCATATATGTGTACGTTTGCATGCTAACAATGTCTGGCAGGAGTGTAACATAAAGGAGCCACCTAGATCTTCAAGGGAATTGATAGCTACCATTTTATGTCATAGACCAGACGGACAACAATTTCACCAACTATCATGTTTGAATGGTACATGTGTACATTGTGGTGGTTTGCAAGATTTACCTATTTGTCAGCATATGGAAAGTAGTCATGCAATTGGGAATGAAATAGTAGAATTTGGAAAATATAAGACCATTGCATATGCTCTAAAAGATGGAAAAGAGGCAAAAAGATGTGATTTAGTAATTGATAGGATTCTGGTGTATCAGTTCATGGATATATTTTGCAAGAAAATTGTGTATGAATATGCAATGCATACACATAGAGCATGATGGTTGGATACACAATTCAAGTTATGCAAGGACACTTTTCTGATTTATACAATTGTTTCAGTTGTGGACTTTGCTGAAAACTACACTTTGCAACCACAAAATGAGGTACAATTATAGTATTACAACTCTCAACAGGTTGCTATATTTGTTCATATAGCATACTTGCATGCACCTAATAGTACGGAGGAAAATAGGAAGATATTGAGGGAGTACCATTTTTATATGAGCGATGATCGCTCACATTCTACAGAGTTTGTACATGGTTGCTTTAGTCTGTTTTACGGTGATTTGGGAAATAGGAGCATACCATATCGTCGACACATCATATGGTCAGATAATTGTACAAGCCATTGCAGTTGCGCGGGTATTCGTCGCACTTGTGACGGTTATTGCATGATCGCATGCGGCTTCCCGAGTGCATGTGACCATGCGACAAGCTGTCGCAGTTGCGCGGGTATTCGTCACACTTGCGATGGTTATCGCATGATCGCATGCGGCTTCCCAAGCGCATGCGACCATGCGACAAGCCATCGCAGTTGCATGAGTGTTCGTCGCAATTGCGACGCTAATATAAGGAATTGTAACGGGGTTGATGTCAGATGTCAAATAAGGAATCCTAAGAGATTGGGAATACCCTTAAGTCATTATAGGTGATTGGTGAATTGTGGGAGTCAAGTGAAGGGCACACTACTTTCATGTTGTCACCTCTGAATTAAATTAGGTCAGTGTCCAAGGTGACTGTTAGGTGGTGCTAGACTGGATTTGGAAAACAAGGCTTTGGGATCTTAAATAACTTCCAAATGGGTGTCTAAAAATATCTTGATTGTGTCAAGATACCAAGTTGTGAAGAAGTTAGAGTGGAAAATCGAGGTTGAGAAGGCTACAAGGAAATTGGCATGCAGGTCTAGTTTTCTATGGTATGGTTGTAAAGGGAACAAACCAAGAGTTTTTTCAGAGTCCTTATGTCATATGAGGACCATCTACATGCTTTGGAGTGGTCAGGAAGTCCACTGGTGAAGAGTTCTAACTAAAGGCTAGGTTTAGGCCTAGTGTCCCTAAAGCCAAAAGGGCATTGAAGTTTGATTGAGTGTATAAACTTGAAAAGGGATTTTTTTGGGATATAAATCCATTTTATTGGTTGTGTTACACCATTGTAAGAGCTTGGGAACACCCTTAAGCCTTTGTAGTTGGTTGGTGAGTTATGGGAGCTAAAAGAAGGGAACTCCACTTTCTTGCTGTAACCTCTGCATTAGTTCTCGTTTAGGTGACCAACTCCTTCGAGGTCCACAAATAGACCCATTAATTTCCCAAATTGGTTCGTTAGTAGGCAAAGAATTTATCAAATGTCTTGTAATTTAAATGAAGAATTTTGGTGCAGGAGCACCTCTCCAAACACCTAAGTCCACCTTGGAACCAAATGGAGGTAGTGGATCTAAAGAATTCCTAAGAGTGAATTGGGATATATTAAGGCCAATAATGGAAATATCTAATAAACAATTTAATTTAAATATTATAAGTCCTAGAAGTCCTGGCAAAGGACTTAGTTTTTCCTTGCAAAATCTTATTTTTTTGATGTTTGGTTGATTGTTTTGGGTTTGGAACAGAATTGTGGGTGATATAATAACATCATAACATCATTTTTCATCTGTATTGAATGATTATATAATCTATTTTGCTTCAAATTTGGAAAGTTGTTGTAGGTGGTCATATTGGTGCATTGAAATAACTCCATTTTGGTCTTTTTGATGATATAATGGGCCATTCAATGAATGTAATTGCTGTTTCTCATTGTTGTAATGTGCATATGAAAACATAAACATTTTGTAGTCAATTTTGAAATTTGAAATGAATAACCAATTTACTATGAAAGCATGGATAGCAATGTAAACACATAAGACATTGCCAATCAAGAATACAATGTACATGCGTACGTAATAACAACATGCCTGATGATATCATATAGGCCAATAAAAGTTTGGTCAAATAATGCAATATAAGTGTACAAAAGATATGTCTGATAATATCATATAGGTGTACAAAATATATGTCCAGCAATGCCATATAGGTGTACAAAATGTGTGTCCAATAATGCCAAGTAGGCGTACAATAAAAGTATCCCTATTCTACTCATTTCCCGCTAGGGGAAGAAAATAAGTCTCGAGCTGTTTTTGATTTCTACGTGGATGGGGATGCAGTGGATGCTAGAGTCTTTTGAACGCGTTCACTTGTCCTCCTATCTAGACTATTCTGTAAAGAGAGCTAAAAAAATAAAAAGTATAAGCATTAATGAGTAATATGTAAATCAAAATTAAAATGTATAATGACATATGCTAGAATTTTCTCTTACCGCAAATATGTAGTCACTATGTTCATCCACTGCAAAGCTAGGCTGGTGATCAAGAGTGAAAAGTCCCTGGATATACAATCAAAATAGTAATTCAATTTCCATATGTGAACATTGTTACAAATTCAATTCAAACTATTAAGATGAAAATGATAATTAAATTTAGTTTCATACTACAGAAGTGCCTCGGAACTAGCAACAATAGCAGCAACTCCATGATCCAAAGACTCTCGAACACCAGGAGGACTTTCCGATGTCATCATCTAAAAATGAATCAAGCAGATTATTATGCATCTATTAAGAATATTTATAATTATTTGCAAAATGACATGCATTAATGGTACCTCCGTGAAAGTGCCACCACGTGCAACTGGATACGGTGTAGATGTGGAAGTTGTTGCAACAGTGGCCGAGAGAATATGCAATATAATTTAGAAGACAATTATTCATATAAGAATATATTGGTAATGTGTTGGTTATAGTATTTTATTACATATATACCTGTGGACTCCACGATGTCGTATGAAAGTCGGGAGAAGGAATGTGCTCACTTCCAACAGTGCTTTGAGTCTGGATTTTGATAATAGTTTTTTTCATAAATTATTTGCTCATTCATTTTTTTAATATAATTTGATTAAAGTAAATGTAATTAACAATAAATATAGATACCTCTCCAAATGCACAGTGTTGACCCTCACTATCTACTACGAATGTAGAAGGTCCAACAGTGAACTAATACACAGTACAATAAGTTATCAGATAAAATCATGTGTAATAACTTAATGTATTAATTCAATTATTTTTTTTGATAAATACCTGTGGAGATTTATTAGTGTAGAAAGTGGCAGGGGGGACATGCTCACTAACACTTTGACCCTACATATACATCATATACTAGTTTAGTTATTCATTTGGTTATAAATGGAATATATGACCAAAATAAATATAACTGGAATTGCAAATATTTACCTGTGTGTCGATGCCAAATGTTGTGTTCAAGAAGTCACTAGTCATCATACCACCATGAGGAGTACCATATGTGCATAAGGACCCACATGACTAGCATAAGTGGCCCCTCAAAGATTGCTCATCCTCCCTCTGGACTAATGGGCTAAGAACATCAATGAGAGTTTGGGTGAGGGCATTAATGGTGCCTAGTGTGTCCACCTCCACATGTTCCTTCACTATAGAAGGAACACTAACATGCTCAATATGGGGCTTCCCAAGGGGTTCCCTAGGTGCATTGGGGTCAACATGTGCCCCCGGTCTATTAAATGACGATCCCCCACCTCTACCTTGAGAATCTAAAAAGTCAAAATAATTGGGCACCTCACCAAGGATGAACTCGCAATAGAGTTTCCACAAAAAATATATGGGAACCTCGTGATTGTTGCAAGGAGGGTTATCAAAGACCATCCACCATCTATCCCAAAATTTATTTTTAATATCTTCATTAATGCACCAGTGAATTGAGAACCTCCTCAATGTAGTTCTGATAGTTTCATTTTGCCTAGGCTTTTTGAAGAGTTTACAAATGTCATCTTTTATAAAAATTTTCTTTTTAATGCCCTCATATGACAACTTATCAGCATAATATTGTTTATGTTCTTCTCTTATATTATGCCAGATATTCAATTGCCCACTAACTGATCCTATGTGGGTAAGAATCCATTCTAAGGAGGAAGCAAGTGTTGCTCTTCCGGGATTTCTATTTACGGATACTTTTAATCTATTGATTAAATTTTCTAATTCCCTTTTCCCATTTTCTATTTTTTCAAACAAAGTTTGTGATGCTCCAAGAAGAGGTTTTTCGATTGGTGGAGGTTGTGGTAGTGGGTTTTCAATATTTTCTTCTTCTACATGAGGAGGTGGTTGGTTTTCTTCGTTAATTGGAGGGTTTGAATGAGGGTTTTCTTCGGGTGCATCATTATTGCCTGTAGTTTAAACAAAAATAAATAAATTTAATTCTATTTGCAAATAAAATTACAAATAACAATAAAACAAAATGTAAATTGAAAAACAAATAAAAAATGAACATTTACACATAAACAACTCAAGAATCATTAAAAAAAACCTACCTCTTCTGCTTCTTCTTGATCTATGCTGACGAGGAGGCATTGCATACAAATTCGTGGGCAAAAAATTGCCTCTTCTAGACTGCGTGCGCGCTAAAGGGCAACCTTGCTACTACTAATGGCATTTTGAAGCTCGAAATTGTGAGCTTCAAATGAGTAGTGAGTGGTTTTATAATAAAACCACAAAGGGCGCACGCTAGAAAGGGCTCACGCCCTTTCTAGCGTGCGCCCTTTGCACGCAATTTGGCCAAAAAAAAGTTTGGCACCTTTTTGGTACCCCATCTTTGTGCACATACCCATTTCCAAGTTCATTAAATTGTTTTGATTATATTTCATTTATAAAAGAATAACTATTTAATTTAATATCTATTGTTTATGATGAAAATTTAGGGCAAGATTGTCAGTGGCGGTGGTGGTGGTGGTGGAAGTGGCAATGATCCTAATGTCCCCTTTTACACATTGTCCTCAATTCCACAAGTATATATCGAATAAAAAATTTTAATTAACATATTTGATTATTATGTAATTATATGAATAATTGTATCATAACTTATTATGCATGTGCATTAGATGTGCACTAGTGGACCATCGACGTTCACAACAGACAACGAAGGGCATCGTGCAACTTTCCTTGAGGTATCTTTATTTGCATATTAATTTGATTTACTTGATTATATTTAATTAATGAATGAATGACTAAATTACTAAACAAATTATGATCAAAATCCAGAGGCACGATGATTACATTTTTTCACTTGGGTTTGTGAGGTCACCATTGAGTCCACAGGTATATATGTAATAATGCATTATAATTAACATGTCAATAGTACATTCTTATATGAATGGTTATCTTATAATTTTCCATGTACATGTGCACTAGTTGAATGTTGGAGCTTTGACTTCGACACCACACACCGGAGGACGCAGTGGAACCTTCACGGAGGTATCATTTACTCATTAGTAGGGTTGTAAAAAATATATGTAATCTTGATAACTGCATAATACTTTTTTTGTTTCATTTTCAGCTTTTGACATTAGAGACTCCTCCTTCTATCTGTGATACTTTGGATCGTGGAGTAGCTACAGCAGTAGCTAGTTCTGAAGCACTGACTGAGGTATGAAAGAGATCGCTTAACTTTAATTGTTATTTTAATAGTTTGTATTGAATTTTATAATGATATTCATGTATGTATTTTAATTATTATTTTGATCATTTTTATAGGGACTTATTACTCCAGATCGCTAGCATACACCTTCGGTGGATGAACATAGTGACTATTTGCTAGCAGTAAGTGAATATTCAATTTTATGTCATTGTATAATTCAATTTTGATGTATATTAGTTATCTCTATCTAAATTTTTGTTTTATCAAGTCGAGCTACAGAAGAGTCTAGATAGGAGGATGAGTGAGTGCACTCGAAAGACTACAGCATCCACTACATCTCCATCGACATGACGATCCAAGACAGCTCGGGATTTGTTTTCTTCCCCTAGCAGGAAAGGACTAGATTAGGGATATGGATTGTATGCCTATATGGCATTAGTGGACATATTTTTTTGTATATTGTATAAGTGATATGTTGTACATCCATTTGGCTTTGAGGAAGCTAGTTTTACTGTATTGAATATATTCAATGTATGACATTATTGGACATATATATTTGGCTTCATGCCCTACAAATATTTTTTTTTTTATGTTTTAGGTATGCAATTCATGTGTTTGGTGTATTGATGTATACTAATTTATATTTATGTGGATGTCTTATACTTTGTAAATTTCCCATGCCTTATAGTTATGCTTGTATGTTTATCGATGTATGTTTAACTTGATGACTGTGCTGCAAATGCCAGTCACTGTCCTCAATAACAGTCAATTCCTTAACTGTAATAATAAAAAAAGTAATAAAATGAATGCATAAATGCATAAATATAATATAAGGCAATATTTCTACATCACAACCTATCCAAGATCATGTGGAATCAAACATTTATATTCATTGGTGTGCTCCATGTTCCACGTGACAGTCACAATATAAAGACATGACCTCGAATAGGTGAGGTAGCATATGGCAAAGTTGTTGTCTATTGAACCCAATACCAAGCCTATTTTGATCTGTGGGTACCCTAATGTTGGCAAGAGTTCTTTTATTAATAAGATTACTACGGTAGATGTGGATGTGCAACCTTATGTTTTTACAAACTAACTTCTAATTGTCCCCTAATTGACTAATTGTCCCCTAACATGATCCCGTAGCACCTGACGGATCAATTCTACCTCACACGAGCTCTGAGATATGACCCCAAAAAGATCATTGATTTCATGCTGAAGGGACCTTGAGGGACACTTTGGCATGGAGTCATCAGTGGGGATTGAACAACTATGCATGGCAAACAAGGTTGCCCATAGCGTTTACCCGACCATTTGGAGCTATCGGAACAGACGATTCGATGCTACGACTGACGATTGGAAAGATATGCAACGTTGGTCGTTTTCCACTGAGGAACACTATGAGTTTTGACATCGACCGAGAATGTGTTGCCAATTTTAAATGAACTTGAATCTCTAAAAATTGAGATAGACTATTGTAGGCCTCGGCAACACAGTCCCGTAGCACCTGATGGATCGATTCTACGTCACACAAGCTCTGAGATATGACCCCGCAAAGATCATTGATTTCATGCATTTGGGACCTTGATGGACACTTCAGTCTGGAGTTGTCGGTGAGGATTGAACAACTGTGCATGATGAACGAGGTTGCCATTAGCATTTACCTGACCATTCAGAGCTGTTGGAATAGATGGTTCAATGCTACGACTGACGGTTGGAAATATACGCAACGTTGGTCGTTTGAACTGAGGAACACTTTGAGTTCTAACATTGACCGAGAATATGTTGCCAATTTTAAATGAACTTGAATCTATAAAAATTGAGATATGCTTTTGTAGGCCTCGGCAACATGGTCTCGTAGCACCTGACAGATTGATTCTACCTTGCACGAGCTCTGAGATATGACCCTGCAAAGATCACCCATTTCATGTTGAAGGGACCTTGAGGGACACTTCGCCATGGAGTCATCGGCAGGTGGTGAACTATTGTGCATGGTGAATGAGGTTGCCACTATCATTTACCTAGCCATTCAGAGCTATTGGAACACACAGTTCGATGCTATGACAAACGGCTGGAAAGATACACAATGTTGGCCATTTGAACTGAGGAACACTGTGAGTTCTGACATCGACCGAGAATGTGTTGCCGATTTTAAACAAACTTGAATCTCTAAAAATTGAGATAGGCTATTGTAGGCCTCGGTAACATAGTCTTGTAGCACCTGACAGATTGATTCTACATCGCACGAGTGCCGAGATATGACCCCACAAAAATTATTGATTTCATGCATTTGGGACCTTGAGGGACACTTCAGCTTGGAGTCATCGACGGGTGGTGAACGACTGTGCGTGGTGAACGAGATTGCCACTATCATTTACCTAGCCATTCGGAGCTATTGGAACAAATGGTTTGATGCTATGACTGACAGTTGGAAAGATACACAACATCAGCCGTTTGAACTGAGGAAGACTTTGAGTTCTGACATCGACCGAGAATGGGTTGCTAATTTTAAATGAACTTGAATCTCTAAAAACTGAGACATGCTATTGTAGGCCTTGGCAACATAGTCTTATAACACCTGAAAAAATGATTCTACGTCGCACGAGCTCCGAGATATGACCCCGCAAAGATCACCCATTTAATGTTGAAGAGACCTTGAGGGACACTTCAACCTGGAGTTGTCGGTGGGGATCGAATGACTATGCATGCTGAATGAGGTTGCCACTAGCGTTTACCCGACCATTCAAAGTTGTTGGAATAGACGGTTCGATGCTACGGTCGATGGTTGGAAGGATACGCAACGTTGGCTGTTTGAACTAAGGAACACTTTGAGTTCTGACATCGACCGAGAATGTGTTGCCGATTTTAAACGAACTTGAATATTTGAAAACTGAGACAGGCTTTTGTAGGCTCGGGCAACACGGTCTCGTAGCACTTAACGAATCGATTCTACCTCATATGAGCTCTGAAATATGACCCCACAAAAATTGTCAATTTCATGCTGAAGGGACCTTGAGGGACACTTCGGCATGGAGTTGTCGGCGGGGATCAAATGACTATGCATGGTGAACAAGGTTTCTAGTAGCATTTACCCATCCATTCGAAGCTATTGGAATAGATAGATCGATGCTAGGACTGACGGTTGGAAAGATACGCAACATTGGCCGTTTGAATTAAGGAACACTTTGAGTTCTGACATCGACCGAGAATGTGTTTCCAAATTTAACGAAGTTGAATCTCTGAAAACTGAGACAGGCTTTTGTAGGCCCCAACAACATGGTCCCGTAGCGCTTGATGTATTGATTCTACCTCGCATGAGCTCTAAGATATGACTCTGCAAAGATCACAGATTTCATGCTAAAGGGACCTTGAGGGACACTTTAGCACGGAGTCATCGGCAGGGATCGAATGATTATGTGTGCCGAATGAGGTGTTCACTAGTGTTTACCGAGCCATTCAGAGCTATTGGAATAGATGGTTCAATGCTATGACCAACGGTTGGAAAGATATGCAACGGTTGTCGTTTGAACTGAGGACCACTTTGAGTTCTGGCATCAACTGAGAATGTGTTGCCAAATTTAAACGAAGTTGAATCTCTGAAAAATGAGACAGGCTTTTGTAGACCCCAACAACACGGTCCTATAGCACCTAATGGATCGATTCTACCTTTCATGAGCTCAGAGATATGACCTCGCAAAGATCATTGATTTCATGCTGAAGGGACCATGAGGGACACTTTAGCACGGAGTCATCGGCGGGGATCGAATGACTGTGTGTGCCGAACGAAGTGTCCACTAGCATTTACCTAGCCATTCGGAGCTATTGGAATAGAGGGTTCGATGTTACAACCGATGGTTGGAAAGATACGCAATGTTGGCCGTTTGAACTGAGGAACACTTTGAGTTCTGGCATCGATCAAGAATGTGTTGCCAATTTTAAATGAAGTTGAATCTCTCAAAATCGAGATGGGCTTTCGTAGGCCCCAAAAACACGGTCCCGTAGCACCTAACAGATCAATTCTACCTCATACAAGCTCCGAGATATGACCCCGTAAAGATCACCAATTTCATGCTGAAGGGACCTTGAGGGACACTTCAACACGGAGTCGTCAGCGGGGATCAAATGACTCTACATGCCAAATGAGGTTGCCACTAGCATTTACTCAGTCATTCAAAGCTTTTGGAATAGACAGATCGATGCTACGAATGATGGTTGGAAAGATACGCAATGTTGGCCATTTGAACTGAGGAACACTTTGAGTTCTGACATCGACCGAGAATGTGTTGCCAAATTTAAACAAAGTTGAATCTCTAAAAATTGAGACAGGCTTTTGTAGGCCCTGAAAACACAGTCATGTAGCACCTGATGAATTGATTCTACCTCACACGAGCTCTAAGATATGACCCCACAAAGATCACCAATTTAATGCTGAAGGGACCTTGAGGGACACTTCAGCATGGAGTCGTCGGCGGGGATTGAATGACTGTGTGTGCCGAATGAGGTGTCCACTAACATTTACCCAGCCATTCAGAGTTGTTGGAATAGACGGTTCAATGCTACGACTGACGGTTGGAAAGATATGCAACGTTGGCCATTTGAACTAAGGAACACTTTGAGTTCTAGCATCGACCAAGAATGTGTTGCCAATTCTAAATGAAGTTGAATCTCTAAAAACTGAGACAGGCTTTTGTAGGCCCCATCAACATGGTCTCGTAGCACTTGATAGATCAATTCTACCTTGCATGAGCTCCGAGATATGACCCCGCAAAGATCATTAATTTCATGTTGAAGGGACCTTGAGGGACACTTCAACACAGAGTCGTCAGCGGGGATCGAATGACTGTGCATTCCGAATGAGGTTTCCACTAGCATTTACTTGGCCATTTGGATTTGTTGGAACAGATGGTTCGATGCTACGACCGACAGTTGGAAAGATATGCAACATTGGTCATTTGAACTGAGGAACACTATGAGTTCTGGCATCGACCGAGAATGTGTTGCCAATTTTTAAAAAAGTTGAATCTCTCAAAATCGAGATAGCCTTTTGTAGGCCCCAGCAACATGGTCCTGTAGCACCTAATGGATTGATTCTACCTTGCATGAGCTCTGAGATATGACCCTGCAAAGATCGCCGATTTCATGTTGAAGGGACCTTGACGGACACTTCAGCATGGAGTCGTTGGCGGGGATCAAATGACTCTGCGTGCTGAATGAGGTGTCCACTAGCATTTACCTAGCCATTTAGAGTTGTTGGAATAGATGGTTCGATGCTACGATCGACGGTTGAAAAGATTAGCAACGTTGGTTGTTTGAACTGAGGAAAACTATGAGTTTTGGCATTGACCGAGAATGTGTTGCCGATTTTAAATGAAGTTGAATCTCTCAAAACTGAGATAGGCTTTTGTAGGCCCCAAAAACATAGTCCCGTAGCACCTAATGGATTAATTCTACCTTACATGAGCTCTGAGATATGACCCTACAAAGATCATCGATTTCATGCTGAAGAGACCTTGAGGGACACTTCAGCACGCAGTCATCGACGGGGATCGAATGACTCTGCATGCCGAACGAGGTTGCCACTAGTGTTTACCTAGCCATTCAAAGCTGTTAGAATAGACAGATCGATGCTATGACCGATGGTTGGAAAGATACGCAACATTGGCCATTTGAACTAAGGAACACTTTGAGTTCTGACATCGACCGAGAATGTGTTGCTAAATTTTAAAAAGTTGAATCTCTAAAAACCGAGATAGGATTTTGTATGCCTTGACAACATGGTCTCGTAGCACCTGACGGATTGATTCTACCTCACACAAGCTCTGACCGCAAAGATTGCCAATTTCATGTTGAAGGGACCTTGAGGGACACTTTAGCACGAAGTCGTCAGGGATCGAATGACTGTGTATGCCGAAGGAGGTGTCCACTAGCATTTACCTGACCATTCAAAGCTATTGGAATAAACAGTTTGATGCTATGACCGACGGTTGGAAAGATACGCAGCATTGGCTATTTGAACTGAGGAACACTATGAGTTCTAGCATCGACCGAGAATGTGTTGACAATTTTAAGAGAAGTTGAATCACTGAAAACCAAGATAGGCTTTTGTAGGCCCTGGCAACATGGTCTCATAGCACCTAATGGATTGATTCTACCTTGCATAAGCTTTGAGATATGACCCCGCAAAGATCATTGATTTCATGCTGAAGGGACCTTGAGGGATACTTCAACACAGAGTCGTCAGCGGGGATCAAATGACTCTGCATGTCAAATGAGGTTGCCACTAGCATTTACCCGGCCATTTGGAGCTGTTGGAATAGATAGATCAATGCTACAACCGACAGTTGGAAAGATACGCAACGTTGGCCATTTGAATTGACGAACACTATGAGTTCTGACATCGACTGAGAATGTGTTGCCGATTTTAAATGAATTTGAATCTCTGAAAACTGAGATAAGATTTTGTAGGCCTTGGAAACATGGTCCCGTAGCAATTGACAGATCCATGCTACCTCACATGAGCTCCGAGATATGACCCTGCAAAGATCACTGATTTCATGCTCAAGGGACCTTGAGGGACACTTCAACACGGAGTCATCGGCGGCGATCGAATGACTGTGCATGTCAAATGAGGTTGCCACTAGTGTTTACCCGGCCATTCGGAGTTGTTGGAACAAATGGATTGATGCTATGACATTACAGATCCATGCAAGAACCTTTTCTTTGATATTGCTCACTAACCCTTTAAAAGAGAAAATGTTTACAAAAACTGGCATGTACTTGCATGAGGACATTAAATATTACAAAAATCTCGCACAGAAGCAGCTGGAAAGCCGCTCAAAAAGTAGTAAGTGATAGCAAGTGGGATAATGCAAATGCTTTAATAAACCACTATCTTCTTTACTCAAGCAACATCTAGTTCATCTACTCGACTGGGGCATGTTTGGGAACAGACAGTCTCCATTTAAACTCAAGTCTCTGGAAGTAGTTATATTTGTCAGTGGAGGAGATACACCCATTGGATCGGCAATAAGTTCATGGTCACTGGAATTTCCATTTCTCTTCAATTGGGATACTCTTTCCAAAATTGCATCTACCCTTTTACCAATTTGGGAAATTAATGGGTCTATTTGTGGACCTCCAAGGAGTTGGTCACCTAAACAAGAACCTTGAGATGAATCGGCAACTTCTCTATGAAAGAGATTAGTATCTTGAGAAGCTCTCCACTTGTCAGCTGAATTAAAACCTTGGACCATAGATGGCTGTGCTTTATTATAAAATGAGTGAGACTGCCTTGCCAAAGGTGGCAATGAACTTACATTTCAAGGATAATGCCCAACATGAGTAACCTGATTTCCCAAGTTCCGTAAATGCAAGGCCATTGACAAATAGGCATTTCTAATAGAAATATTTGTGGTGCTAGAATGAAGTGCATGACCAAATTCTTTGCCTACTAATGAACCAATTTGAGGCTTCATTTCACATTGCTCTGTGGATAATTCCATAGCACTTGTTACTTCTCTATTTGAATTTTTTGTGTCAATGTACATGTGCACTGAATAGCTTCTGTCACTACTTGAGCTACTAGCAGATGGTGAGTACTCATCATCATCATCTGACATAGGCTCACATGCATATCTTACTTATTTCCTTTGCTGCTTTCCACTTCCTAGCTCTTCCTCCTTATCTGTAACTTCTATCATGGGTCCAAGAATCTCTTCCCACTCTTTCCCATTAACTGTGGGCTTTGTCTCTTCGTCCTGATTAATTGGCTCTCTACTTGTCAGCTAAATTAAAACCTTGGACCATAGATGGCTACCCTTTGTTGTAAAATGAGGAGTGAGACTACCTTTCCAAAGGTCACAATGAACTTACATTTCAAGGATAATGCCCAACATGAGTAACCTAGTTCATCTGCTCAACTGGGGCATGTTTGGGACCAGACAGTCTACATTTAAACTCAAGTCTCTAGAAGTAGTTATATTTGTCAGTGGAGGAGATACAACCATTGGATCTGCAATAACTTCATGGTCACTAGAATTTTCATTTCTCTTCAATTGGGATACTCTTTCCAAAATTGCATCTACCCTTTTACCAATTTGGAAAATTAATAGGTCTATTTGTGGACCTCCAAGGAGTTGGTCACCTAAACGAGAACCTTGAGATAAATCAGGAACTTCTCTATGAAAGAGATCAGTACCTTGAGAAGCTCTCCACTTGTCAGCTAAATTAAAACCTTGGACCATAGATGGCTGCCCTTTGTTGTAAAATGAGGAGTGAGACTACCTTGCCAAAGGTGGCAATGAACTTACATTTCAAGGATAATGCCCAACATGAGTAACCTAGTTTCCCAAGTCCCGTAAATGCAAGGCCATTGACGAATAGGCATTTCTAATAGAAATGTTTGTGGTGCTAGAATGAAGTGCATGACCAAATTCTTTGCCTATTGATGAACCAATTTGAGGCTTGATTTCATTTTCTTCTTGATCATTGCAATATTTTCTCCTCAACTGAACATTTTGTAATCAGTTGATATACAATCATAGTTTTCTCTTGGCCAACCCTGTGGGATCGTGATTGCACCTGTAGATCCACAAAAGGGTTGAAATTTGGATCTGGTGGAATATTAGTATTAGAAAGAAGTATTCTAACATTGGACATGCAGGAAAGAAGAAGATTTTGCAAGTTGAGAGTGACTGAAGGAGTTTGATGAGTTTAAAGGGTGCATAAGGGTCATGAAATTGGTGCAAGGGTACAGCAGTAGATGTTCTAGCCTTTGGAGGGGGGTATTTTATGCATGAATCCATCATAGGATGGTCAAATGATGGTGAATCAACTTTGGTTTAGTTTCTATGGTCCTGGGAGACGAGACATTGGGTGAGCCCTAGTTTCTAAGGGGTTTTGGGACCAATTTGGGGCTTTTACATCTACAAGTGTCAAATATTCAAATTGATGGTAGAATACTCTAATTAGAGTCATTTTAAGACATTTTTGAAAGTGGCAAGGTCTGGGAGTGAGTCCTTAATAGGGCTGCTTTGTTAATTGAGCCTATTAGGCCTAGTTGGGAAACATGAATCAACAATTTTAAGGTGTGATGTTCCAAAACACATAGTCTTTGTCTTGACATATGTTATGCAACTTGAAAAAGGGTATTCAAATACTTTGATCACCATTTGAAGAGGTGATCAAGAATTTGGTTGATGGTCCAACTAATTGGCAAGCTTAAACAAGCATGAACCAAGAACTTGTTTTATATGGTGGATATGGAGTTGCTGAAGGAAACCTAAGGTGTGGAGTCTTAAAGAAGATGGTATGAAAGGAGAGAATGAAGTAAAGGATTCTCTAAAGCTGAGAAAAGAAAAGAAATTGATGTTCAAGCCCACAAAGGATTCAACAGTCAAAGCAATGAAATCTGAGAATACAAGGTGTTGAAACAAGTGCATCCCTCCAAGGGAATATCCAGTGCTGCCATGGATATCATGGAGAGCTTCATGATTGATATTTTTGATAAGATTACTCCTAAGGCTGCTTCTCTACTGAAATATAACAAGATCGTGACACTTTCCTCCAAAGAAATTAAGATTGCTATCAAGTTTGTCCTTCTTGGAGAGTTGGCTAGGCATGTTGCTTCTGAAGGAAGTAAGGCTGTTACCAAGTTTCATACTACTCTAGGTTAGGTTTTGTTAGAAGATTTTAGGTTTTTTGTACATGGTGTTTATGGAAGGCTTGTTTAGAATTTGGTTTTGGCTTGGGTTTATGTTAAAATGGGCTTGTTTGGATGTTTTGAGGTAGAAGTGACTGTGAACTGAATGTGTGGAAGTTAATGCTAAACTGGGATCTTAGTGTATGTAAAGAATATATGAATTATGCTATGTATGTTACATTATGAATATAGCTTATGGTTATTTTCATACATTATGCTATGTATGCTGTGAAAAATATTTGTTATAAGATTTCTATTATAAGGATGTGGTTATTGTATAGATCTCTCATTTTAATAACTTGGAGTTTAATTAATTTAGTCATGTGGAAGGGTTTTCTACTGCTCTAGATTATGCCTAAAGAATCTATTTGTTATAAGATTTATATTATAAGAATTTGTTTGTTATAAGATTGGCATAACAACATAAAGTTTTTTTAATTAATAATGAGAAATATTTTTACAACTCAGCTCAATAGGAGCACTGGAGGAAAGAGCTGAGCTGAGAAAACCTTCTGGTATTGCCCCAAAAAATAGAAGAGAAAGGTTGTCATTAAATCTTACAAACTTCCCATTATACATACGGGGTAATGCATGAGCAATTTATAGTCCACCCAATTTACAGTACTATATAAATTTGACATGTTACGATATTTTGTATCTCCATTTAGTCCAATGAACCAATTGGGTCTACCCTACCCTTGATTGTCCTAAGTATTGCCTCGTGGTCTGACTCACGAACCTTCCAAAGAGTTTTATTATTCGTTCTTCCCCATATCCGATCAAGTGGACATTTGATGCAATGACGAGGTTTGAATAATGAAGAATCTTTTTGTGTGTCTCCCAATCCTCGAAAAACCACAACCTAGGGTCTTCATAGCATACTGTCTAAGCCATGTACCAGTTACAACCACTACTCCTATAGGGTATTCTAATTCTTCACCATCGATAACTGAGTGATCCAATTTCTTTTTTGCCTCAACACAATGACACAAATAATAATTTTTCCCTTCTTCATTGTCTTCAGGTGCAATAATAGTAAAAACATGGCCTATAATGATATAAACATAATGAGGACATTAGTTTACTAAATACTTATGATAAAGTACTAAATTTGAGATTATTTGTGTGGAAAATTTTACCTAGTTGTACTAGATCAGATAAGCAATCAAAGTCAATGGATGATTCCATTTCTGTCAGTTGTATTGATTCATGGGGATGATAGGAGGCAAGTGGACTCAAAATACATGTATACCATTTGTCAACCCATTCCTTTGACTCACACCCATCCCAATCTTCATCTACACATGATGAACAAAAGCATGCCATATGTCGTGTGTGGATACTCCATGAACCTGCATTACAACTTCTAAAAGAGTGTAGCTCACTCGATCCTCTCAATGTACAATAATCCTCATATGGTGCAATGTTAGTTTCATCCATCAACCAAAAAAATCTATGAACCATAGACTCACCTTCATTACTTGGACCCATTGTAATGTTACACCACTGGACAATACATCCCGCATCTGACAATGTTGCTTTCTCTTTGTACTTTAATTCTTCACATGCTAAGGCTCTTTTAATACATACACGTGCACCATCATGCTCTCCCTTTCCATGACCTACCTCTATGAAATTCCACATATATTGAATTCCAGTAATCTTATGCATCCTGCACAACCAATAAAACATCCAAGAATTCTTGAATTGGGATGCACAATTATTTGACCAAATGATATGTCGATGATATTTTATGCCCCTGTTTTCCAATTGAGCATAAAATAGTTGAAAGCAACTATGTACAAACTTTGTAGAATGTGAGCGATCATCGCTGATATAAAAATGATACTCCCTCAATATCTTCATGTTCTCCTCTGTACTATCCGGTGCATGCATGAATGCTATATGAACAAATATAGCAACCTATTGAGAGCTATAATACTTTGCTTGCACCTCATTCTGTGGTTGTAGTGTGTAGTTCTCTGCAAAGTCCACAAATGAAACAATGGTATCAAGTGGGAATGTGTCCTTGCACAATTTGAATTTCATATCCAACCATCGCGCTCTATGTGTATGCCTTGCATACTCATAAATAATTTTTTTACAAAAAATGTCCATGAACTGATACACTGAAATTTTTTCAATTACTAAATCACATATTTTAGCCTCTTTTCCATCTTTTAGATTGTATGTCATGGTCTTATATTTTTCAAATTCCACTATTTCATTACCGATTGCATGTGTACTCTCCATATGTTGACAAATTGGCAAACGTCGCAAACCTCCGCAATCTATGCATGTACCATTGAAGCATGATAGCTTGTAAAATTGTTGACCATCTGCTCTTTCACATAAAATGGTAGATATTAATTCCCTTAAAGATCTAGGTGGGACATTTATGTTACAATCTTGCAAAACATTGTTAGAGTGCAAACCTACACATATATTCCTATAAACTTCAAAATGGTTAGAAAATTTAATATGTACCCTACAACAACAAGTTGTGCATGTGTGATTTATCTTGACATAAAAAGGTTTACACATTTCAAAATATCTCTGACTAATTTTAATTTGAGGATACATATGCATAAATTTTGCAAAGGATTGTGTCTGAGTTGAATCCAAAAAATGTTTTGGATGTGGAACACGAATAAGACTACCAATCCTCCTTCTTACAACATCTCTTTGATTAGAAGATACCCTTGTATTATTCTTCCAAAATTCTTCAATCAAGGATTTCAAAGCTTCAACAATTGCTTTATCTTTTCACCATAGTCTACTAGAAAATGCCCAAAACTCATTGCTATTTGGATCTTCCACTCTTTGACACCTTCCCAGGGCTCTCATTAGAGACTGTCTACTTATTTTCAATATTTTTCTTGTCTTTCTAATGAGTCAAGATTTCTTCATTTGAGTGCTTACTATCGTTGATGTAAGTATATGTCATATGACATTACTATCTTTTGTGCGTGATGTAGAACCCACACTCTCATATGCAGTCATTAGATTCTTTACAATAGATTTTTCACTTGAATCATCCATCATTCTTAGCCCAAGAATCTTCATGATGGGCCTAAATTTTAGATTTCTCATCATTTCAACAAATAGTTGACATCTTCCTATCATGTTTAAATTCTCAAAAAATGATCTCCAAATACGATTAACATTTCTTTGACAAGTACGCTTGGGAATCTTGTCAGGCATTGCTTGCAAAATGTTAGTATCAATATCAATCAAATATTTTGGCTTTCTATATTTAATAATTCTAGGAGCATCAAAAACATTATGTGTGAATTGTGTACCATCTTGAGTGCCTTCAACATGAGACGATGTTGTGCCTACACCTTGGGTTGTAGATAATGGTGTGCCTTCAACATGAGACGATGTTGTGCTTACACCTTGGGATGTAGATAATGGTGTGCTTTCAACATGATAGAAGAGTGTGCCCACACCTTCAAAAGTAGACAATGGTGTGCCTTCAACATGATACATTGGTGTACCTCAAACATTGGATGATGATGTCTCTTGTGTGTGCTATAATTGTGTCACACTTCTATGAATCATTACATTTAAGAACACTCAAGAATGAGGTCTCAAAAATCAATCCATAGCTCCCTAGGCATGGAGTGCAAGGGTTTTTAAGAATGCTCTCAGCTAGAGCTATTAAGCCAATAACCTTGCTAGTAAACCATGCAATGGAAGATTCAATGATGACAAGGGCAAGAATGCCAATATCCTCAAGAATCAAGAATGAAAATGCAATGCAATGCTATGCTAGAAATGGAAATGCAAGCTAAGCTATGAAAATGAAAGATGCAAGTATTACAAAGCCTCCTAGTTAAGCTAGATGAATTAATCTAAAGCATAAAGGAAACTAAGCTAAGAATGCCATGAAAATGAAGCTACTATGTGTACACACTAAAATGGTGCACTTCTATGAACCATTACATGCAAGGTTGCTCAAGAATGAGGCCTCACAAAGTGGCTCATAGCTCTCTATGCATGGAGTTGCAAGGGACTATGATGTGTTTGCTCTCAGCTAGAGCTACAAGCTTGTGACCTTGCTAGTCAACCACACAATGAGAGATTCAAGTGAAGACAAGGGAAACAATGCCAATATCTCCAAGAATCACTATGAAGATGTAATGCAATGCAACTAAAATGAGGATGCAATCTAAGCTATGAAAGGAAAGTACAATGCAACTAATCTATGAAAGGAAATAGCAATGGATTACAATGCCTCCTATTTAGACTATGTGAGCTTATTCTATTGCATAAAAGAAAATCTATACTATGAATGCCATGATTATACAACTAAGAAAGAAAGTATGCAACTAGATGATGAAATGAAGCAAGTCTTCAATGTCTTCAAAAACTCCAAATGCACCTAAAACCTGCAGCATAACATTAGTATAAAAACATGGTATATGCAAATGAAGGAGAGAGCTCTCCTTTTATAAGAAATGCAAAGAAATGGACCATTGAGATTAAGAGGCAAAAAGTCTTAATCGGTGGTGGAGCTTGAAAGAGGAGAAATCCATGTGCACAAGTATCCTCCAATGAGAGTGAAGTGTTGACTTTTGAGCCTCATGTGAGACAAAAAGTGTTTTTCTCCTTTTTATAAAATAAGAATAATGCTTTATTTGTGCAACTTAGGATAAGAGGAAAGTGGGGGCTTTTTATTTAATTAAAAGGGGAGGAAATATTCCTTTTAATCAAATAAAGACTTAGGATAAATGGTTAGCCCATAGGATAAAAATCCAATATATGATCGAAACTAAGATTTGATCAAGAAATTGATATTGTTGAAAATATTGATTATTGATAAAAATGATTCAGAATTGATAAATCAAATAAATGGGGCACAAAGTCTAGGCGACCATTTTAGGGTGCATACATTTGCCCCTCTTTGAATAATGTGTGATCGATTTGGGAACACATGCAGTCAAAGAAGAATTGAAGTGTGAGATCGATCTGGGATCACAAAATAACTCAGATGTGAGGTCGATTCGGGATCATATCTGGACAAAGCATAAATAAAGGCCTTTGAACATGAGGTCGATTCGGGATCACATTCAAAGTAAGAGATAAGAATCTCAAATTTGAGCAACAGCTCACAAAAGATGTCTGAATCAAGAGAATCAAGCAATCGGGGATGAGAATCCCATAAATACTGCCCCCTCAGAATCGAAATCAAAATCAAGTAGAGGAGAGACAGAAAATCGATAAGGTTGATCAAATCATAATAAAATCACAATCGAAGGTAAGGGTCAATAGGTTAACCATTAAGCAATGAAACATGCCCCAGTGAGGAAGTAGAAGAATAGAAATAGAGTGGATGAAAGACTAGAAAATTTGAGAGACATGGAAGGAAGAAATTCCACCGAAAAATCAAATTATGCCTCAAAAGGTCAGTCAACTGCTCAAAAGAAGGGGAAATTTTTTTTTTGAAACGCGACTCAAATTTCGATTTCGAGTCCAAAAATGGATAGAAAATGATGTGATATGAAAGATCAGAAATGAAAGATATGATCAAGAAGAATCAGAAAATGAGCACAGTTGACCAACAGGTCCACGTAAGATGAAAAAAGGAGAGCTCTCTCCATATGCAAAGTGCAAAACTAATCTAACATGACCCTAAAAATGCAAGCTACTATGAAAGTGGTTGACTTGCAAGGTCACAACGCTTATAGACATCTAATTATCATCATCGAGCGTTATTGGTAGTGTCGTAAGATCATACAATGCACACTAGCATAACTATGTGGATATGAATATGATCTTTATCAGATAGAAATGTGGAAATCTCACCTAGGCATCAAAGACATGTAGGTCAAGATGACTAATGCAGTGAGATTACCTAAATTTTGGTATGGCGAAATTATGTTTGTATCAAGACACATGAAAATCAGGATAGCTAGAAGCATGCACTCGCAAAACAGTCAAGGATAATACCTTGTCAATCCATAGGGTCAAGTAAGACTAGCATAAATGCTCATGACAGTTAGGATCAACAAAATATACCCACAAGCAGATAAAGAAAGAAAACATGTTCTCATTCCCTCAGTCTTCTAGCTATGCATCATCGAAAACTTCTCAGGGAGAGACCACTCATCAAAGAAGTCCTCATAGACAGCACACAAAGAAAAATAAAGTCATCATATCATCAACGAGTTGATTGTTTAAGTGTGTGTGTGTTGGTCATAGAGTCAAACTCTGGTTATCACATCTGCAAATGGGAAATATCGCATCATACTTTAGACATTGGGTAAGACACCTAATAAGTGTTAAGAAACACTCGACGCAAGGGTAGTGTTGAAAAACACTGTTTTAGGGTGGTGTTGAAAAACACCTATTGTGAAATGCCCCAAGAGACAAACGGACCTAAAAGACCAATGCTAACAGTTATGCCCCCTAGACAAAGACAAAGACCAATTCCAGATCAAGTCAAATAAGGTCAAGGCATGATGGAAAGTGGCTAGGTGTCAAGGACGCATGCTAAGAAATAGGAGTGCAAAGGCCTCAAGTAGCGCCTATTTCCAGGTTTTCACCAGTTGGAATCTTTTTTCATTTTTTCCTTTTTTGGATTTTTTCCTTTTTTAATTTTTTTGTATTTTTTCAGGACTTTTTATGCTTTTTAGGATTTTTTCAGCATCATTTATCAATTTTTTTGGTATTTTTTTAGGATCATAAAATATGTACAAGGGATGCCCCTAGACAGAAATGGGCATCAAGGATAGAACTTCTTTAGGTGCAAAATATTGATGGGATCAGGGAGCTGTTCTCCATCAGGATCTGACAGTAAATACGCACCGGTACCAAAAGCAGCTATGATGACATATGATCCAAACCAGTTAGGTTCAAACTTGCCCTTTTGCTCTCTGTTCTGTTGGTTCTTAGGGTTCTCTCACAAAACAAGATCACCTATTTGAAATTCTCTAGGGCGAACCTTCTTGTTGAATGCTTTGGACATACGCTTCTGATACACTCTCATATGATCAAAGGAAGCTTTACGCTTCTCATCTAGGAGTTCTAGTTCCTGTAACCTCATGGCGTGGTAATCCTCATCTGTAATCAAACCTTTGAGTGAGACTCTAAGTGATGGTATCTTGACTTCTAAAGGCAATACCGCTTCAGTGCCATAGGTAAGAGAAAAAGGAGTGGCTCCTGTAGGTGTGCGAATGCTTGTTCTGTAAGCCCATAGTGATGGATTGATTTGTAAGTGCCAATCCCTACCATTCTTGTGTACTGTCCTATGAAGAATCTTAAGAATGGTTTTGTTAGAGGCTTCTGCCTGTCCGTTTCCTTGTGGAAAATAGATGGAGGACCAATGTTGCTTGATTTTAAACTTTTTGCATAGATGCTTTAGGTCCTTATTCTTAAATTGACCTCCATTATCAGTAATGATCTCAGAAGGCACTCCAAATCGGTAAATAATATGATTCAAGATGAACAAAGAAATGGTCCTCCCTGAAGCAACAGAAAGTGGCACAGCTTCCACCCATTTTGTGAAGTAGTCAGTGGCAGTAATAATGAATTTGTGTCCACCTGATGAGTTGGGATGAATCTGCCCAACCAGATCAAAGGCCCAGCGCTGAAATGGCCAATGAGAAACAGAAGGGATCAGCTCCCTACCTGAAGCATGAATCAGGTTGCCATGTTTCTGACATTTTTCACATGACTTAGCAAAGGTGACCGCGTCTATCTGCATTGTGGGCCAATAATATCCTGCCCTAAGAAACCTTCGGGCCATGGCAAGACCATTAGAATGTCCACCACAAATGCCCTCGTGGATGTCAGCTAACGCTTGGTTGGATTCCTCCTTTTCCAAGCACCTAAGGAGCGTCCCATCTAAACCCCTCCTATATAAATCACTAGAGATGAGGGTGTGGCGAGAGGCGTTACGGATTAGGTTTTGACATTTAGAGCGGTTGAATGTGTCGGGAATGATGCCATCACGAAGGTATGAATAGATAGCACCACATCGGGAAGACTCATGTGTGATAATGACACAAATGACATGGCTTTCAGGCGAGTCAAAGATGGGATGGTGTAGCTCTTCCACCAGGAATTCAAATCTGGATTCATGTGTCTCCAACTGAAGAAGTGAAGCTAATGTGGCCATGGCATCTGCAGCCTTGTTCTCTATCCTAGGGATCTGTTGAAACATCACGAAGGTGAAGTAGCATCTCAAAGAATCAACCATCTTTTTGTAGGGTATCAATTTTTCATCCTTGGTTTGATACTCTTCATTGACTTGGTTGATGATTAACTGGGAATCCCCAAAGACATGTAACTCTGTGATGTTCCATTCTATAGCCATTCTCAAGCCATTGGTTAAAGCTTCGTATTCTGCAATATTATTTGTACATGGGAATAAAAGTTTGTAAGACTTTGGAATATTGTACCCATGTGGAGAAACAAATAACACTCCAGCACCTGATCCTTTTTGCATGCGGGAACCATCAAAGAACATTGTCCAAGTGCGAGTAGTCGTATACAAGATGTGTTCATTTGGGAATTCCACTTGGACCGGCATACTATCCTAAATTGGGAAATCAGCTAATTGGTCAGCAATAGCTTGCCCTTTTATGGCCTTCCTTTCAACGTACTCTATGTCAAATTCTGTTAGGACCATCATCCATTTAGCAAGCCTACCCATGAGGGCAGCCTTACTAAGCAAGTATTTAAGAGGATCAATTTTGGCAATCAAATGTATGGTATGAGCAAGCATGTAGTGGTGCAACTTTTGAGAAGCAAACACCACTGCAAGACAAGACTTCTCAATGTTATTGTAATTGATCTCATAGGAGACTAGAGTACGGCTGATATAGTATATGGCCCGTTCTTTCCCAGTATCATCTGATTGAGCCAACAATGCCCCCAGGGAAGTGTCTGTAGCTGAAATATATAGGATCAATGGTTTCCCTGGAATAGGAGGCATTAGGATCGGAGGATTAGCCAAGTATTGTTTGATCTGATCTAGGCTCTTTTGACAATCCTCGTTCCAAACACAAGAAGCACCCTTATGTAATGTCTTGTTAAAGGGTTGTGCTCTATCTACAAGCTAAGAAATAAACCTCCTAATCGATTGAAGACGTCCCTGAAGACTTCTCATTTGGATGATATTTTGAGGAGGTGGCATATCTAGAATTGCTTGGACCTTTTCGGGATCAACCTCGATACCTTTTGCTGATATTATGAATCCTAAAAGTTTGCCTGAGGTGACACCAAATGCGCACTTCTTTGGATTCAATCTGAGTTGAAACTATTCCATGCGATCTAGAATTACTTCCAGATCATCGAGGTGTGTGTCCCGTTTTCTTGATTTTGCCAGGGTATCATCCACATAATCTTCCATGTTTTTGTGCATCATATCATGAAAGATAGTGGTCATAGCTCTTTGGTAGGTTGCTCCTGCATTCTTTAATCCAAATGGCATGACGTTCCAACAATAAGTTCCCCATGCACATGTGAACGCTATTTTCTCTTGGTCTTCAGGAGCTATTTTGATTTGATTATACCTTGAGAAACCATCCATTAGAGAGTATATGTCATAGCCCGCTGTCATGTCCACTATCATGTCAATGCTTGGAAGTGGAAAATCATCCTTTGGGCATGCTTTGTTTAAATCTCTAAAATCTGTGCATACACGAATGGACCCATCATGTTTGGAAACTGGCACTATGTTTGAGATCCATTCTGCATAATCGATGGCTCTAATGAATCCAGCTCGCAAAAGTTTTTCTAATTCCCCTTTGACAAGGAGAGCTACATGGGGATGCATTTTTTTGAGTCTCTGTTTCACTGGCTTGACTCCTGGAGCTATGGATAAGTGATGCATTATAAGATTTGTGTCAAGCCCTGGCATGTCTGAATAGGTCCATGCAAAATTAATTTTCTTTTTCTGTAGGAACTGTACATATGCCTTAGTCTCTTCTTCTGATAAAGACTGAGCAAGATGGACTATCTGAGGAGTTTCTTCTGTGTTCAAATTGACTGGCTTTGTTGGCTCAATCAATATTGATGATCTATCCTGGAAATAACTCGGCAAGTTATCAAGTACCCCATCCTTAGGTGCCTCAAAGAGGTTTTCACCCTTGGATACGTCATTTTTTTTTACTATTTTTGGTTCTGATATCGCCACAAAGTGGTTTTCGCCATCAGACCTATTTTTCTTTTTTTCTTTTATTTTTAGACTAATGTACTTAATATCAAGCTCTATCATGCTGGTTGTTGGTTCACTGGTGGAAGAAGCCACGGGTTCAAGAGCATTCAGATAGCAGGCAGTTTCGTAATCATTCTGAAAAGTGAGGAATGTAGGTTCTTGATGGCGCTGAGACCAGTCAATTAGGTCAAAGTGAACAAGGGGTAGGTCAATGACTGGTTCAATGTTGTTTATGCGAAAGGTGTCATCTCTAGTGACCATATAATCAGAGTTCATCAAGTCTTCTCCTAAGATACCCGAATTAGGACTCATCCTACCAAACGAAGCATTGTCCACTAAGGCAATTTGAGGAGTACAATCCTCTAGTCCTACACTAAGCTCGTTAGTCGCATCAGGTTGGGTACTATAAGCATGGACAATATCTATGTCCAGATCAACTATTGCATCTGAAAGTGAGTCCCATTCATATTCATGGGAATCTGTGTCTGAGTCATCATTTGGGCCTCGTGATGTAGAAGCCTCAAGGTTAGGAAGGGTTTCCCCCTCTCTAGTGCTAGTATTGGTACTATCCGTCACAGCTAGGATAGCAACACTTTCCATTATCGATCTAGCAGTCATACAGTCACTATCCATCGTAGCTGGGATAGTAGGACTGTCAAGTATCAAATCTGTGGAATCTCCCCAAAGGAGATTTGTTGAGGGCACCCAACCATCAGACACATCTTGTTGATTAGAAAGATTAGGCATATAATCTGAGTCACTGTCACTGTCCGTCGCAGCTGGGACAGGGACACCTTTCTTCTTTTTATTCTCAAAACCTAAGCCAACCGTGGACTTATTCTTTCATCCGAAAAGAGCATGATCAAGAGGCTCAGCCTTAGCATCTAGCCTATGACTAAGGGGACCATATCCTGGATATCCCATATTTTTAACCATTGTGTACCCTTTCCCATAAGTTTTAGGTGGAGGAGCAAAATTCTCGTTGTGCTTGTATTTTTCCTCGTGATAGATCCAGTCCCTTACTACAACTTCCTCTTTCTCTTCCTGAATGGGAACCAAAGACTCAACAAATGTTCCAAATAATGTCATTGCCGATGATGAAGATTTCATACTTGGTGATGGTCTCCCATAAGACCTAGGAGAGATTGGCATTTTTGTAAAAGAATCAATTTTATAATCTCCCATCACAAGATCTATGGTCTTGAGCTTCTGCTTGCATTGTTCAAGTGAACTACTAGGACTGTCAGCTTCCCTATTCAAAGGTACATGTGATCCCACAGAAATGTTATTAACTGACAAAGCACTATCTCCAGGGATGCAAATTTCTACACCGTTATGGGGAAACTTAACACACTGGTGATATGTTGATGGGACTGCTTGCATTTCGTGAATCCATGGCCTACCTAGCAAAATGTTGTAGGCTAAAGGTCCAACATCAACAATTTGAAATAAGATATCCTTTTCTACTGGACCAATGAGAATAGGCAAAATGGCCAATCCCTTAGAACTTCTTTCTGCTTCATCATATGCTTTGATCGTGATCTTTTTCCTTGTGTCAATGATGTTCTCGAAATATCCTAGAGCCAGCAACAAACTCAGGGTACAAATATTGAGCCCCGCACCCCCATCTATCAGTACACACCTGACACGAGTTTTATGAATCATGACTTCGATGTGTAAGGCCAAATTATGTGGGTGACCAATGGATTTGTCGTCTTCTTCAGAGAAGGTGAGGTAATGAGGGCTAGCGAAATGGTTGACCATATTCTGGAATTGATCAATATCTAAATTGTTAGGGACGTTGGCTGCTTGCAAAGCATCCTCAAGGACGCGCTTGTGCTTAGGGGATAATTCTAAAAGCTCAAAAATGGATATCTGCGCGGGTGTACGTTGTAGTTGGTCAATAAGATTATAATTGGAATCAGGACCAACGGCAGATTTGGGAGGAGCACCTTTGGACATGGGCTGCTTAGACTTGCTAGTGCTAGGACCTCTAATGATAATGGGTGCTTGGGCCTGGCCCCTAGTGACAGCATTGAGGGACTGGGGCATTCTTTGTGAGTGAGGACCTCTTATCACCACAACGGGTCTTTCATCAGTCATAGGAGTTGAGTCCACATTATGTCCATAAGGATCTTTCCCTCTCACCATGTTGACACTATCATCCACAACTTCAAACATGTTAATAATGTTCTCCACATTTGTGTAGGTGTAGTTGATAGCCTCCTTGCCATTCTTAGAATTCTCTCCTTTCTCATATTTAGGCAAGGGCTCTTTAAAGGCTTTATGATCTGCATTAGTGGTTAACCCATCCACTTGTAATTGTCCTTTCTCAATAAGGTCTTGGACAAGATGCTTGAGTTTAAAACAATTTTCTATGTCATGTCCAATCCCATTATGGAAAACGCAAAAAGCCTTAGCATCCCACCAATGAGGTAAAAGATCCGGTATGCGATGTTTTGTAGGATCCTATGGGTGTGCCAAATTATGAGCAACTAATGTCTTAAAAACATCTGCATAAGATTCTCCCAATTTAGTAAATTGTCTCTTCTCCGTTTTAGATCTCTTTTGATACTTAGGTTTGTCTTGTTGTGTTGAAGACGTTTGCAGCTTCATAGCTTGAACTACATGAGAGAGGTTAAGAACTCCATTTTTGACTTGAGATGAGTCAACAACTCCGTCGTTGACCACTTGCTTATTTTTGTTCCAATAAGAGTTCTTTTTGTCTTTGTTACCATTAGTATTGTTATTTTGGCTATTGTTTTTATTTGTTGGTTTAGCCAAAATTCTTTGTTCTTTCAGGACATCCTCAATGCGACATGCCACCTCTACCATAGTATCAAAGGAATTAAACGGGATTTTCTTGACTTCATATCTTAGTTCTGGTATTAGATTGCTCACAATGATATCAATCCTCTCCTCTTCAGGAATTGTCCTTGGGTATTTTGAACACAATCACCTCCATCGTTGTAAAAATGTGACAAAAGATTCCCCTTGATTTTGCTTGAGTTTGCACAAATCAAGCATTGTGACCGACCTCGATAAGTTGTAAGCAAAATGCTGAACAAACCTTTGGACAAGTTCTTAAATGTCTTTACTGGAGGGGAAAGGTTGGTGAACCACTCCATGGCTTGACCTTTTAAACTCCTTGGGAATAATCTCATCAAGTAGGAGTCTTCATGGTGAAAGGAAAAGCTCATTATGTAGAACTATCGAACATGGTTGTGAGGGTCACCAATGCCATCATATTTGTCATATGTTGAGAATTCAGCTTTCTTAGGGAATTCTACCATCACCACACTTTTGTCAATGGGGTTAGGACATATGGAGTCCAAATGAAACGTGCTCTTGGGAGCCTTCATCTTGTCTATATCCTTTTGCATTTGTAAGATCACCTCATCAGTTGAAGGGCTCTGTTTCTTGATCTTTTGGTGAACATCAAAATTATATGGAACTTTAGCGCCTTTGTTAATAAGACTTTCCAAGAATTGGTCTTTGTTTTGTTCCACATATTGCTCCACATATGCTTGAAAGGATGGTTCTTGTTGCATAGTCATGAAATCCATATGATCAAATTTAGCATAACTTCCTCCATGTTGTGAGCCATGATGTTCTCGTTGGGAGGGTTGCTTTGAATATCTATGAGATAACTGTCTCCTATGATGGTCATATCTTGAAGCCCTTCTTCCTCTAGGGCTTGGGGATCGTGAGGGTGTCCTTGATCTTCTTCTAGGACTTGGTGAAGGGGTAGATGGGGGTGAGTTGGTCCCACTATTGGCTCCCCTCCCGTTAAATCGGCTTTGGAGTTGTTATGCATAGAGTCTATCTTCTTCTTCTTGGGTGACTCTTTTCTGTATATCCAACAATGCACGTTCCTCTTCCTCTAGTTGTCTGAATTTTTCCTTTTTAGCAGCCTGTTCATCTAAGTAGGCTTGCTTCTCTCTCTCAATGCTTCTCAATCTTGTATTTGCATATCGAGAGGTGTCTTTAAACGGGGAGGTTTGTCTTGAATGTCTTATTGCATTGGCTGTGTTTATGTGGTGATCACTAGATTCATTGTTCTGGTCTTCGTGTTGTGACCCTGAATCTGAGTGAGCTTGCTTATGATGTCTCTCAGCTCGTTGGTGAGCATCAAAATACCTCGCGTTGTTGGGAGGTGACCCGGGTGGACTAGCATGAGAAGAACCACCATACTCTCTTCTGTGTCGTTGGAAGATATCCTCAAGAGTTTGATTCATGGCTTCTCTTTGTTGTCGGGTGAAAGTGTAACTCATGTCCATGCTTGATGAAAGTGGTACAAAAGAGGTGCTCACTTCACTAGGATTAGCTCCTGGATTAAAACAAACCTCAGATTCACTCTTAGGAGATTGATCAAAAAGGGGTCCTTTTCCATTAGGTTGTCGACGAGTCTTGACAAGTGGTAACTGGCTAAAGGCAACAGGGGGTCGCTTCCCTTGATTGACTTGGTACCTTGTCATAACTGACATGAAAGAAAGATACTCTCAATGAAAAGGTGACCTCTCAAAGTGTCAACGCCAAACTAAGATAATCAAAGTCCTCTATTGTCCAAAAAAGAAATGAGAAGATAAAAAAAAAGGGGCTTTACCAACACTGTCAAAGAGGTGCTTCAAATCAAAGGGTGACTACCCTTGCACTTTTGAATCAAGAGGTTGGACTAGACCAAAAGATAATTGAAATTGAGATTTAAATGAGAATTATTTGGACAATAAGAGTACTAAAATTTTCCAAGAATGTAGCTAACAATCTTAGAGATGAACCTTGGCACCAAGAATGACCTTCTAACTTGGCAATTATTTCAAAGTGATTTCGTAAATCAAATGATGCTATCCCAGAGGACTAAAACTAGAAATTTAGAGTCAGGACAGGTCTCAAATGTCGGGGCAAGAAGCCTACTCTAAGACCTAGCCTGATTAACAGCAACTGAAACTGACCAAATTGTAAGCACGGTAGAAATTAACCAGGCGATATACTCCAGGCTTCTGGGGTGATATACCTATAACCACACAATACTTCGCACGACGCCAGGTGATATACCTCAGCACTAGCGGGCGATATACTCCAGGCGGGTCGGGCGATAGTCCGTCAGGGGTGAACTATCGCACGATATTTCTCTTCAAAGCAGGCGATATTTTTAGCAGGCGCGAAGTATCGTATGATATTTCGCTTTACAGTGCGCGATACTGTTGCAGAATTGTTCAACTCTTGACCAGAATTGTGTAAAATTTGCATTTTTGGGTCTGCTTGGTCAAAATTTTCAGTCTGAGGGTTGATGTTTTTGATTTCAGTCGCAATATCAGCAGAATTTTGGCAGGTTTGCAAACAGTAAGGGATCAAAACATGGTCTCAAACACTTGAAACAAGGGCAAAAGCAACCTTGCCAAGACAAACACTTGTGATATCAGAATTGAAACAACACCCTATGAATGCTACCGATTGTTTGTATGTAAGAACGTTTGCACTGGCATCACACAACCGAAAATAATTCAAGCAAATCTATCCTAAAAATTCAAGGCTCAATACTTACCAACTTAGCCCACAACTTGATGCCCCCTCACCTCACACCAAGTGGTTACCCACAAGAGATGTTGGATTTGTCATGGAAATGTCAAATGACACAACCAAAGGGGCACATATGGTGAGTATCTTAAGGTGATCCGGGTAAACCACTTGGATCAATCCTTGCACTAAGAAGATAAGCAGCTAAAATAAGGTGGCTTCTATCTAATGGTTCTTAATAAGGATTTCCGTTCACAACACCCCTCTTGCTCCTCATAAAAGACTAGGACCTCGCGGCCTCAAGAGTACCTTAAGCATTCTTGTTCAATGTTTTTCCCATGGTCGCAATCCCATGAGCTACTCACATCAAACGAAGATAAGTGTTATGTCTACCAAGGTTTTTGGTGTCCTTGATAGCCTTGAGATTATAGTGAGTTGGAATCACTTGCCACCAAGGAAAATGATGACAAGGTTGTCCCCACTTGAGTCGTTTCTCTTGATTGCTCAAGAGCAGGCCCGCTAAAGGATCCTAAACTAAACAAAGAATAGATCAATTCTTGAGGTTCAAGGTTTTTGGTTCACCACAAGGGTGAAGAGCATACTCCCCTATCTCAAGAATCTCTCCCAAACACACCAAGCAAAGAGGTTCAATTACTCCCTTGCTTCCAAAACCTTAAGATGGGTCAAGATTTTTTGGTTCACCTAAAGGTGAAGAGCATACTTCTCCTACCACCTCAAAATCTCTTTCACAAGGTTTTAAAGATTCCTAACACAATTAGTGAATGCCACACTCGAAAGGAAAGCAAATAAACAAGTAAGAAATTTTTTTTATTTTTATGCTTGGGCAGCCCTGCAAAAACTGTTAGTAGCCCTCTTTGACATGCATTTTTAGCAATTTTCAAGCAATGAGAGTGCCTACAAACACAACTTGTTAGACCCACAAGGTTAGCAAAATTAAAATCCAAATGTAAATATGCAATAAACTGATAGATTCAAGCTAAAAGATGCAGGTTAGACCTATCTAAATACAGTAAAATAAAACAGCAAGCTAAAATGATCAAATTCGGATGATAAAACTGGAAATGCAAGTCTCTGTCAGATCAGGCGATATACCTCAGACTTCACCAGTATTGCGCGACACAGTTTCTTATAGTCGCGCGATATACCTCAGTCTGGGTGATACTTCGCACTATGGGCGGGCAATACTTCGCTCGATGCCAGGCGATATACCTCAGTACTGGCAGGTGCTTCTTCTCTCACGCGAAGTGTCGCACCGCTATACAAAGGTATATCGCGCGATATTTCTGAGAAGTATCACGCGATACTCTGAGACAGAAAACCAGAACTGTAAAATTTCCGAAAAATAATCCGAAAAATGACGAAAATGCAAATGAAATAAAGGACAAAGTCTATCTACTCTGCCCCACGGTGGGCGCCAGAAATGTACACACTAAAATGGTGCACTTCTATGAACCATTACATGCAAGGTTGCTCAAGAATGAGGCCTCACAAAGTGGCTCATAGCTCTCTATGTATGGAGTTGTAAGGGACTATGATGTGTTTGCTCTCAGCTAGAGCTACAAGCTTGTGACCTTGCTAGTCAACCACACAATGAGAGATTCAAGTGAAGACAAGGGCAACAATGCCAATATCTCCAAGAATCACTATGAAGATGTAATGCAATGCAACTAAAATGAGGATGCAATCTAAGCTATGAAAGGAAAGTACAATGCAACTAATCTATGAAAGGAAATAGCAATGGATTACAATGCCTCCTATTTAGACTATGTGAGCTTATTCTATTGCATAAAAGAAAATCTATACTATGAATGTCATGATTATACAACTAAGAAAGCAAGTATGCAACTAGATGATGAAATGAAGCAAGTCTTCAATGTCTTCAAAAACTCCAAATGCACCTAAAACCTGCAGCATAACATTAGTATAAAAACATGGTATATGCAAATGAAGGAGAGAGCTCTCCTTTTATAAGAAATGCAAAGAAATGGACCATTGAGATTAAGAGGCAAAAAGTCTTAATCGGTGGTGGAGCTTGAAAGAGGAGCAATCCATGTGCACAAGTATCCTCCAATGAGAGTGAAGTGTTGACTTTTGAGCCTCATGTGAGACAAAAAATGTTTTTCTCCTTTTTATAAAATAAGAATAATGCTTTATTTGTGCAACTTAGGATAAGAGGAAAGTGGGGGCTTTTTATTTAATTAAAAGGGGAGAAAATATTCCTTTTAATCAAATAAAGACTTAGGATAAATGGTTAGCCCATAGGATAAAAATCCAATATATGATCGAAACTAAGATTTGATCAAGAAATTGATATTGTTGAAAATATTGATTATTGATAAAAATGATTCAGGATTGATAAATCAAATAAATGGGGCCCAAAGTCTAGGCGACCATTTTAGGGTGCATACACTATGCAAGAAATGAAACTATGATAACATGTAGATGCAAAAGCCAAGAATGCTCCAAATCTCCAAAAAGCTCCAAAGTGACCTAGAAAACCTGCAGCATAACATTAGCATAAAAACTTGAAGATCTAGAATGAAGAAGAGAGCTCTCCTTTTAAAGGAAATGAGAAGGAATAGACCATGGAGATTAAGAGGAAAAAGATTTAATCAACAGTGGAGCTTGAAAGAGGAGCAATCCATGTGCACACATATCCTCCAATGGGAAAATAAGAGTTGACTTTTGTGTCCATATGAGACAAAAAGTATTTTTTCTTTTTTTATAAAATAAGAATAATGCTTTATTTGTGCAACTTAGGATAAGAGGAAAAGTGGGGGCTTTTTATTTATTAAAAGGGGAGGAAATATTCCTTTTAAATAAATAAAGACTTAGGATAAAATGGTTAGCCCATAGAAAATAATCGAATAAATGATAGAACTAGGATTTGATCAAGAGCAAGCAATTAATGATTTAGCAAAAGGGGCTAATAGTCTAGATGACCATTTTAGGTGTATACATCTTGAACTTGGGAACTCGTAGATGATGTCCCCGCATCTTCATAATTCAATTGTCTCATTGCATGCAAGTTTCTCATTCATTGTCTTTTTTATTCCAATTTCAATTCCAATTCTCTCTTACTTTGTATTGATGTTTCATGTTCCTCATCCAAAGAAAATTCTTCTTCTATGGTATCTATTTTTTTTTGTTCACAAAATTGTCTCATTCTTTCCCTTTTCTTCTCTTTATCTCTTTCATGCTCTTCCGGTGTTAAATTCTTTGCTCGTTTCCTTGGCATGATGATGATTTCTACATATGAATTGATTACAATTTTAAAAATATAATATAAATGTAAAACAATAAGTCAAATTATAATATAAACCTCTTACAATATGACAAATTATAATATAAATTTATTACACAAGTATATCAAATTATGTATTGAAGAACAAGTCTATATCATACCAATTATAAACTAAAACACTCTTTATTCACATTTGACATGTAAAAAAATAAAAAACTTACCTCAATCAATAAATTTATCCTCAATAATTGACTTTCACGATGGTGTAAAGTGAAAACTTGTCACTATGGTGCAAAATGATGTTGATTTGTCACTATCAACACCATGAAAAGCGAAAACTTGTCGGAGAAAATGCAGAATTTAGACAGCATAAGAAAAAGTGGGCCTCTTTCACGAGATCCTTGGCAAATAAGACCATTTCTTCTAGTTTTACATAGCGCGAGCGTGCTATAGGGCATATGCCCTATGAAAAACAAAAAAAATTGTTATGCATAGTCTTAAATAGGGCGTCCGTCCTATGTAAAACAAGAAAAAGGGAGAAAAAAGAGACAGAGAGAATGGGAGAGGGAGAGAGAATGGAGAGAGTAGGAGAGAAGGGTAAGGAGAGAGAGAATGTGAGAGGGAGAGAGAATGGAGAGAGTAGGAGAGAAGGGTAAGGAGAGAGAGAGAGAGAGAGAGGTGTGTGTGTGTGTGTGTGTGTGAGAGAGAGAGAGAGAGAGAGAGAGAGAGAGAGAGAGAGTAGGAGAGAGAGAAGGAGAAGGAGAGGTGTGTGTGTGTGTGAGAGAGAGAGAGAGAGAGGGAGGGAGAGAGAGAGAGAGAGAGAGAGAGAGAGAGAGAGGTAATATATATATATATATATATATATATATATATATATATATATATATAAAGAGAGAGAGAGAGGTAATATATATATATATATATAGAGAGAGAGAGAGAGAGAGAATGGAGACAGTAGGAGAGAAGGGGAAGGAGAGATAGAGAAGGGGAAAGGGAGAGAGAGAGAGAGAGAGAGAGAGAGAGAGAGAGAGAGAGAGGGTGAGAGGGTGATGAGAGAGGAGAGAAGGGAGAGAGATATAGAAGGCCAGAGTGAGAAGGTGAGAGAGAGAGTGATAAGGAGAGAGAGAGAGAGAGAGAGAGAGAGAGAGAGAGAGAGAGAGAGAGAGAGAGAGAGTCTCTGTCTCTCAACCTCCCCCATACTCTCTCTCTCTCTCTCTCTCTCTCTCTCTCTCTCTCTCTCACTTTGACTATTTCTCATCACTATATGAATCTATATCTTACATAGGGCACATGCCCTATAGGGCATGCACACTATGTAAATTTATCATAAATTTACATAGTGTGTACGCCCTATAGGACATGCGTGCTTTGTAAAAGATTTGAATTTACCAATCCTAAGGCTTGGATTTGCCTTGGAGATCCAACCCAAAGGCTTGGACAATTGAAATAGGCCTGAGACGTGTTTTCCAGCAAACATAGAAAAAAATGACATCTTTTTTTGTGTGCTCCTCGTCAGGTTTACTCATGGCTCAAGAACGTAAAAATAGACGACATGATATTGCAGATCTCTCTGTTAGCTATCTAAGCATATAATTTATTTTGAATTCTGATTATGTTAAGTTTTTCAACTCTAATTTCTTTTGTGTGTATGTCCCTTTTTTGTAAAAAACCAACATGCAGTATTTTGGGCATAGATTTTGGCTCGTTCATCGAATTTTGCAATAAGTTACATTTTTAGAAACTAGACTCCATTCTACACACTTTTTTAAAAAAAATTGATTTTCGTTTAGTTTTAAATGATTTCTAGGGGGGGCACATGGAAATTTCATGTTATCGGGATGTGTGCACTTCGTAAATTCATCAAAAATTATACATTCATCAAAAAATTACCAAAAAAATCCAGGATAAACTTCGTGGTGTTAGCTAACTTTTCACTGGAGCAATTTAAAAAATTCAAAAAAAAAGTGAACTTTTTAGGGGGAGCACACCAGACGCCATGTTATGTTTTTGGACAAAAAACAGGACCATTTTTTGTGCTCCCCCTTTTTGAGGACCTTAATTTGCACCATTTTCAAAATAAATTAGTAGTTTAGGAAGTAGATTCAGAGTATTACAACTATTATTTTTGTCGCATCTTAAAATTTTGAGTCTAACTATCTTCAATTTCTTGTTGAAGTTCAGAGTTTGCTGATTTCAGGAAAAAAGTGGCATCTTATACCCCCTTTTTGGTACCACATCTTTGTGCACTTACCCAATACGGGCACAAAGCCTTCCAATATCAGATTTACCTGGGTCTAGTTGGATGGCCGAGGCTATGAACATTGTTGGTATATCAAAGTTAACTTGGTAATGATCATCATTATTAAGGAATTCCAACCCCAAAATCCTGAATACATCCCTAAGGGTCAAAGAATGGGTACTTAGCATAACAAATTTAAGTCTATTAACAGTAATAATGCCATCGAAGGAAACTTGAGGCTTAGATCCTTTCAACTTAATGGGGGTTGTCATCTTTCGGAGGAGTAAAACAAAATCCAACAGAAAGACCTACTGAGGGGGGGAGGAATAGCCTATATAAGTATTACATAGATCAAATTTCCCTATTCCACCTCTTCATAAACCCAACGCTTAGGATACTATGTCGCTACAAGAATAGATACGAGGGGTTACAAGGTTCTGGAGAGGTGAAAGTTCAGAATAAATAGTATATGGCGATCATGATCTAATTGTTTTGTTAGAGTTTTAGAATTGCTAGGAAAGTGTATGGGAGCAGATATAATAGTGTCAAGATGGTATATATGTAATATTTGACTGCGAACGTTACAATAGCCTCAGAGATATAGGTATCCAAGAACCACGAATGTATATTGCAACCCTTACAAAATATTTAGACAAATGTTTATATATATATATATATATATATATATATATATATATATATATATATATATATATATATATATATATAAACATCTAAGACTCAATATGCAAATAGAAAATGTATGTGCTTGTATAAAAGTATATGAAATAGTATCGAATTAAATAAATATATATCTTATATTTTAAAAGCACCTCAATAATTAACATTATATGCTTATCATGATGGAATATATATATTGGTACACTTTTTTTTGCTTTATCCATATATATAAGCTAAGATGCTAAATTGACATATGTGAGCATTACACGGATATAGTAGTTACCTATTCCACTTTATAAATTGGTTCAATTTTAAATGATGATTTGTTCAAAACTTATCATTATGCCTAATTTAGTGAGAAAGGCAGAAAAAAATATACCACTTCATATGATTTCAGAGTTCTCGATAATATCTTCATGTTAACGGCTCATTGTCCAACCGATTAGGCAGAAAAATCAACTCCGAGTACTGATATTTAAGCAAAGGAGGAGAAGGAGCCTGTTTTACTTCATAAAGGAGATAAGCTACTTTAGCAGATTCTAGTAATTAACTAACTCCTACATAATGTTTGTTTGACGACTACTTTGTTAAAATCATGAGTAATATAAGTAGCTTTTTTTAGTGTTGTTATGGAAGAGCTTTTTGCTCTTATTCCCTTCATCCAGCTATGTTTCTCTTGATTTTTACCTCCAATAGGTCTCCTCTTTTGCCAGAATGTCTTCATAATCTCTTAGAAGTTCCTTTTCCTTACGGAACAACAATGAGTCCATACCATGTTGAATGACGGTCTCATTGAGATCCTTTATGTTTTGTTCAATATCATTTTTTTATTAAATATTTTTGAAATGATTTTGATTCCAGTCAATGAGATTATTTTTTATGTTCTTCATTTGAACATAAAACACAAGAGTTTTGATCCTTCTACATAGCACCCCTTCCACCATTGATATATTAGATTGGTAAGTTTCTTATCTTTCATCCACATATTCTCAAATTTGAAAGGACCTAGCAGTGGTCTATCTTCACCCAGAATATCCAGTTGGATAGGGAAGTGGTCAGACCCTGAGGTTGGTATAATTGAAGCTTTGAGATCAAATGGAAGTTTGTTAAGTCTCCTCTATAAAAAAATCAATTTGGTTTCTCAACAATGTTGCTAAAACCCATTCGTCTATTGTTTCATGTGAAGGTCCCATTGTCCATTTCAATCTC
Source organism: Chamaecyparis obtusa (assembly GCA_027943335.1). Taxonomy (NCBI): domain Eukaryota; kingdom Viridiplantae; phylum Streptophyta; class Pinopsida; order Cupressales; family Cupressaceae; genus Chamaecyparis; species Chamaecyparis obtusa. The sequence continues at coordinate 43,917 of BSBK01011743.1, forward strand.
TAGATGGTTTTCTTTTGTAACCTAGTTTTAATTAAAATCAACTTGAGGTTGGGATTCCCTCTGAATATACCATTAAAGTCGCCACCTATGATGAAATCCTTATCTGCCCAGACCCTGAATCTATTGTTGAGTTCTTCCCGTACTTCTTATTTTTTCTTGGTGGGGATCGGTCCATAAACATTTAGAATTGAGAATATATAAGGTTGGAGTTTAAGCTTTTAAAAGTGCCCCCAATGCAATTGGGCTTACCCTCTCTTGATGAAGACTACTCTTCTTGAATTCCTCAAGATTGCCACTCATCTAGAGGATTCATCTGCTTCTTCAAATTCCAAGGTCCAGCCACCTAGACCACTAAAGAATCTCTCCATTTTCTCTGATTTCATTTTAGTTTTATGTAATATCTGCTTTGAATTAAAAAATATAATGTTTAACCAAACAATTTTTGTTAGGAGCATTTAGGCCCCTAACATTCCATTATATTATCTTCATTTCAACTTGGGAAAGAACTTCTCTTCCCTACTTGCAAGTAAGCTGTTATTTTTAGTTGGTCTAATTCCTCCCCTTCTATTGATCTTAAGGCTGCTAAGGATTTGCGTCATTCTTCTTCTTTTCCCCACAACCAGGTGACTTTTTAATTAAAGATGATCTTTCTAACCCAAGGCTGATGTTGTCAAGCTCAGTTAGGATGAGAGATAGGGGATACCCAACTCTTTAGTCGGACTTCTTTCTTTCTGATTCTGATTTGTCAGGTCTTGTTTATAGAAATCTAAAAACATGATCCCCTCCAATTCCTCTATTCTTTCTTCTTCTTCCAAGTAGTCTGAATCGAGGAGCCTTTCCACAAAAGTTGAAGATTACGATCCATTGGGGTTGTGCTCTTCTGTTGGAATGTTATTCTTAGATAATCCAAAAAGTTCATAGACTACCTTGAGTCTAGGACACAGGGTTTTAATTTTGATCTGTATCCTCTGTTTTACCAAAATGTTGATTCTCTTTTACAGCCCCATCATTTTTCTTAATACCTATTTTTTTCCCCTTTTTTAGTGGGACAATCCCCCCTTTGATTTCCTCTTTTAACCCTGTATCTTACTCCCCCAAATTGGCTGATTTATGATGCTTGGTATTCTTCATAGGACTCTCAATATGATTGAAACCTTTGTCTCTGATCTCTCCCCTAGATCCTATCCATGTGATTGACTTACTGCTTTGGGAGGAATGTCATTTAAGAGGGACTGAGAGGGATCTCCCTACAATTTCCTTTTCTAATATCCTCACAGATTTTCTACATCCAATACTGAGGCTACTAGTTATTTTCATGGAGACGTGGTTGAGGCACTATTTCATCAACCATTTGATTTATCTCCCTTCTTCCTCTCTTCTCCTTTTGAGGAGTCAATACATTGAGATCCATTGAGGCTTCAAAATCTTGAAGATGCATTGATCCCTCCATATCTTCCATATTATTCTTCTTTGAGGAATACTTTGTTCTAGATTTATCTTTGGCTTGCTTAACATGTCAAAAAGCCTAACTTGTAGGATGTCTTCACTAAGTTGATTCTGCCCAAGTTCATTGTTGGCCTCTATGTTCAATCTTTGATGGTCTGGAAAAAATTTGTATGATGTCATTTCCAAAATTTTATCTCCTGGGGTTGTTGCTATTGGAAATGAAGAGTCTTTCTTTCCCCTGATGCTTTCTACCTGCCTCTGTGTTGCATCTTTTTTTAATGAGTTTCCATTCTCAGTCATGGTAAGTGGCACCATTGAATGGTTTCGGAGCTCCTCTACCCTAGGGCTCTCTGCCAAAACTTGGTCTGCAATTTCTATAATCATGTTTTCTTGGACTTCTACCCACTATTGTTGGATAAGCCTTGCCCATTGCCTGTGGTTAAAACTAGGAGGTTTTTCCTTTGTGAAATCTTTATTTCCATTGAAAAAAGCACGGGAGATATCTGTCCTCCTGATCTCTGGGGATGCTTGGATAGAAATTCTATGATCTTCCCCAGGCAAATCCTGATAGCTAGGAATAAGACTGATCACCTTCGAGGTCCACTGTGAGTCTCTTTTCTTAGCTAATGAAGTTATTCCTACGGAGTACAATTGGTATAAGCTTGTAATATCCGAACTTTCCAATGCTATCATTGCAATCTTTTCATTGAGAACCACCCTACTGGCCTTTAAAATTTCAGTATAAATGAAAGAGGGCCACATGGATTCTTGAGGAGATAACGTTAAGAGCATCCTTCTTTGATTCTTATTGCTGAAGTGTGTCCATCTCCAGAAGATTGTCCAGAGCATTAAAGTTATCTTTATTGTGAACTCGTCTTCAATCTAATTTGTGTTGACTAGTCTTCTCCATTCCTGAGCATCTATTTCTGGAAAAGGAAAGGATGGATGCAGTTTTGAGCTTTCCCCAGATGTCTCGTCCTTATTAGAACCTAAATCTCCCCACAGGTTGTGACAAGGATCCTCCTCTATAAACAAGGGCCCCATATCAAAGGAGTTGATCTTGTCTATTTCCTCGGTCTGAAACCCTAAATCCAGTTCTAGGTGCTCATATGTTAACCCTTGGACCCAGGTCCCAAATTTTGAGATTATTTTGGTTGACCCTGGGAGTTCCTTGTCTGTATTCATTAGAATACAGAGCTTGTGGATTTCTTTCCCTTGAGTGAGGTCATGTTTTAGATAAATCCCCAATTTGTTGCCAAAGATTTCTAGGACGTTAGAATCCCTATACTCTGAAGGAAGGTTTCTTAGGGAAATCCACATCGGTATGAACTTAATGTTGTTGTGGTCTCTGCTGTTAAAGTTAGGACTCCGTTGTTGCATATGAAGCCCTATGTTATTGTGAAACCAGCATTTTTGCTTAAAGACTTTATCTCTGCTTACTTTGGAATTTAAAATGATAGTGAAAAACCCTAGCATTGCATCTATCGACTCTATATGGCAGATGTCTTTCCAGTTATGAAATGTCCACTTATAGAAATCTAGAAAAGACACATTAGTTTTCCAAAACTTACAGATAATAGCTTGCTGTTGAAGTAGTGTCCTCCTGCCAGCAAGTGTCTCCTCTGCAAAAATTATAGACATTTCTGGAATGGATGGAGTTTGGATCTGTTGGTCTTGCTCCATAATGACCCCCCTATGTTCTCCTTAGTACTGATTAAAAAACTTGCCAATGAGGAAAAATGAGCAGAGTTTACTAGAAAAATATACATAACCGGCATAAAAAAAAATTTAAGTGAGATGAACCAATCCAATCCCTCTACAATTACTACTTCTTTATATTTACAATAAACAAAAAGTAGATGTAAATTGGTGTTAGAGCTATTAGATTCTTGAGCTTGAGACAAGATTTTTGCAGCCTTGGATCCCTAGGCTTGACTGGAATATTGAAACCAACAATCATTTTTTATTTGTCAGAAGAATTTTTTTGGATACCATGTTTCAAAACTGCCATTTTGGCCGCATGGGCTAAACAACAATAGAACTTGATGGAGAAAAAGGATCTGAGCTAAATGCTAGACCAATATATAATATAGTTATGAACTAATTATAGAATTAAATAAAATGAAAATTATGAACTTATTATAGTATTAAATAAAATGAAAATAATAATCTAGAGCCACTATATCGATGAACTACCTTATCTAGGGACTACATAAATTTAATTTTTGGCACCAGATCTGCAATAATAGTTGTATTCATTGAAACTGCACCTGTAGGAAAAATGTGACAATGGTTTATTTTTGTTCAGTTATGATGGAGCATACAAAACTAGAAAAAACTTTATGCTATGAAAACAGTTCGAAGTAAAAAGATTTGAAGTTGACCTTTTTATTGAAAATAATTTGTGCACAATATAATTAATTGACCTATTTATCCAAGAAATACGTTGGACAAATTAATGGTCCAGTACATTTGAATGCTTATTTTATTTTCGTATTGAGCAGTCCTAGTTCTTGAGTTCCTGAAATGGCCAACATCATATGCTTTGTTAGAATGCCTAGTTATTTTGTTCTCTGCGAATTAAGCCAGCCCTAGAACAGTTGAATCCTAAAACGACCAACGTTACATGCTTCATTAGAATGCTTGGATAAAAAATATTTCAATAGAAAAAAGTAATCATAATTCAACATATGCATTTCGTGAATGATCAAAGCTTGACAAGAACTGATAGTGACATGGCACTCCTCTTATGTATGTTCACATTCTTTTTCTCATCTGTTGGCATTATCATCTGCCAAAAAACAAATGTAACATAAGGTTTACATCTTATAATATTGATTTACATTCCTAGTATATAAAAGCTGGAAAATAGCTACTTGCCCCTGCAAGGCATTGATGTATTTAAATAGTAATAGTGGCGATGTTGTATTAAACAATCAAGTCCCAATATAGAAATGCAGAGTGTGACTAATTGAAGCTTCTTTCATTTCTGACCCAGAAGATGTAAATTAAACTTTCAAAACATAGTTAAATTGACATCCTTTAAAGAAACAAAGAAAGAATTGGGAATGTAAAACGCCTACTCTTTGATCAATTTCTTATGAATCTTGTTTTCAACTTTCTGTAAACATCATCCAGTTTAAATTAATTTCTACCATTTATTTCAAGTTTCAAATATTTAGTTTATTATTTATTTTAAATTTGGTTTAAGACACTAGAGTAAGAAGTTGAGAATCTTTTTATGATAGTAGAATCTAAAATAGAATACTTTAGATATCTTTTTAATTATATTTTCTATTTAGAAATTCATTGATTAAATCTATGTAACATTCATAAGAATTTATTAAAACCATTTTAATATAGACCTCTAAAGCATTGTTATTTCTATTTTGGAAAAGCACTGACAAGATTGGGCTTTCCTCGAGAGAGCTTTTAATTTAATAATGAAGCAATTATGCCTACTGACTCTTTGTCCAATTAAGGTGTTGGGATCGTATGTGCATGCTTTTTTCTGATCTTTGACATGACAGACACCAGCTTACTATAAAATTTTGCACACTTCAAATTTGGTCCTCTGCCGCCACCTTTACAGATTTAAATTTATGATAATTTATTTTACAACCTGGACTTCACTTTACAGCCTCAATGTGGACTTCTCTGATATTCACAACAAGATTGAATTATCTATTGAATTTAGAGTGATTGATAAATCTGGAGTAGCTCTACATTTGTGAAGAATAATTTCTACTTCTTAAAAAATTGATTCATTTGTAGGAAATCTTGACCCATAAAGATTAACTCATATGTTGTTGAAGGACTTGATTCCTTTGTTGTTCTTGCATGGTTTTTTTTGCGGGGGAGGGGGGGTTTGAGGCAGAAAACACAGTGATCAGTCATATTCTTCAATATCATTCTTACCCTAAAATCTAGGAAGAGGAATTTCAAGTGGGGATGTGTAATTTACTCGACAAATTCCTTGCAGCTTTACAGATGGAAACGTTTAAAATGCTTATTACCTCCCTCTTGAAATATTTTTGCGTTGACCAAATTTTCATTAAAGAAATCAATTTAACTGATGTTAGATGTATAACTGTGCCCAGCAATAATTATTTCATCTAAAAGTGCTTGTTGCCACAAATATTTCACAATACTAATAATAATAATAATAATAATATAGTCCTCCATTCAGTAGCATTTACAAGGACAGGGAGCCTGTATGACATTTTTAGCCGATAGGATTTTTCGAATGCCATATTGCAATAATGTTTTATTATTTTTAGCCCGCGACAAGCTTGTACACTTAGTTTTAAATTTGAAAAGTGCTTTCTGGGTATGATGTCTATTTTGGTGGCTGCATAGCCACTACTTTCAGTTTGTGGGCCAATACAAGCTTGTGAGTTTGCAATGTACATTAGATATTTAAACTCAATAGCCGGTACACGATTCCAAAGAGCTGTAAATTTTGTCCATTGCATCTTCAAATTAAGCCCCACAATTATGATTTCCTTAAATTAGAAGAAAAATAATTATAAGTTAGAAATTGTAAGTATCCTTTCTCATAGCTCGTTTTTAAATAGCCAGAAATTCTATTATGATGTACTTAAATGTGTAGCTAAGTCCTTTAAGAGGATCTTAGTTACAAATATCAACTATAAAGCTTTGGGTGATAGTCTCTGCTGATATCATTAGCAAGATCTTCATTTTAACTAGCATTTAGATTCTAAACAAGTTGTCATAGTTCTACATTGCTTTTGGTATTGATAAACAGCTGAAACAAGGGCATTGACCCCTTATAGTTCTACAGTCCAAGGGTGTAGAGTTACAATTTCAAGAGATCAACAACACATTATGATAGGTGTTGGTTATAAAATGTTAATACTACTATATCGTTAATACTAAATAGCTTGATATTTCCAAGTAATTTTAAGTAGTTGTGATAGTTTAACAAGAATATAAGAACCATTATGTTCCATTGCTATGAATCCTATTCCTTCCCTATAATAAAAAGATGTAAATGCACATTATCTCTAGGTTAGATATGTAGAGAGAGTATTGGAGAATAATAAAGGAAGTAACATATTATTCTTAGTTTGGTTATGTACATAGTTAAGTCAATTTTGTTATTTATTTCTAATTTGATAATTTTTTAGTTTTGGATTTGATTGTGTGAAAGTTCTTCATTAATATTTTGGATCACACTCTCTCATATATCCTTAGGATAATGAAAGAGTATATAAGAAGAAATAGTAAATCATCATAAGGAGAAAGAGAAAGAGAAACCAAAGATTCTCCTTCTCCTTATGCACTCTTTTATCTTAATTTGACGGATCATGCAATCTAAAACACAAGCAAATCTAGAAATAGAAAATTGTCAACATAATGAATTATGAAAATATAATGTCATTATCTAATTTGATTAATATTGTTTATAATCTATTTATAATTCTCATTCCCTTTTTTATATATTATTGAATCTAGATATCATTGATAAAACCTTCCACCTTTATTACTTAATTAAATATCTTTGATTCAGGTATACATTGCACTAGCAACTACACAAAAATATTAATATTAGAGACAAATCATTTTTTATCATTTCTAGATGACATTGAAAACATTTTTTAAATAACCACTTCTATTTGCATTCTCACTCACATAATGTTTCAATATAGGAAATTAGGACATCATATTTGTGAGCATTACTAGAATATCAATATGTAACTAGAATTTTAGGCCCTCAATGTTGCACATTTGATGGTATCTACTAAAATTAAAATTAAAAGCTAATTAAGAAAAAAATATAGTCCAATTTGCATCATATATTAAATATTGTAAATTTTTCATTATATCTACATCAACGATTCATAATATTTTGTGAAGAAGTGATTCTTCTCAATACAAAAGATTATTGCTACAAATATGATTGGAAACATTGGAGAGCTACACATGTACATGGATTTTTGGCTCCAAGATGCACCAAACATGGATACACTTGATTGGGAGAACAATGCAAAGGTTGAGCATGCAAGAAAATTATTTTCCAAGTATGTCAGTGCCTAGAATCCCTAAAACGCATCTTGCAAAAATAACCCAAAATATTGATCTCCACTAGATGATCCTTGCTTTCTAAACACGTGAGATATTTGTTGCCAACTTCTCTCATGATTACAAAGAGCTAATCAATCGTGTCCAGAGGCATACAAAATGTAGCAAGAGAACATGTTTATGCAAAAAGGGTTAAAAACTATAGTACAGATATAAAGCTCCATGGACAGAACAAATTGCATCCACCTTGTCATGTGACAGTACCAAGAAGAAACCATAAGAACCTACAAGAAATGATGATGGGCTAAATATACACAACTCAAAGATGATCTTGACTTGGAGAGACGACATAGATTGTCAACCTATCATTTGATGATCACTTATTCTTAAATAAATTGCCAAGTATGAATCAAAAGCGGAGACAAGACCCGAAACATATTCTGATATGCTAAAAAGAATATCTACAACACAAAAAATAGATGAGTCGGCCCTAATAACATATCAAAAATTTATCACAAAAATTGTAGCAGAGAGTGATATAGAAGCACATGATACATGTCATATACTCCAAAAATTGTTTTTTGTTCTTTGTAATTGACCTTTCATATCTTTGAATGTTGAGTGAAAGGTAGTTCATCGAATAATAAGAAAATCAAATAAAATCCAAATCCATCCTAGCTACTTACACTCTTATATGGATCATCCTCTAGAGCTAGAAATAGTAACACTACTTGAATCTGCAAGATCATACTCATATGTTGAAAATCATAAAGGATAGAAATAGAAGAGTGAAAGTTAAAAGCCATTGTCAACATTTACCCAAAGTCTTGCAACATCCCAAAGCACGATTCAGAACACTTTGAAACATTTTGTTGGAGTGAATTGTTATTGTACAAATATTTTTGCAACATAGAAACAAACATAGGACTTAATAAAGATTTGATAATTACAAATTGGAGACAAATGAATGTAGCTAAATATGATGCATGGCATCTCAATCACATGATCAAAAAGGAAATGGTCTTTTAAGAAGAAGAGGAGGAGGAAGAGGAGGAAGAGGAAAGTGATATGGATACAAACACAAGCAATGTAATAGATGTGAATGAATGGAAGTTAATTTCTACCAATTGGAACCTCAAATAATGTTAGACTAAATGAGCTCAAGATGCTTAGAAAGCATAAATTTTATAATAACAACATATGGGATCACATTATAGTACCACAAGATTTACGTGAAATTGTCACACGATTTATAAGCATCTACAAAAATATGCAACCATAAAGAAAATATATTAGCTAGCTATGAACATCCTGGCTAAATGTTATCACCAAAGAAAAAACTAGCACTTGAAATAATTATCTAGACCATAGTAAATGTCACTCACCTAAACTACTACATATAATCATTCAAAAAACAACAAGTACGAGAAAATCCTACATGATTGTTTGTATCAAAATTGCACTCAAAATAAATCCACCTCAATATTTAAAGTGCAATTACTTATACTAGCCACCACAAATGTCTCCCTACACAGAAATAATATTACTACAAATATTTTCATGTTCACACTATACACACACACACACACACACACCTTTTTAGGGTGCAAGTGCTAGTGATATACCTAGATTGCAAGAACTCCTATGGTTTTTGATTGATTCCATATTTGTAACCATTTTCTGTGTTCCTTGAAAGATGTTGAATTCATAATGGCAATGTTTTGGAAAACTTTGAACTACTACTTTCACCTTCAAACATATGTAAAGAAACCATTTCTCTTGTTCAAGCACTAGGACAAGAATTCTCTATATAATTATAGGAATGTATTGAATAGAAAATTGGTATTGACACTTTTTTGCCGCTAGGCATATCTTCCTCTAAATATCTAAGCACAGATATTATGTTGTGCAAGTAAAATTTCTCCCCGTGATTCCTTAGAATCATTTGTGTGAAGGATAAATGGCCATATAAAAACATGTATTAATTGCATATGCATAAATGACCCATATGTCTAAACCTATAAGTAGGCTTAGAGGCAATTTTATTTGTCCTTTGCATATGTTTTATCTCCATTTATCATTTGACAAGTTTCAAAAGAGATACCTACTAGTGAATAATTAACTTAGGCATTCAAGAAAATTCTCCTAATTTCTATCCTAAAAGTTTTGACTAGATCACAAGAGTGCATCACAGGAAAATCTCTTCCTTGGAGTGTTAGTTTATCTAGAATAGTTTGACCATAGCATTGAGATACTTAAATTTGAAAAAAAAAAGTAAGATTTGGAAAATTAACTTTCCTCTAATTTTCACAAGGAAATTCTTCAAACTTGATAAATTATATTAATTAATGAACCAAAGTTAGTTGGTCCTATTTTTTGTTTTTTGTCCTATAATTAATTTTTATTGTAAATAAGTCACACGTAGATTAGCATTGGCCTAGTCAAAGAGGGGTCAGTAGTTCACATGATGGATCTCCCTAGTAGAATATGGAAGGTCTTAGGTTAGAGTCCTATCTCAACATGTAGTATCAAGCCAAGCTAGGAGCCCCAAGCACTTGTGATGTGGCATAAAGGGGATTGTTGAAAATAAGCCACACCTTACCTATTCAATAGACTGATCAAAGAGAGACTAATAGCTCAAATGATAGAGCACTCCAATAAAAAATAAAAGATCCTAATATTGAAGTTAATTGGTTAATATTAGTTGTAATACAATAATTCTCTAAGTATTATAAAAATGGGATTAGAAAATCCTCCTCTTTTAACCTCAAGCTTTGTAAATCAAAAAGAATTTTATCCACCAATACAAAATTATCCAAGACCTTGTTTTCATTACAATATCAATAGTAATTTAAATATTATATTATCTATTTGATTATTTTATTGTAGGGTGAGTTAATAATTTTCCCATAATATAATAGAATCATAGCAATTTGGATCACGAACAATATTTAATCAAACAAAGCTCGAAGGAGAAATAAACATAATAATTTGTATTGATGGATTGGTGTACCACGAATTTTAACACTAAAAGATAATTGTTTATATAGGGTATCCATTTTCATTTTTATATTTTCTGTTGGAAGAGTAAAAGGAAAGTAAAATGGACATACTTCTCATGCTTAGATGATTTTGGAAGAATTATATACAATGCTAAAAATTTAACAAATTTAATAGAAGTAATGGTATAGTGAGGGAATATGAAGTTTGTGATGACCCAAAAACCCTAAATAAAGCATAAAATCCATAACACTGATACCAACTAATGGATTAAAATCCAAATAAAACACAAATAGATTTAGAGACAAATTCTATTTTTGATTATTTACAAAATATTGTTTACAAACTATTTCATATTTAGTTTACAATATTGATTACAAATGAATTATCTACAATGATTTGGAGTTGCAACCAAATACTATCAATCTAGGGTTTCTTTGATCTCCTTTTTCTTTTTCTCTTCTAGAGCTACATGTTGATTACTTCTTTTGTCTAGAGCTACCTATTGTTGCACTACTTTCTTTTCACAAACTCTACTATTTCTACAACATTCTTCTTATCTACTAGAATTGCGACTTTCCAAAAATATTCTTCTTGAACTTTTATCAATTCGTCCAACATTCTCCTTCTATTTGTCTCTTTTTATCTTTTGTAAAAATTTCTTGTTGTTTTTCAAAATTCAAATTTGCATACCTTCATATACTCCACTACCAAAAATATTTAACTAATGTTGTGTTATGTCAAAGGGGTGAAGGATAAAGATCCCAAGAATATTTCCAACAAGCAGCCTTTGATAGATAGGTGGCTACAAATAGGCTTAAACAAAATATTTTTTCAACATTCTCCATTTATCTTGAGTCATACTCCTAAGTCAATAATTCACAAACTACTTCTTAGGTGTTCAAAATTATCTTTATTCAGTGGTTTTTTTAAAATGTCTACAAGTTGTTGCTTGAACCTTCAATAATTGACTTTAATTTCTCTATTTTAGACCAAAATCCTTATGAAATGATACCTGATTTCAAAATAGTTGCTTCTTCCATGAAAAAATAGATTCTTTGTTAATGATATTGATGATACATTATCAAAAAATTATAATTGTACCATCCTCTTATTCTTCCTTCAAATCATGTTTGATTCTGGTTAGCCAAATAGCTTAGCATGTTTCTAGATTTTGATATATATATATACTCAGAATCAATTGTAGAAAGGGAAACTATAGGTTTATTTTTGGAAGTCCATGAGATTATCTCCAAAACCCAAATAAAAAACATATCCTAATAGGGTATGTGCAGGATCATGGTAGTCCAAACTAAGCCCTTAAGTGGCAATGAAATTTTAAAAAAATAGAGTTACCTAACTTGACGTAATTTAAGTTTGAACAAGTTATCAATATTATAGAAAAAAATATGTAACAATAGAATCTATAAAAAAAGTGAATGTAGTTTCTAAGCTACTAGTTTTTTTTGAAAAAATATTAATCTATTTTTTGAAAATTTGAAATTTCAATGCAGTAGTACAAGACTTTCAGGAAAAAGATAAGAAGTAGGTGTATGTCTGACCACCTTAACCACAATCAAATAATATATTTTTTTACCAAGATTCTAGATATAAGTAGAAGGCTCATGTCTGGATGTGACACATATTTTATGTGATTTTTTCCAAGTAAATAATTAATTATGATTATTTTACAAATTTTTCAAAATATAAAAACTTGTATGTTTTATCACCATAACTTTGTCAAAACTTCATATAAACTTCATTTTTCCCCCTATAGTATGTGAAGCATAGAATGTAATGCATGTTTCAGATTTAAAAAATGTTATACAGTTAGAATTGAAAGTTATAGATGTTTTTTCAAACAGCCTATCAATCAATACTTTAGATATAATTCAATTAGAAAATAAATATTAATTTTTTATTAAACTAAAAATTAGATATTATTTATATTGGTGGCAAGTTGAGAACCTCCTTAAGAAACCCTTTTTATTTCATCAATTTTGGGTCAAAAAAAAGTCATCAACTACATGGTCAAAGTTTGGAGATGCAAGGAAATCTCAAATACACATTTTTGGGGTTGACTATCTAGGTTTAGCACCCTCAAGCCAAGTCCCATAGAAATCAAAAGGTTGCAAATTTGTGTGAAAGGTATTGGATATCAAATATGAATTAGATATTGGATACAAATATGATATCTGATGTTTTTAGTATGGTTTATCCCATGTAATATATATATCCTAAGTTACACAATATAATTAAAATAATACAAATTAATTAACATAATATATTATAGTATATATAATAAACTAAACTACTATATTTCTATTATGTTTATGATGTTATATATATTTTTAATATAGAAATATTTAATGTTAAATATTTTATTCTCTCTCTCTCTCTCTCTCTCTCTCTCTCTCTCTCTCTCTCTCTCTCTCTCTCTCACACACACACACACACACACACACATTATCTCATATCTATCCTCCTCCTCTCTCTCTCTCCCTCTCTCTCCTCCTCTCTCTATCCCATTATCTCTCTTTCCATTTCCCCCTCTCTCTCCCTATCCCATTCTCTCCCTCTCTCTCTCTCCCTATCCCCTTATATTTATCTCTCTCGACCTCCATCTTCCTATCCCTTTCTCTCTCTCTCCTTCTCCCTAGATCCCTATGCCCTCTTCTTCCTCTCCCATTATTCCTCTATCTCTCTCTTTTCCTCTCTCTCCCCATCCAATTCTCTCTCTCTCTCTCTCTCTCTCTCTCTCTCTCTCTCTCTCTCTCTCTCTCTCTCTCTCTCTCTCTCTCTCCCCTTGACACCCTCTCCTTGATCCATTGTGTTTTCTCCTTGATTAAATATATAACACATTATATGTGTATGAAAGTTTTAGATATTAGATATTGAAAATGAGTTTGATATTAGATACCTTTTAGAAATGGAAACAACAATAAATTCTTGGTTCCATTGTGAAAATTTTGAGACCATGTCAAGGTAGCGGATATCATATTGGTATTAGACTTGCCACATAAAACTAGGCACTGGGCCACTGTGCTCATTCCAACGGTCCATGCATTCATTTTACAGTTAAAAATCATGGGTTTTCTTATAGCAATAGATAAAATCACACTTTTTTTAGAACCTTTTTCAAAAATTCTTGATTGGTAATAAGTTTTTATTATCTTTTTGGAGGTTTAATTAGGAGTAGCAATCATCAAAAGAAAAAATAAAAGAGAAAGCTTACAAAAGACCAAATTGAGGCATATAACAAAAAGATAAATAATTTCATAGAAAAAGGAGACAAGTTATGTCAAATATTAGTGTGGGTGAACTCTTTGGTCTGCTTGTAAATTTTATTTGAAGTGAAGAGGAGATTGAATATGAAAATATGATTATGATTCTGAAAATGAAAATGAAAATGTAGAGATTACGAATGAAAATATTGACCAAGATATTAAAGTTGGGGATGAAAATGTTGAATTTGATTAAGTAATGTGGGAATTGGTATAGAAAATGAGAATTTTGGACTTGGCATAGAAAATGAAAATGTTGGAATAGGCATAGAAAATGATGTTAGGATTAGCATAGAAAATGATAATGATGGAACTAACATAGAAAACAAAAATGTTGGAATTGGCAATGAAAATGATGTTGATAAACTGAATGAATGTTATACCAACACAAAATTACATGAGAAATGAAGTCCCTTATGTAGAAGAAAGACAAATTCCAAATTGAAGACCTCCAAGAACACCAAAATGGTTACTTGAAATCGATCAGAACATTGTAGGCGATTTTGAAGGTAAAAGATCAACAAGAATCATTTAGTTGTGGGCTTTGAAACTTTTTAATGATTTTTTTAGTGATAAGACATTTACTGAGAAATGTCAACTTTTTATGCAATTTATAAAGATAAAAAAGATGAGCCTATGAGACAAAAAAAATGTTATTATTGTGAAAAGTCTTTTTAATGTTCTCAATTCTATTGGAAAGAATAGGAAGGGAAAAGATAAGAGAGATGCTTGGAGGTTATTACAACCTCCTTAATAAGTCATCATTTGATAAAATATTTCTTTATGAGATAAACTTGTGTTCATTTTAACACAAATCGTAAAACATTGGATAGAGCACTTGCAAGAAGAGAAGACTTGGCAATCCTCTTCAGAATGATACATGGGATTTTGGTGGGAGGATTCCATGTGTTGATAAGAATAGATAAAGGATAGTGTGAAGGATGTAATTCATATTGATAAAGGGTGCTCCCCTTAATACCACAAACACATAACAGAAACAAAGAAACAACAACAACAATATGCAAGAACAGAAAATTGGCTTCTTGTTATCTCCACAAATGTGGAATTACAAACTTTCAGAATTACAATATGCAAAGCTACATGGGCATTCCCTTACAATATTCTATAGGACAAAGCCTCAAATCAATACCCAGATCTACTACCCTAGAACTGCCTAGACAACACTACGGGCCTTCTTTATATAGGCATTTTCCACTGCCCGAGAAGGTTCCAGAAATTTAGCCCTAAGGGCCGACCAAACTTAGAATTATTTTATTTTTCAATTTATTACATCAAATTTAGCTCAAAATAACTTTTGAAACCTGAACAGAAATTTTGAAGGAAAATTATTTTCTGCCATTTCAGGTGGCTCGACTTCCGAAGACCATAAGTCATCACCAATTGACCCAATTGACTATTATAACCCCATTTTGAAAATGCCACAAAGCGCTCTACAGGCTTGACCTGCACAAGTTCCCATCACCCAAATTTTTGACCTCATCTGGGGCCTCTAAAGCCTTCAAAACTAAGTTCAAATTTTTTGTACCCTGTTGCCAATACCGAAAATCTTCAATATCTTCAAAACTAGACCTGATCTAGCCATGAAACTTTTCTGGCAAGTTGATGTGACTGAGATGAACCTCCACATGTAAAATCAGAACATTCCAAGATCGTAAGACCAACTTACTAAAAATAGCAAATTTCCATAAGTAGCAGCTCTACACAAGATAGCCCTTATTGAATACAAAAATAGAAATATTTTTGGGTGATGCAAGATTGCTCTTACACCCAGGATGCTCCTGCATCAGACACCCGGGGTAATTTGAGAAGTGACCCTGTCATGACTCAGGTGTGCAGAGGAAAACCAAGACGGTTAACCTCCTCCTTTGTTAGCCATGATGAATCTTCAATAGGCCATCCTTTCCATTTGACCAAAGACTCTTCATATATCTTGTTCCTTGTGCTTCTGCCAACATGACTATCCAGTATGTCTTCAATCTCCTTGATATCTGAACTGGTTGCTGGAATACTCCACTGTGCTACTGTAACCTCATCTTCAACACCTCCCTCGTGATACTCTGTCAAATTTGAAATGTTAAACACTGGTGAAATATTCAGCTCAGTAGGCAATTCTACCTCATATGCATTTCCTAAATCATGCTTCTTCAGTATCTTACATGGCCCAAACTTCTTCATTTTTAACTTGTTATATGTACCAACTGGAAATCGCTCCTTCCACAAATGAACCATGACTTCATCTCCAACCTAAAATTCCTTATGCCTCCTTTTCTCTTCTACCTTAGCCTTATACTGCGCATTCATCTTGGTAATATGCTTCCTCACCTCCTCATGGATGTTCTTCAAATGTTTTGCAAAATCCTCAGCTTTTACACTACTTATTTCTCCTTTATCTATCTTTCTCAACTCAGATGCATTTCTTGGATTACTTCCATATACAATCTGGAATGGTGATTTACCAGTGCTCCTATTGATAGAATTATTGTATGCAAATTCTACCTGTGGTAAAATCAAATCCCATCCTATTGGCTTATCTCCAACCAAACATCTCAGCAAATTTCTCAAACTCCTATTCACCACCTCTATCTGTCCATCAGTCTATGGATGATGTGATGAACTGAACTTCAAATCTATCTTCAACTTCTCCCACAATGTACGCCAGAAATATCCAATGAACTTAGTGTCTCTATCTGAAACTATGGTATTTGGTAAACCATGCAATCTCACTACTTCTCTGAAAAACAATTATGCTATATGAATAGCATCATTAGTCTTCTTGCAGGGAATGAAATGTGCCATCTTTGAAAATCTATCAACTACTACAAAAATTGAATCATGTCCCCGTCGTGTCCTTGGTAAAGCAAGAACAAAGTCCATACTGATATCCTCCCAAGGCTTTTCTGGTACAGGTAATGGTTGATACAACCCTGTATTTTGCTTCACTCCTTTCATCATCTGACATACTCTGCAACTCTATACAAACTTCTTGACCAATAATAATTTTCACTAACCAAAGCAAGGGTTTTATCTCGACCAAAATGTCCAGCCAATCCTCCGCTATGCTTCTCCTTGATGAGATTCTCCCTCATAGAACTTCATGTAATGCACAATTGACTCCCTTTGAATAGCATATCATCCTGGATGATAAAATCTAGCCATTTCGTCCTGTCTAGAGTAACAGGTTCTTTACAAGCTTTCCAAGCTTCACCAAAATCAGGATCCTCTGGATACAAATTCTTGAGTTCCTCAAACCCAACCACCTCAATCTCCATCTCTGTCAACAATAGTTGCCTTCTGCTAAGCGCATCTACAACCCTATTAGACTTTCCACTTCTGTGTTTCAAAACAAATGTATAACTCTGCAAAAACTCAACCCATTTCAAATGTCTTTGATTCAACTTTCTTTGACTATTCAAATATTGCAAAGCTTGCTGATCAGTATACAAAACAAACTCCTTAGGAAGAAGATAGTGTCTCCACTTCTTCAATGCCTGAACTATAGCATAAAATTCCTGATCATAAACAGAATATTTTCTCTTGGCATCATTTAACTTCTCATAGAAATAAGCAACAGGTTTTCCTTCTTGGCTCATAACAGCTCCTATTGCAGTACCACTAGCATCACAGTCTACTTGAAACACCTTATTAAAATCTGGAAGTGCTAAAATAGGTTGTTCTGTAACTTTTTGTTTCAACAATTGAAAACTCTTTTCTGCCCCATTAGTCCACTTAAACTCTTTTCTATCCCCTCTCATTGTTTTAGTCAAAGGACCACAAATACTGCTAAAGTTTCTGATAAACTTTCTATAAAAAATAGCTAGACCATGAAAAGATCTTACCTCAGTAGCACTCCTTGGAGTAGGCCATTCAAGGATAGCCTGTACCTTCTCTGGGTCCATTTTTAGACCTTCTATTGAAACTACAAATCCCAAATACACTAACTTCTTCTTCACAAAATTGCACTTCTTCAAATTAATCAACAATTTCTCATCTCTCAGCTTCTCAAACACCATACGAATATGCATCATATGTTCCTCCAATGTCTTGCTAAAGATCAAAATATCATCTAGGTAAACAATGACAAACTTACCCAAAAATTCTTTCAGAACCTCGTTCATGAGCCGCATGAAAGTGCTCGGTGCATTGGTTAGCCCAAAAGGCATGACTAACCACTCACAGTCATTCCTTTATCTTGAAGGCATTCTTCCATTCATCTCCTTCTCTGATCTGAATCTGGTGATATCCACTCTTCAGATCTATCTTTGAGAAATACACAGCTCCACTCAAACAATCCATAATATCATCCATTCGTGGCAATGGAAACCTATACTTGATTGTGATCTTGTTTATTGCTCTGGAATCTGTACACATCCTCCATTCTCCATTCTTCTTTGGTGCTAGTACTACTGGTATAGCACAGGGACTCAGACTCTCTCCAATCAACCCCTTCTACAATAACTCATGTACTTGTCTATTGAACTCTTCACTTTCTGCTAGTGTCATTCTATAAGCTGCCTTGTTTGGAAAATTGGCTCCTGGAATCAAATCCATCTGATGAATGATCTTCCTTACCGATGGTAATCCATTAGGTACATTATCAGATACAATATCCTGAAACTCATTCAACAAATTTGCAACTTGTATAGGTACATCCTCTACTTCTTCTTTACCAACTTTTGGAATTAAGGCAAAACACACATGCTCATGCCTCATACCATCTAGGAATTTTCTTCCATCAAAAAATGTTATTCTTGCATTACCACATACCTTTTCTTTGGTCTCCTTCAATGGCTTTAGCTTATGTCACACTCCATCCTTTATCAAGGAATAGGTATTCGCATGACCATCATGTATAGCACATCTGTCAAACTGCCATAGTCTACCCAACAACATATGACATGTATCCATAGATATGATATCACATAGTACCTCATCTTGGTACCCGCCAATCTTGAACTTTACCAGGCACTGTTCACTGACCATGACCTTGTGGTCATCCTGCACCGAGGCAATCCGATATGGATGTGGGTGTTTCTATCTCTTGAGCTTCAACTTTGTCACCATCTCTTCTGACACCAAATTTTCAGTGCTTCCACTATCGATAATCACATCACAGCATTTACCCTCACACTTGCATCTAGTGCGAAACAGGATCCTCCTTTGTCCAGGTTCATTCTCACCACTCAGCAGGACTCTTTTGTTAATCAGCGTTTCTCCTCTTTTAGCATCTTCTAAATTTGATGATCTGGCATCTTCATCTACATGTGCAACTCTGGCCTGGCCTTCATTCCTCCTATCTATCCTTCCTTGGCATTGAGGACATTCAAATGCCCTATGACCTTCTTCTCCACAATGAAAACATGTTCCACGGAAGCCTCCTCTTCCTAAACCTTGTCCTCTTCCTCTTCCTCTCTGATCTCTATTATTCTGATCTTGGAAATGATTGGAATTATTTCCTCTTTGATTTTGACTACTACTGGCCTCATCCTTCTTTTTCAGATCTTCATTTCAGCCTCCATATGACTGCCCACCAGATCATCCACCATGACCTCTTCCATTTTGTCTGCTCTCAAACTTCTTGTTCAAATTTTCCTCTACTTTTAGGGAAAACTCGTATGCCTCTTCAATATTGTTCATTCGCACCAGATTCAGCTCCTCCTGAATGCTTGGCCTCAACCCATTAAGATAACGAGCAACTTTCTCCTTATTAGCTTTCGCATGGCCCGTTCTGATGAGGATTCGATAGAACTCCTCTGTATACTCCTGAACAAATCATCTCGCTTGCTTCAAACTTTGCATTTTCTTCAGTAGGTCAAGCTCATAATCAACAAGGATGAACTGTCACTTCAATTTATCCACCATCCAATCTCATATTGTGAGTTTATCTTTCCCTCTACTATTTCGCTCTAATTGAATCTCTTGCCACCAGATCTTCGCATGACCTTTCAGTCTGGCCTTCGCAAATTTGACCCTATTAAGATCCTCAATATCTTCATACTCAAAATATTCTTCACATTCATTGATCTAGTCAATCAATTCCTCTGGGTTAAGATTCCCTAAAAATGTGGGAACCTCGATCTTAGGTCTTTTCCTGATCTTAGAAACGGCCCGAAAAAGTCTTTCTTCCTCCAGGTTCACAACTTTGACTTCTCCTTCTTGATGATCTTCTTCGGCTTCATCCTCGCTTTCATCTCTGACATTAAGATTCATTCCTCTGCAAATCTCTTCTTGCAATGCTCGCACTTGTCTCTAGAGCACTCTAACCTCAGGTGTTACAACACCAGCTCTTCCGCCACGTTCCCTTCATGGAGGCATTTTCATGATTCTCGCTAAAACCCTAACCACGGTCCTATTGCAAATTGCCTCATGGTCGGTGATCTGTTTACACACTCAAGAACTTCTGCTCTGATACCACTTGATGAAGGGTGCTCCCCTTAATACCACAAACACATAACAGAAACAGAGAAACAACAACAACAATATGCAAGAATAGAAAATTGGCTTCTTATTATCTCCACAAATGTGGAATTACAAAATTTTAGAATTACAATATGCAAAGCCACATGGGCATTCCCTTACTATATTCTGTAGGACAAAGCCTCGAATCAATACCCATATCTACTACCCCAGAACTGCCTAGACAACACTACGGGCTTTCTTTATATAGGAATTTTCCACCGCCCGAGAAGGTTCCATAAATTTAGCCCTAAGGGCCGACCAAACTTAGAATTATTTTATTTTTCAATTTATTACATCAAATTCAGCTCAAAATAACTTTTGAAACCCGAACAAAAATTTTGAAGGAAAATTATTTTATGCCATTTCAGGTGGCCCGACTTTTGGAGACAATAAGTCATCACCAGTTGACCTGATTGACTATTATAACCCCATTTTGGAAATGCCACGAAGTGCTCTACAGGCTTGACCCACGCAAGCACTCGTCACCCAAATTTTTGACCTCATCCGGGGCCTCTAAAGCCTTCAAAACTGAGTTCAAAGTTTCTGTACCCTGCTGCCAATACTGAAAATCTTCAATATCTTCAAAACTAGACCTGATCTAGCCATGAAACTTTGCTGGCAGGCTAATGTGACTGAGATGAACCTCCACATGTAAAATCAAAACATTTCGAGATTGTAAGACCAACTTACTAAAAATAGCAAGTTTCCATAAGTAGCAGCTCTACACAAGATAGCCCTTATTGAATACAAAAATAGAAATATTTTTGGGTGATGCAAGATTGCTCTTACACCCAGGATGCTCCTGCATCACATATATTTTGGCACTCTAACTCAAGAGTGTCACCCAATGATAATGATTTATTGAAATTAAGAATTGGAAATTGAGATTAAACACTGCATCCTAAACATTTTGTTGATGTAAGTCAAACATTTTTGTTCAAAAATAATTGTGAGAGGCGTCCAACATTGAAAATATCACAAAGGGATTTTGAATCCATCAAGCCATTTTATTTTGTACCTCTTAAGATTTGAGATACTTGTTATTTTAAATATCATGTGGACTTTTCAATGCACCATGAACTAGCATCTAAAAAATATGTTCATTGTGGCTTCCCTATTTCATGAGAGTTACTTGTTAATGTAGAACAGAAAATGTTAGAAACATAATAGTTGTAACTACAATACCGTCCTAAAATTTAGTATGCATAATTGGATGCTCTATTAGGCCCCATTTTGGAGATTTTGAGATCTAATATTTATTATGCTTGATCTTGGAAACCTTATTCCTCTTTTCCTACTTTTCCACCATCCCAACACCTTGTTAAAATTTTGGAATGAATTCCAAGGTATAGAATGGATGAAACATTCTATACTGAGGTACAAAATGTTTTAGCCATTCCGTATCTGGGGTTTTTGGCCCAGAGCCCTATGTCAAGGTGTTAGTGAGAAAATAGACCATATGGTTGACCTAGCTTATTTTTTAATCTTGAAATGACAGATGAAGTATATAAACACCATATATCTCCTCATTTTGATATCAATAACTATACTCAAACATTCATGATCAATTCAAGCAATCAAGAGAAATTGAGCAATTAGATTCAAGATTTGAAGGCAAGAATCCAAGATCTAGTTTCTCCAATTAATTCAAGTCAATTCCAAGGAAATATTCTCTATTGAAGAAATTTTCTCTCCCATGATGGTCAAGTAGAGGAATTATGTATCAAACAAGAAGGTCTTCCCTTCCATCCGCATTCATCTCTCCTTCATTGCAAGAGATTATCAAGCATATCTACATTGAATATCTAGGAGTGGTGTTCATAGATCCATGCATTTGTGAGGGAATCCTTTATTTCTATTCTACATTTCAAGGTCAACTTCTTGATTTCAAGAACATTCAAAAATATTAATGGGTATGAGTGATTCCTACATCTTTCCATGATGGTTTATGCAAGGTGAATGTAACATTTACCTTTTTACATACTTTCCTTTATGTAATTTCCTTTCATTTTCAACTTTGATTCCTAAATCAGGGTTTGACCAATGAAAAACCATTTACCCAACCTTTTTCCCATGTGTTTTGTGTGTAGGAATAGGCTATAGAGTTTTCAAAACTTTTTCGAACCAATCAGGAATAGTTAGAGCATCCCAATAAGTTTTAGGAAAAAACCAAAGGTATAGAATGTTTTAGTTTCTCTATACCTATGATGAAGAGATAGGGTTCAACTCAATACAAAAAAATGCATATTTCAAAACAATAGGCTCATGACCCTCTCATAATTAAATCAATAAAATATGTAGAACACTTCTCTCTCAAGGAAAAACCCCTTGTCATTTCAAGACTTCAAAATGGATAAGGATTATCCTAAGTTTTTTTTCCACTCAACCCTCCACCATGACTCTTCTCAAACTCCAGGTTTCGCCTTAACAAGGTCACTATGCCTCATAGGCTACAAAACACTAATTAAGGGTTCAATGTTTCACAAGGCTCAAACCACTTTGGAAACATATTAGATAAATCAAATACAACATTTATACACGCTTGAAAACCATCATGAATATTTTTTTCATCAAACCCCTCAATACACCCTCAACCTGGCTTCTTTCCTACTAGTCCTTGTAGATGACAAAATAGGACACAACTTCCAAGGAAGGTTAGATAATCACAAACTAAACATAGATTCAAATACCATTTTGAGGGTTCTAAAATATATGAAAAATAAATATATAGTTGTTTTGGAACATAGCCACCAAATAATGACTGGTAATATGTTCATGAGATCTAATTACCCCACTTTTACAAAGCATCAACTAATATTCTTAACCACAAGCCTCAAATTTTAACTTTAGAAGTTTATTTAAGTACCATATAAACTTAATCACACATATCCATTATTTTACAAGGCTTTTCTTCCAATATTTTACAAAACCCATATCACTATGCAGTCAAATAAGTCAAAAAACATAGGGTCAATAGAATAGGGCATCATTAAATTTTGATTGAAAACAAAAATTTCCACTCGTCCAAGTCATATAATATTAAAATAAACTCTCTAATATTTCAATAAACCAAATTACAAGAATTAAAACTAGTGTAAAGTGCCATGAAATCACAAATTTGTATTCAAACCCTTAAAACCCATACTCATGAGACAGTTTTCAGAAAAACTACTATAACTAAGCCCAAACTAGATGGAATTAACTCAAAATTGTTGCAAAGGGAATAAGACTCACTATTCTATCCACCATAATAATTTTCACATCATCATCTAACTATACATGGTTATATAGACCTCTGTAACAATGAAGAAGCAGTAAATTAGCAGAGAACAAACACTTTATTTATGTGTCAATTTCAATGCAATGTCTTCTCCACCTTCCCTGATCCTATCAAGGAATTTTTAAACTTATTTCACCCCAAAATAACTTCTCAAATCACCTAAAATATCTTTTAAACTTCTATCACCATTGTACTTCCATATTTTGCATTTTTACAACTTTGTCATCTTAGCAACTTTTACATCACTTAACATTTTTTTACTCAAGGAGCCTATATGGGGTCTTCAATAAAGAATACAATATCATGTGCTTTCATATTGGGGGGTTTAAAATTGGCAAAAAAGGGGGGCAATATATTTCCTACATAGGGGGGAGGGGGGTTTTTTGTGGCAAGGGGTGGGGGTTTATATAGGAAAATAGGTGTCGAGGGTATTCAGTTGGTATTAGAGGGGGGTAACAAAAAAGGAGTTTGGGACAATATTTTTTGAAAATAGTGGAATTATATGGCATGTTTGGTACTTTTAATTGTTTTCTTGACATGATTGGTTCATTTATTTGAGAATCACAAGCTATGTTGTTGAGGTGATAGAGATGACTGATTATTTTTCATGTTCTTGGCCGACATGGTTGATGTAGTATTTTGTGATGGATCATAGCATGATTTATGGAGCTTTTTCATGCTTGAGGATGTTGTTATGGATCATTTCTATGTATTAGATGACATTCAATGGATCACATTGTATTTTAAGCTTAAATGAATTAATAAATTTTGTAATTAGGTGTTTAGGTTGAGTCAACCTTGTTTATCTTTACAAGGTTGATGAATTGTATAAAAGAATGTAATCATTTGTAAGTGTGAAGGTATGTGTGTGCATGTGCATTTTTGACCATGATGTATTGATAACATTTTGAAGAGGTGTGAGTGGTGTTGGAATCATTTGTTGTTACACCAAAAGCTCAAACTGTCAATGCCTGATACAAATGCCAAATTTAACCTAACCCACAAGAGGAAGTTAAACCACGTCACAAATATCCAAGAAGGTTTTGACCACTAATTCAACAATCTCCCCCTCAGCACCCAATGAAGGGAGACTCGAACCCATGACCCAAGGATCTGATACCAATTGTTGGAATCATTTGGCATTGCACCAAAAGCTTGAACTGTTAATGCCCGATACAAATGCCAGATTTAACCCAACCCACAAGAGGTAGTTAAGCCATGTAATGAATCTCCAAGGAGGTGCTAACCACCAAGTCAACAAGTGGAGTCTACAATTGAGGTAGAGTTTTTTTTGCACTTCATTGGAGTTGTATTATCATATTAGAGATACTATCAATTAGTTCATAAATAGTGGATTGTTGTCCAAGTAAACCTATAAGGTAGTGATTCTACCCTTGTTGTAATTGAGAAGTGAGCTCTAGGAAGTGCACTTGAATGCATGTGCATTCCCCTTATATTACATTTAACAGGGTATTTTACTTCTAATATAGTACATCATCTTTTGGATTTGATCGTCATTATGAATTTTCCCCTAATATAGTTTCCACATCAAAAATCATGGTGTTATTGTGCTCATGTGGTGTTGTGATTTTGTGTATTCATGATTAACATTAATATCTATGGTTTAATGGTTTAATTTTGCAATTTGGTTAAAGTTTGTTGGTTAGGAAAAAATTGATTCCCTCCCCCTCTCTCATTTGTATGGTGATTCTATATTTATATCAATTGGTATCAAATCTAGTGCCTCTTTGAAAAGTCTAATAGCTTGAGGTGATTTGGGATGGCATAATTTGGGAAAGAAAGTATGAGATTTGATGGAATAAACTATGGATTTTGGAAAGGTTAGATGGAGACTCATTTGACATGTCTTGGGAATGATCATTGGGAGATAATAAAGAAAAACTAAAATCCTCTTGAAGATCTTTTGAATGCTACTCCTGGTGAAAAGAAAGAATTTGAAGTCAATATTAGAGCCAAGGAATCCTTAATAGGTGTTTTAATAGATTCAAAATATTCTAATGTCATGGAATTGGAGATAGTGAATCAAATATGGAAAAAATTAAGAATTCTACATGAAGGAGACCCTCAAGAGAAGATGGAGAAGTTTTGGACACTTAAAGGAAAATATGAAGAACTAAAGATGAGTGAAGATCATAATGTTGCATCCTATATAGAGAAGGTAATAGGACTTGTTTTTAGCATGAGATGTGTTGATGGAACAATTGAATAAGATGAAATTGTGGATAAGTTTTTGAGATCTTTACCTCCTTATAAACATGAGGTAGAAACCATAGAAGAGATCATAACCATGACTAAGGTAACAAAAGACATATTACTTGGTAAGTTATCTTCTTTTGAGTTAAAAGAATTTTGTGATTCCCTCCCTAAAGTTGAGACTGCATTCAAAGAAACTGTATCAAAGGAAAAATTAGAAGTATGACCTAGGTGAAAGTTCATCTAAGTATGGATATAGACATGCTAAGGAATGAGAAGATATTGAAGAAGAAGAAAGGAAGCTTGAATAAATTGAATCCCTAATTGTTAGGAGAGTACCTAAAGGAGCTGGTAAGTATGAAGGAAAATTACCCTTGAAATGTTTTTCTTTTAATAAAATTGGTCATTTGCATCAACATGTCCTGAGAGAGTTTATAAGGAAAACCATAGGAAGTATCAATCTACATATCCAAAGAAATGTTATTTTGTTTTTGTTGATGGTTTGATTGATGAAGAATCTAAAAAAGATCGTAAGAGTGATAACGAATTTGGATTCATTTCTATAAAAGAAGAAGATTTGAGTCCTGTGAATGAGGAAAGAGATTTGGTCAGACATGTTGAGGAGAAAAATGAATGGGTTATTGATAGTGATTTCTCACATCATATGATAGGAGATAAAATCAAATTTGTGGAATTACAAAGGTATGATGGTGGCATAGTCAAATTCAATGATGACACTCCTTGTCTGATCCATGGGAGAGGATCCATTACTCTTGATGGAAAGACTAATATTGATGATGTTTTATAGGTTGATTGACTAAAGCATAATCTTTTGAGTGTTGACCAACTAGTTGATAAGGGATATGATCTACAATTCAAGAATGACAAATGCAAAATCTTGGAAAGTTCAGGAGATGAGATTGTATCTATACAAAGTCAAAAGGTAACATTTTTAATTTGAACAGTACTAAAAGAAGGTGTATGATTTCTCGTATTGATGATAGTTGGTTATGGCATAAGAGGTTTTTTCATGTTAATGTTTGTAAAATTGTGAAGATAAGTTCTACTAATATTGTAAGAGATCTACCTAAATTGATGAAGCCTTCTAATGTAACATGTAAGGAATTATTAATGGGTAAGAAAACTAGATCTACTTTCAAGAGAAAAAATCTTACTTCAAAATGATTAGTATATCTTGTGCATACTTATTTATGTGGACCATGTAGAACTATAATTTATCATGGAGATAGATATCTCACACTATTTGTTGATGAATATTCAAGGATGGTGTGGGTTACTTTCTTGAGAGAGGAATCTAAAGCCTTTAACAAGTTTAAGATCTTTAAAGATATGGTTGAGAATGAAATGGGTTAAAAGATTAAATTTATGAGATTAGATAGAGGTGGTGAACATTAGGTGAGCTCTATACTTTTTGTGAAGAACATGGAATAAAGAGACAAACATCTGCTCTGAGGACCCCACAACATAATGGTATTGTAGAAAGAAGGAACATATCGATCCTAGATACTACTAGGACCATAATGATTAAAGGTAATGTTTTGAATATCTATTGGAGAGAAGCAATTATGATAAATGTTTATACATTGAATTGAGTTTCAATAAAAAATGGAAGCGGTAAGAATCCTTATAAAATTTGGTATGGTAACACTCCTACTATGAAATATTTCAGAATTTTTGGAAGAAAATGTTATATCAAGAGAGATGAAGACTTAGGGAAGTTTGATCTTAGAAGTGATGATAGTGTCTTTCTTGGTTATTCTTCCAAGAGTGAGGAATACAAGTTCTACAACAAGAGGTTGAGGAAGAAAGTTGAAAGTGCTAATGTGAGAGTTGATGAATACAATTAGAAATAATCTAGATCTTGTGCTTATGATTCAGATGTTAATGAAAATCAAGGAGCACAAAATAAATATAGAAACCACTCCATATTACTCCTAGAATTCAAGATGATCAAGATGAGCTAGTTAATGTTGAAGAAGACACTCAAGAATTAGATATTCATGAAAATTTGAAGACTCCAAGGTATGTAAGGATAAATCATTCCAAAAATTAGATCATAGGTGATCATGTCAAAGGTATTTAGACTAGAAGAAGGTTGGCAGAGGTTAGAAATGAGATTTGTTTGATTTATAAAGTTGAACCTAAAGATGTACATGAGGCATGCAAAGATTAAAATTGGGTAAAATCTATGGAAGAAGAACTAGATTAGATTCATAAGAATAACACATGGATCTTAGTTGTTAGGTCTAAGGATAACAATGTGATTGGAACTAAATAGATTTTAAAAAATAAATTGAATTTGGATGGTGAAGTGAGGAATAAAGCTAGACTTATTTGCAAAGGTTGTTTATAGATGGAAGGTATTGATTATGATGAAACTTTTTCTCCAGTTGCTAGAATTAAGCTAGTCGGATTATTTCTTGTTGATGCTACTTACAAGAACTTAAAAGTATATCAGATGGATGTTAAATTATTTCTAAATGGTGACTTGGAAGAAGAAGTGTATGTAGAACAACTAGATTGTTTCTCTTTTTCAGATCAAGGTAATAAGGTGTGTAAGTTGAAGAAAGATGTGTATGGATTGAAACAGGACCCCGGAGCTTGGTATGCAAGGTTAGACAAATATCTTTTGAAACTTGGATTTAAAAAAGGTACTAAAAAGTATAATTTGTATTCAAAATTAATCAGGATAACATTTTGTTTGTTGAAGTATTTGTTGATTATATCATTTTTGGTGGAAATGAAGAGTTGAGTAAAGAGTTTGCTAAAGAAATGCAAAGTGAATTTGAGATGTACATGATACGTGAGATTAAATTATTTCTTGGTTTGAAAATTGTACAATCTAAAATAGAATTTTTATTTCTTATTCTAAGTATGTGAAGGAATTGTTGAACAAATTTGGTATTGAAGATCCTAGACTAGTTGGAACTCCTATGGTGACTGGTTGCAAATTGACAAAAGTTGATGATACTCCTAAAAACAATCAAACAATATATAGGTCTATGATTGGTGGCTTACTATACTTGACACAAATAAGACCTAGCATTATGAGTGCAGTATGTATGGCGGCCAGATTTCAAGAAAAAATGAAGGAATCACTTGTTGTTGCAATAAAAGGGATATTAAGATATTTGAAAGGTACAATTGATCATGGTATCCTAAGGATGATGAATTTACATTGTGTTCTTTTATTAATGTAGATTGGGTAAGTAATGTGGATGATAGGAAAAGTACTAGTGGTGGTGCATTCTTCTAGGGTAAGAGATTGATTTCATGTGCAAGTAAGAAACAAAATTATATATCACAATCTACTATTGAAGTAGAATATGTTGCTACTACTATGAATTGTACACAAGTGGTGTGGATGGAGAAAATATTAAAAGATATTAGGGTAAGTATTGATGATCCTATTACTATTTATTGTGATAACTTGAGTGTTATAAATATTTATAATAATCTAGTGCTACATTCAAAGACAAAACATATATCTATCAAGTATCAGTTTTTAATTTATATAAGGTAGTTGAGAAGGAAGTAAATATGGAAGATGTATCTACTAAAGAGAAGATTACAAATATTTTCATGAAGCCTTTGGGGTAAAAGCACAATAGTGTGTCACCCTTTCAGCTAACTCAGATGACTTGGCCAAGTAACTCTCGGTCGAGTAGGACTCAGTCGAGTCCTCTTCGGCCGAAGAAATGGAAGTGCCACACAGCACCGAATGGTGCCTACGTGGTGGGGTGGACTCGGCCGAGTCTACCCTACCCTATAAGTAGTCCCACGAATGCCCAAAGCCCCTCATTTGAACATTGAGGGGCTAAGGACAGGTGAGCTAGAGGGAGCGATAGTGCAACTCGACCGAGTTCTAGGTAGGTTTTTTATTTTTTTGTTTTTATTTTTTTGTTTGTGTTTTTTAATTAAATTTTTTGCATATATTGTTTAATTGTTTTTTAATATTTATATGCAAAAAAAATGTCATTTTTTTAATAAGCATTATATTTACCTTTAAAAATGTACAAAATCAACACATAAAACTTAAATGTACAAACCTAAATCCTAAGAAAACATATATAATTTAAGTAACATGTAAACTGAAACTTTTAAAAACATGTAATAGGACCTACCCTTAAGACATTTAATAAGACCATTAAAACCTAATAGGATGGACCTAATTATAAGACCCAATACTTGACTTAATAGTACCAATTAAAACATAATGGACTATCTACTCTTACTGACCTAATAGGACCACTTAAGACTTAATTGTACCACTTAAGACTTAACATCCACTGAATATGACCTATTAGGACCCTTAAGACCTAATAGGACCACTTAAGACCTAATAGAACTTAATAGGTCAAAACAATTCACCCTTAAGACCCAATAAGACCTTTAAGACCTAATAGGACCCTTAATACCCAATAGGACCTAATTAAGACCCTTAAGACAAGCTCATAAGACCCTTAAGACCCATAAGACTAGGTTACTTGACCTAATTAAGAGTCTTAAGAACCTTAAGACCCATGAACCCCTTTCCAGATTATTATATATTTTCACAATTTCTTTTAGTATTTAATTTAAATATAATGTTTTTCCCTCCCTAGTTATGGAATTTTATACAAATTAATTTTTCTCATGTGTGTAAAGTAAATATGTACATAAATATGAATTCAAATTAGTAAATATGCATGCATGAATTAGTTCTAGTACCCTGATTGAATACATGTGTAAATGCCTGAGTTTAAACTATGTTTGTAAATATTTAAAAATATTACATGTACATATGTAAATGCATGAATTTAAATTTTTAATTTAATATTTAATTTATATTATGTACAAATGCATTTGAAAATTAGTTCATGTGTGTTTTTTTGAAGTTTTAAATATTTTCATGTTTACTTGAAGTATGTACACATGTACAAATTGAAAGTTAGATCTTTTTAATTTTTTTGTAATATATATATATATATATATATATATATATATATATATATATATATATATATATATATATATATATATATATATATATATATATATATATATATATATATATATATTGATTTTCTAATGGATGTATGTATATGTGCATGTGCCTACTTGCAGTGAGCATTTTTTATCTATCTAGATCTAGATATATATATTACCTTTGTGTACACATCATTCATGGCTTCTAGTGGTTCAGATCAGAGTGTCCATAATAGTCAGGGATCACGAGCTCCCTCAGACCAGGATAGTACCCAGGCCCCACATAGTAGAGATAGTCGTAGAGATGAGACTATCTCTAGGATGCAGGCCACTCTGACTACGTTAGAGCGAACACTACAGAATAGTACTACTCTCCCTAATAGGGAGAAATTGACATCTATACACACTAAGCTCATGAGTATGATTTAGAAGGCTGAATCATACAATCCATATGATGATGTATCAATTGATGCTTTTTATTATAGCCTATCTAGCATTGTCACAAGGACAGTAGGTTGGAGGATAGTTGATTCATATGTTTCAGTCACTCAAGTTAAGAACATGTTTGGCACCCATTACATCGATAAGAGGGTGGTTCGAGCATATAGGGTCACAAAATGTACAGATGACATAGTGGCCCCTTTTATATATCCTAGATGGTTAGCAGCACATCATATGTGGCCCCAAAAGGATGAGGTGCCACTATATTTCTACAAACAATTGTTTGAAAAGTTTCATTTGGGCTATGATGTTGGCTACACAGATCTACCTCCACATGCTAGTCAAGGTCAGGGGACATATCAGGATAAGTGTAGATGACTCGATATACCACAGCCCCCTAGTAAGAGGGCATTGGTGGGTCAAAACCTTTTGGTTCTTCCAAAAGGTTTGGAGACCTACACTGGAGCTCAGCAGGTTGCAGTTGAGGACATGTGTTTAGATATGTATTCTAGCATTGCCACAATCATGACTCAGGTCAAGTAGTTTTCATTTGATCATGTGGGTAGGTACATGCTTCGATCATGGATGAGTGTAGGTGTATCACCATCTAGTCCATTTTATGACCCGTACATTAGATTTGATCTTCCTACTCCATATGAGATAGGACAACTACCCGAGGATCACATGCATGAGATTAGTGATATGTTAGTGAGTGATCTCCTGGATTCTTACCAGAGGATTTCTACATTGCATGGGATTGAGCCATGTGATATGCCTACTTTCATTGGAGGAGGACAGTGTTGTAGATCCTCCACAGGCAGTAGTCGAGGACAGGGCTCAGATGCAGAGGCAGGTTCCTCTAGACAGAGTGTGGATGATCTTACACCACCTCCATAGCATACATAGGCTCTCACATAGCAGACATAGGCTATGACCTCATGAGTTCATAGTAGATTCTCATATTTTCTTATGGGTGAGGCCATTGATCCTAATGCAGTATCCTTGCACTCTTCTAAGTTATCTGACCTTGGACGTGCATTATAGTAGGTACAAGAATCTAGATTTAATTTCAATTTATATAGATATACATGTCAACATATAGTTCTATATTTAAATTTAAATTTATTTAAACATGGTACAGGACATTGCGACAGGTGCTGCATATGGAGATTTAGAGGAGCCCCTTGATCTGATTCATCATGATACAGAGGTACACAAAATAATTTAAAAATTAAAAATTTTATAGTTTATTTACATTTCAAGTTCTTATATATATATATATATATATATATATATATATATATATATATATATATATATATATATATATATATATATATATATATATATATATATATATATATATATATATATATATATATATATATATATATATGTAACATATATTTACATTTACAGACTCGGGTCTAGCAGGATGAGGATCCACACAGGCTCGGACATCTATCACGTGATGGCAATCATCAATGTAGTTGATGTATTCATAGATTTAGATCTATGGTATTTATTTTGATCTAGAGTACACATGTACTAGAGAGTATTTATGTTACGTTGATCTCTAGATATGTTTTACATTGACCTAGATATATGCTTTACATTGATATATGTAGACATTTGTACATTGATATATATAGGTCCATTTGTATGTTGATCTATTTACATCGATACATGTTTGGATTTTGTGATATCTAGACATTTACATTGATAGATACATGTTTTGATTTTGTGATATAGACATTTATATTGATGTACACATGTTTGATCTTTTTGCATGATATATCTCTAGACATTTACATTGATATGTACGTGCACATGTTTTGTACATTGATCTATTTGTTCATTGATACATGTTTGGATTTTGTGATATATATATAGACATTTAAACATTGATGTACATGCTTGACTTTTGAGATATATATATTTACATTTACATTGATATGTAGGTGCATGTTTTGTATATTGATCTATTTGTACATTGATACATGTTTGGATTTTGTGATATATATAGACATTTAAACATTGATGTACATGTTTGATTTTTGAGATATATAGACATTTACATTGATATGTACATGCATGTTTTGTATGTTGATCTATTTGTACATTGATACATGTTTGGATTTTGTAATTGAAGCCAAAAATTAATTGATCTTTAAAATTAATCTTTAATTTATGTTCAATCTTTCATCAATCTAATTAATCAATCTTACTAAAAAATCTTTAATCAATTGAAAGTTTAAATCAATCTTTAAAATCTAACTTTAAAATTAATCTTTAATTTCAATGTTCAATCTTTAATCATTCTTATAAATTCAATCTATAGGTAGAATCAATATAATCAATTTATTTAATAAGACCCCTTAAGCCCTATTATGCACCCTTAATCCCTATCTAGATCAATTAATTGAAAACTAATTAATCAATCTTACTGAAAAATCTTTAATGAATTGAAAGTTTAAATCAATCTTTAAAATCTAACTTTAAAATTAATCTTTAATTTCAATGTTCAATCTTTAATCAATCTAAAAAGTCCTAACATGACCCCTTAAGCCCTTAAGTACCTAACATGACCCCTTAAGACCTAAAAAGACCTAACATGACCCCTTAAACCCTTAAGGACTGAACATGACCCCTTAAGCCCTTAAGTACATGTAACATGACCCCTTAAGCCCTTAAGTACCTAGAATGACCCCTTAAACCCTAACATGACCCCTTAAGCCCTAACATGACCCCTCAAGCCCTTAAGTACCTAACATGACCCCTTAAGACCTAAAAAGATCCAACATGACCCCTTAAGCCCTTAAGTACCTAACATGACCCCTTAAGACCTAAAAAGACCTAACATGGCCCCTTAAGCCCTAACATGACCCCTTAAGCCCTAATATGACCTAATAAGACCTAACAAGACCTAATATGACCTAATATGATCTAATAAGACCTAACATGACCCCTTAAGCCCTAACATGACCTAACATGACCTAATATGACCTAACAAGACCTAATAAGACCTAACAAGACCTAATATGA
Source organism: Chamaecyparis obtusa (assembly GCA_027943335.1). NCBI lineage: Eukaryota > Viridiplantae > Streptophyta > Pinopsida > Cupressales > Cupressaceae > Chamaecyparis > Chamaecyparis obtusa. The sequence continues at coordinate 78,138 of BSBK01011743.1, forward strand.
CCTAATATGACCTAACATGACCTAATATGACCCCTTAAGACCTAATATGACCTAAAAGACCTAACAAGACCTAATAAGGCCTAAAAAGACCTAATATGATCTAATAAGACCTAACATGACCCCTTAAGCCCTAACATGACTTAATATGACCTAACATGACCTAAAATGATCCCTTAAGACCTAACATGACCCCTTAAGCCCTTAAGAACCAAACATGACCCCTTAAGCCCTTAAGCCCTAACCCCTTAAGCCACGACCCCTTAAGCCCTTAAGGATCGAACAAGACCTAACATGACCTAACAAGACCTAACATGACCTAATATGACCTAACATGACCCCTTAAGCCCTAACATGACCTAACATGACCTAATATGACCTAACAAGACCTAACAAGACCTAACAAGACCTAATATGACCTAATATGATCTAATAAGACCTAACATGACCCCTTAAGCCCTAACATGACCTAATATGACCTAACAAGATGTAATAATACCTAACAAGACCTAATATGACCTAATATGACCCCTTAAGACCTAATATGACCTAAAAGACCTAATAAGGCCTAAAAAGACCTAATATGATCTAATAAGACCTAACATGACCCCTTAAGCCCTAACATGACCTAACATGACCTAATATGACCTAATATGACCTAAAATGATCCCTTAACACCTAACATGACCCCTTAAGCCCTTAAGGACCGAACAAGACCTAACATGACCTAACATGACCTAATATGACCTAACATGACCTAAAATGATCCCTTAAGACCTAACATGACTCCTTAAGCCCTTAAGGATCGAACAAGACCTAACATGACCTAACATGACCTAATATGACCTAACATGACCCCTTAAGCCCTAACATGACCTAACATGACGTAATATGACCTAATATGACCTAATACATGACCTAAAAGACCCCTTAAGACCTAATATGACCTAACATGACCTAATAAGATCCCTTAAGACCTAATATGACCTAACATGACCTAAAATTATTCCTTAACACCTAATTTGACCTAATAAGGCCTAAAAAGACCTAATATGACCTAATAAGACCTAAAAGACATAATAAGACCTAACAAGACCTAATATGACCTAATATGACCTAACAAGACCTAAAAAGACCTAACAAGACCTAATATGATCTAATATGACCTAACATGACCTAACATGACCTAATATGACCCCTTAAGACCTAATATGACCTAAAAGACCTAATAAGACCTAAAAAGACCTAATATAATCTAATAAGACCTAACATGACCCCTTAAGCTCTAACATGACCTAACATGATTTAATATGACCTAATATGATCTAATATGACCTAACATGACCCCTTAAGCCCTAACATGACCTAACATGACCTAATATGACCTAACAAGACCTAATAAGACCTAACAAAACCTAATATGACCTAATATGACCTGATATGACCTAATATGACCTAATAAGACCTAACATGACCCCTTAAGACCTAAAATGATCCCTTAAGACCTAACTTGACCTCACATGAGCCCTTAAGGACCGAACATGACCCCTTAAGCCCTTAAGTACCTAGCATGACCTAACATGACCTAATATGACCCCTTAAGACCTTATAAGACCTAAAAGACCTAATATGACCTAATAAGACCTAATATGACCTAATAAGACCTAACATGACCTAACAAGACCTAAAAGACCTAATAAGACCTAATATGACCTAATAATACCTAATAAGACCTAACATGACCTAACAAGACCTAAAAGACCTAATATGACCTAATAAGACCTAATATGACCTAATACATGACCTAATAGACCCCTTAAGACCTAATATGACCTCACATGACCTAATAAGACCCCTTAAGACCTAACATGACCCCTTAAGCCCTAACATGACCCCTGAACCTCTTAAGACCTAACATGACCCCTTAACCCCTTAAGACCTAACATGACCCCTTAAGACTTAAAAAGACCTAACATGACCCCTTAAGCCCTTAAGACCCCTTAAGACCTAAAAAGACCTAACATGACCCCTTAAGACCTAACATTCAACTAATAAGACCTAATATGACCCCTTTAGACCTAACATGACCTAATATGACCCCTTAAGCCCTAACACATGACCTAATAGGACCCCTTAAGACCTAACATTCAACTAATAAGACCTGATACATGATATAGATTAAGACCTAAAATTCAAGTAGAAAGTAAATTGAAAGTTCTATCTAATCAATTAAAATTCAATTTACCTATCTAATCAATCTAATCAATAAATAGAAATTTATAGACTAGAAAGGTATTCAATTCAGGAAATCAATCTATTCTAATCAATTGAAAAAAGAATCAATCTAATTTAAATTTAAATTCAATTTAAATATAGACCTATCTAATCAATCTAAACAAAAAATATAAATATAGACCTTTCTAATATTTATCTAATCAATCTAATCAATAAATTGAAATTAAAATTCAAGTAGAAAGTAAATTGAAAGTTCTAGAATCATTTAAAATTTAGTTTAAACCTATCTAATCAATCTAATCAAGTAGAAAGTAAATTGAAAGTTATAGAAGAGAGACAGAGAGACAGAGAAATATAGTTCATCAATTAAAATTCAATTTAGGTTTAATCTTGATCCATAAATTCAATCTAATCATAACTTTCAAATCAAATTTAAAGTCTACATATAAGTTTCAAATAGGATTTAAATTAAGTATGCACAAATTAAAATCCTTCAACCTAAAGCTCCTGATACATGTAGTCTAGATCCTCTCTATCCTTTATTATCTCCAAAAGTTTTTCATGCTCTTCAATAGGCAACTTCCACTTTTGGTTTTTACTTGACCCTTTTTTTGACACAGTTTCAAACTGCAATTTTGTCGCTATAACCAAGTGACTATAATGTAGAACTCTCTCTCCATGCATGTATTCAACAAATTTAATTCCATTTTTGTCGATCTTAGCTTGTTGATAATAAGTGCCTTCAATAACAACTGAACCGGTCAGATATTTTTGTCCATCACCATCGACAACTTCTTCAAGCAACTTGTGTTTTTCCTTGGTGCATCTTAGTAGATAATAATCTACACCTATATTCTTAGGATCTGCAACCACAACAAAAATATCACCTACACAATTTATATTTATGTGTACAAGTAAATGTTAAATTTAAACCTCAAGAATATAATATATATATCACAAACATACCTAGAAATAAAAAATATGCACCTATAACAACTAAATCAGAAACACATTCATAGTCAGCTGAATATATAGGATCATGGATGTCTATGACATTGTCATCATCTTCATAAGGAGGTATTCTAATTAACACTTTATGATCCTATTTTGAAACATATCCATTTGCAATATTAACACATTGACTCATTGTGTTTTTGTGAAGACAATCTTCACAAAAGCATGATTTATCTCTTAGTTAAATCAATGGAGGCTTGTGTTGTCCCGTAGTCATCACTTGATGTAAACTTCTAATTCCAACAGTTGATTGACAATTGTAGGGATTTGATCGATTGATATCTGGATTGGATGGATTGATATATAGATCTTAGTTTGAAATCATGAAAAATGTGAAATGCAATATATACACATTCAAATACAACAAGTTAAAACACACATGTGATAGACCTATATATAGTTTTTTGAATTTGAGTTTGAAAAATAAAAGTAAATTAAATAAATACCTATCAATTCCCAAAAGTAACATTTGTTGCATTTGTGTGTTGAGCAACAAAATGATTTTGACACCATTCAACAATTTTCTTTGAATTCTCTGTCATGTTACCTAGAGAGATATAGTTTTAACAATTTAGTATATATATATATATATATATATATATATATATATATATATATATATATATATATATATATATATATATATATATATATATATATATATATATATATATATATATATATATATATATATATATAATGTAAAGTTTTAAATAGTCTAGTCAAGTAAACAAGTTGAATATCAAATTTATGTACACATAGCTTGAAGTTCATGTTGTCGGAGTGCACGCTTCACACATGCTCCTGTTCCATCATGCTCTCCTTTTCCATGTCCACTTTCAAAGAAGTTCCAAAAAAACTTAACGTTGTGTCTAGCATGTTGCATGGCTAACCAATTAAAGGCCTTTGCAGACTTAAATTGACCAACAATTCAAATAAATACAAAAACATATTTATGTGACACATAAATATATCTAGAATTGAGAAAATTTTAAAAAAATTTATAATGCACACGTACTTACCTTCACACCCATCAGACCAGATCCCATGTTGTGAAGCATTTATCCCATGACTCGCAAGATTGTTGAAAAACATGTTGAAACAATGAGCCACGTAGCTCCTATCATGAACCAAGATAGAAATGAACCTCCTTGATGATAATGCGTTCATTTTGATCTATACCTTCTTAATAGAGGTAAAAATGGATCACCTCTATTTAGGATGTTGTTATTGTAATGTGTGATATGTAAGGGAAATATGAGATCCACTCCTAAATTTGAATTCCTAAAGGAGAAATCCAATTTGATCAACCAAAAGGTTAATACACAATTGAATCAATCTATGGAGAATATGAAAGAGAGAGAGAATAACCCTATGTTTCCCTATGGTTGAATTGAAGTCTTAGGATTTGAAGTAATTGAAGTGCAAATACTAACCTTAAATTAGGGAAGATCTAGAAAATGTATTTTTCTAATGTATGTGTGTACTTTCAGGCAATTCTGCAACCTGTTTCAGACTGGAAATGTCAAGACAGAGAAAACCAAGAAATATTTCTCCAAGATGAGCTCAGGTTGAGTTTGACCCTCATAAAAGGTCAAATACTACATTCTTTGTTTGAAGGTCGATTCTGTCTTTGTGTTTGCAGATCTCGGAAGTTCACCGAAAAGGGTATCCAAATTCACTTTCAGATCCAAAATCCCGCACCTGTACTTACAAGAAAAAGAGGGTTTTTGTTGTTTGTTTGAGGGGTTTGCCTTGGTCAAACCCCAGTTTGGAATCAACCTTAATATTGAAATTGAAATAGGAATGCTAGCAAGTAGTAGAAAAGGATCTAATAATGAAGCTATGCAATTCAATAGATATGCAATTGTATTTTGAATGTAAATAAGTATATTGATATGAAAGCTTGCACATAACATCAATAAATGTAAATAAAACCTCCATGATTATATGCTTGGAATCCACCTTGAGAGAAGAATGAATAGATCTTGAAGATTAACCAAAGGATCTTGAAGGAAGATCACACCATCATGATGGCTAGATCTAGGGTTTAAATGATGAATCTTGAATGCTTGAATCTTTCATCTTCAATGGAGAACTTGGATGGATAAGAGGACTCGAATGCTTGAATGGATGCTTTCTTGAACTTGAGAAAATCTTGAGAGCTTGGTGTCTGGATCATGAAAGTGGATGGAGAGATATGTTCTCACAAAACTTGATGGATAAAATGAGAGAGGAAGGCCTCCTTTTATAGTGAACTAGGGCACAATCCTCTAGAGGGGCCATCTTGGAGAATTAAATCGCAATTAGGTCCTAGCCTTTATAAAATATACCTAGATTAAATGCAATTAGAGGATTTACCATCCCGAGACCTGAAATGACCGAATCGGAGGTGGGAAAACAAATATCCCGAAAGCCTGATGCCCAGAAATCAAGGATTTTGGAAATTTGAAGGAAGGGGGAAAAATTGAGGTTGGGACTAACCTAGTCAGGTTAAAGCTTGATCCTGACCTAGTCAGGATCAACCTCAAATTTGACCCTACACCCAGATTTAGTCAGAACCAGGACAGGAGGTCTTGGGGATGCCTAGAGACCTAGAAATGATATCAGACAGGGACAGAATGCTAGGGATAAGCATAAAATCCTATGATAACTATGATGAAGGCTAGGGGGACCTATTTCTAAGTCCTACCTAGAAAATAGAGCCACATAAGAGGGAAATTAAGGAGAATCCTTGGGATCCTAACCCTAATTTCACCTAGAATAAAATAGGAAAGAAGTGGAAGGTGGGGAGAAAGCCAGATCAAAGCAAAGATCAATCCAAGGTGTTCAAGATGACCCCAAACCACTTAATCAAAGGGATAAATGCTCTTATCATGGAAGTGCTTCCATTTTAAGATGATACATTAAGCCCCCACTTTAGCAAGAGTATGGACTCAATGCAAACTCTTGGTAAAGGAGAAGGAAGAAGAGATCCTAGTGGATTTGAAATGAGATAAAATAACACTTAGTCAGGAACACTAGCCCCCAGACCAAGGATTATAACTCAACATACACACATGAGGGTGTGAAAAACAAAAGGACACAAAAGGGGTTAGTACTAAAACAAACCCAAATCAACTAGCATAAGAAACCTTGCTAAGAAATATTTCTTTTACTAATATTATATTTGGAAAACTATCATAAAAGCATAAATGTTTACATAAGAAAGATAAGAACAAAACTATAAATAACATAGCTTCATGATCCCATCCTACTAGCATGAAAGTGAAAAGAGAGAAAGGAGAAAGTGATTACCTCACCCAATAAGATGCCCACCTTACCGTGAATCACCTTGGAGGGAGAGCCCAATATGTTTGCCCATAAACTATGCTTGCAATTGTAATGCGTCTACTGATGACTTTTGAAATACCCATAGATCCACCTTGTATCGCTATGAATATGAAATGTGTGTCTCCTCAGGATTTAGCAACTTATGTGTGTTACCCTCAGAAGATTTAGCATATAGGTGCATGTCTTTTTAGGATTTAGCAACTTATGTGTGTTACCTTCCAAGATTTAGCATATTGGAAATGCGTGTCCTTTCAGGATTTAGCAACTTATGTGTGTCACCTTTAGAGGATTTAGCATATTTGAAAATTTTGAAAAATGCATGTCTCCTCAAGATTTAGCAACTTATGTGCATTACCTTTGGAAGATTTAGCATATAAATGCATGTCTTTTCAGGATTTAGCAACTTATGTGCATTACCTCCCAAGATTTAGCATATAAAAATTAAAAAAACTATAGTACAAGGGAGGCCCTATATATGCCCACCTCCTTAATATGTCAAAAACATACTATTTTGACATGTTAAGTAAAGAAAAGAACAATGATAAAGCCTTCATCAACATCAACACAATATCTGCAAACAACACCCAGTCCAAGCCAAGAAGGTCACAGCTCCTATAAGGCCATGGAAGGGATGAATGTAAAGAGATATCATGCAAGAAGTGAAAAAGAAAGTAACCCTTATGAGGGATAGCACACTATTCAGTTTCCAAGGTAAGAGATATATCAACCATGGAACCCCAATGTCAAACAACAAAAGAGGTTGTTATCAAGGACATAGATCCTTAATGCAAACCAAAATTTTCATGTATGATTGGATATCACATAATAGATATTGACTGCTTAACCAAGGAAAGAGGTGAATCCTGGAAAGACTGAAGGAAATTGCATCCTTGCCCCCCAAGTGTAGGACAAAGATGGAAGAGGATACCTACTTCACAATGTAAGGAGATATCCTGATTTACAACAATGTATACCATATTCTTAGTGAGGGATATTGACCCCTACGTCCAAGAGTATAGATAATCATGAAAAGGATATGTCACTCATGGAAAAGGATCCTCAAAGAAAGATATCTTATCAACAAGACCCCCACCAAAGAGGAGTGCTTTAGATAAAATATCAACTTTCAAAAAAAGGAGGGAACAAAGATTCAATCATCAAGCCCCCTGTAAACAAGAAGAAGAGGAATCTTTGAAATGAGGGAAATAACTCTAACACCAAAGCAAGGGTGAAAGTTCATAAAGAACATAATTTGAAAAATAGAGAAGAAGTGACGACCTAGGACAACAACTTCTCATATAGGAAAGGTTATCCATAGTCAAAACATCTATCAATATGTTGAAATAATATTGCAATATAAACAAATACCACTAAACTAAGGAAAGCAGTTCCCTAGACAAAGAGAAAGAAAGAGGTACCTTTCCCCCCTAGAGATAGAGACAAGGGATACCTTTGCAAAACAAATGTTTGAGAAAAGATATCTTGAGCAGAAAATATAGATTCTATGGATGATTAAAAACATAATGCAAAGCCATAGAAAAAGAGGAGAGAAAGAATACCAATTAAGCCCTAATAAAAGACCTAATGGATCCTAGGAGATTGGATGAAAATACACCTCTTGCCCCCCAGTAGTGAGACAAGAGGAGAAGAACATTTACATTATATCTAAAGGAGGGGAATCCCCTATATCAAAATTATGAAGGAATTGTAAAACTGCACAATAGTAAGATAGAATTCCTAAAGCAGCTCGTTCTCTAACATATATCTTGAAATGTTTGCAATCAGCAAGTAAATGTTTGTTACTATAATGAAAAGGAAATTTATATTTGTATAGAGCATCTATTGGCATAGGTCTAAAGATTTATTTTTTGGAATTCATTAGCTCAACGTATACCTTCTTAGCAGTTTCTTGACGAGTAGTAGAGTTATCTAATATAGGTGTGGGGAGAAGAATGTGAAGAGGAGGATGATGTTTAGCATCACCTACCTTAACTTGAGACTTCGAATAGCCAACACCATACATATCTGGTTTAGGGGGGATATGAACTGGAAACCTAATACCATGCTCATTAACTCCTAGCCCTAAACCTTTATAACCTTGTTTAGTCACCATATTATATCTAGTAGTGTACATATTATGTAAAGCTTCTAAAAGAGGTGATTGTTTATCATGTTCATGAGTAAATGTTGTATAAGGTGAGATAATAGGTTTTAAAGAGGTTTCTTTACCCTTTCCTTTAATTTCATCATGAATAGGAGGAGAAGGTAAATCAAATAAATCTTGCACATCCGCATCCTGAACTATAGCTTGAATCCCATCATAAGTACGGGAAGAGCGAGGATTAATAGATGGAGAATTAGGTATCATATTAGGATTGATAGGATTAGGATTAGGAAGATTAGGAGATGATGTGTCATCTACCAAATTCTTTACATAATCTAAAAGATGAATAAGGTTACCACATAAATCCCTAAGAAAAGTTTTAAATGTAGGCAGACTAGTGTTGGTCAACTTCACAAAAGCATAGGCAAGAGCAAAGTGAAAGGTCATCAACATAATGAAGTGAATGATACTCTAATAAACATCATAGGTATTATAAAGAGATGCTAAAAGAAGAGTGATGAAGAACATAACCATGCACCAAAACATCTTAACAATCTCCATAGTAGATGCAAGAAATGTTTTTGTTTTTTTATTGAATATATAGATTTTATTTTTATTTTTGAATTTTGAAATGCAAGAGCATAAACTAGATCTAAAAAGGCAATCCAACACCAAAAAGAAAGAGAGTAAGCTAGTCGGGTTCACCAAAATGAATAGAGGTAAAAATGGATCACCTCTATTTAGGATGTTGTTATTGTAATGTGTGATATGTAGGGGAAATATGAGATCCACTCCTAAATCTGAATTCCCAAAGGAGAAATCCAATTTGATCAACCAAAAGGTTAATACACAATCAAATCAATCTATGGAGAATATGAAAGAGAGAGAGAATAACCCTATGTTTCCCTATGGTTGAATTGAAGCCTTTAGGATTTGAAGTAATTGAAATGCAAATACTAACCTTAAATTAGGGCAGATCTGGAAAATGTCATTTTATGATGTATGTGTGTACTTTTGGGCAATTCTAAAACTTGTTTCGGACTGGAAATGTCAAGATAGAGAAAACCTAGAAATCATTCTCCAAGATGGGCTCAGGTCGAGTTTGACCCTCATAAAAGGTCAAATACTACATTCTTTGTTTGAAGGTCGATTCTATCTCTGTTTATAGATCTCAGAAATTCGTTGAAAAGGGTATCCAAATTTTCTCTTAGATCCAAAATCCCACACCTATACCTACAAGAAAAAGAGGGTTTTTGTTGTTTGTTTGAAGGGTTTGCCTTGGTCAAACCCTGGTTTGGAATCAAACTTAATATTGAAATTGAAATAGGAATGCTAGCAAGTAGTTGAAAAGGATCTAACAATGAAGTTATGCAATTCAATAGATATGCAATTGTATTTTGAATGTAAATAAGTATATTGATATGAAAGCTTGCACATAACATCAATAAATGTAAATAAAACCTCCATGATTGTATGCTTGGAATCCACCTTGAGAGAAGAATGAATAGATCTTGAAGATTAACAAAAGGATCTTTAAGGAAGATCACACCATCATGGTGGCTAGATCTAGGGTTTAAATGATGAATCTTGAATGCTTGAACCAAATCCCTTCAATAGCTTGAATGCTTGAATCCTTCATCTTCAATGGAGAACTTGGATGGATAAGAGGACTTGAATGCTTGAATGGATGCTTGCTTGAACTTGAGAAAATCTTGAGAGCTTGGTGTCTTGATCATGAAAGTGGATGGAGAGTATGTTCTCACAAAACTTGATGGATAAAATGAGAGAGGAAGGCCTCCTTTTATAGTGAACTAGGGCACAATCCTCTAGAGGGGCCACCTTGGAGAATTAAATCCCAATTAGGTCCTAAACTTTAGAAAATATACCTAGATTAAATGCAATTATAGGATTTACCATCCCGAAATCCGAAATGGCCGACCTAGAGGTGGGAAAACAAATATCCCGAAAGCCCGATGCCCGAAAATCAAGGATTATGGAAATTTGAAGGAAGGGGGCAAAATTGAGGTTGGGACTGACCTAGTCAGGTTCGAGTTCAAACCTGACCTAGTCAAGTTTGAGCTCGATCCTGACCTAGTCAGGATTAACCTTGAATTTGACCCTAGGCCCAGATTCAATCAAAACTAGGACAGGAGGTCTCGGGGATGCCCAGAGACCTAGAAATGATATCAGACAGGGACATAATGCTAGGGATAAGCATAAAATCCTATGATAACTATGATGAAGGCTAGGAGGACCTATTTCTAAGTCCTACCTAGAAAATAGAGCCATGGAAGATGGAAATTAAGGAGAATCCTCAGGATCCTAACCCTAATTTCACCTAGAATAAAATAGGAAAGAAGTGGAAGGCGGGGAGAAAGCCAGATCAAAGCAAAGATCAATCCAAGGCATTCAAGATGACCCCAAACCACTTACTCAGAGGGCTAAATGCTCTTATCATGGAAGTGCTTCCATTTTAAGATGATACACCTTCTATCTCATCCAAATCATATTGTGCATGTCTATAGGTCACATGCACAAATATTGCAACTTGATCAGAATGATAATATTGACTCTGGAGCTCCTTTTGAAAGGAAAATGTATAGTTCTCCACAAAATCTACAACTGAAAGAATACAACCAGGTGGGAAACAATTTTTGGAATCACAAAACTATTTAGCTTGCCATCGTGCACCATGACAATGTTGGATATGTGGATAAATCATAGATCGAAATCTATCCATGAACTAAAGGTGTGATAATTCACTCTCCTTTAATGTAATTTTTTTTGATTCACCTCTTGTCTTCATTTGGTATATCTCATATTCAAATCTCTTCCACTGGACTGGTGTTGTAACATCAATATTATCAAATTGTAAAGGAAATTTCTACAAATTTCCACAATTATTGCATTCATTTTTTATACACTGGACATTGAATTCATCTAAATCTTATGATTTATCACATAAAATGGACTTTACAAATTTTGTTGTACTTCCAGTAACCATATCTAGATTAAATATTTCCATAACCCTTTTATATGATTGCAAGTATAAGTGAAACTCAACATGATTTCAACAACATGTTTCACGAACCTTATTTATGCGTACGAAGCAAGGGCACAACTTCTCAAACATTCTCTGACCTATTTTCACATTTGAAAATTCATGCTTGAATGCTTGAAACAATTCACTTTGTGTAGTATCGACAAAATGTTTTGAATGTGAAATCTTCATACTGGTCTCTTCATCGTTCATTTGTATAGTGTCCCTTCTATTGGAAGAAACACGAGAGTGGTTGGTCCAAAAATCAATGACCCATCTTCTTACATCTTCAAAAATTCTATCTTTACGGGGAAGTCTACAAATTTGTACCCAATTCTTTTCAATATCCATATCCAACATATTTCTCTTCCTAATATATCTCTATACAGTTCTTTGAGATACCTTGAGTAAATAAGAAATTGCTTGAACTTGATTTCTATGTGTCAATTTCTTACTAGTTATCATAGTCATCAAGGCTCTTCTAGCTGCATTTGAATCTGGTCCCTTATGATCTGCCCTGTTAACAATGTTTAGTGCATCTTGTAAATTTTGAATTATTGTCTCTTTTACTTTACCTCCTCCAATTTTCCTATTATCAATACCCAACAACTCTAATACCGGAGTCATTTCTTTTTTCTTGAATAACTTTGCAAACAATTGTGCTTTTCCCACCAAAGATTTACTCTCAAAATATTCCATCCACATGTTTTTGAGATGCAATTTAATAGTGCTTTCAGGTACCAGGTGTTCTATTTCAATTTGACTAATAAGTGATTCCTCATTCATGTCCATCAAATTCTGCATTGTAGGAAAAAAATGTATACTTTGACTACTACCAATATCTTCCCCTAGTTGAGTTGCACCTTCTATAGTGATAGGTTCTTCTTCAACATCGACCGGTTGCTCTTGGACATGTTTCGTATGACCTTTCATTTGGTCATCCCTTTTACGATCATACTTCCTTATTCTAGTCCTTTTATTTCCCATTGCTCAAATATCTAAGCAAGAATTTTTTTTATTATTTTACTCTTTCATCACTAAAAACTTGTCTTCACACTCTTTCGAAACCAAAATTTCTTTTTAACTTCTCCAAAAAAATGACTCTCTGCTTCAAAATATCCTTATATCCTAAAATAAGAATGTAAATTCGAAATTGATATATAATTTTTAAAAAACATCACACACATATATAGCCTTCGAATTGAAAGGGTGGGTCACCCATGCAACCGATCACGAGGGGCCGACCTCTAAGGCCCCTTGGTCGAGTGCCACTTGGCTGAGTCAAACTCGGCCGAATAGTACTTGGCCAAGTTATCCTAAGTGGCATGCCAACTTGGTAGCCAAAACTTCAAAAACACCCAAAATGCAAAATGTGCACTTGTGTTTTTTTCTCTTCTGCAAATTAAAAATTTCAAAAAACTAAAACTCCCCTTTTGTAGATCTCGAAACTACAATTGTGGACATATAAATTTTATATAATTTCAATTAGAAAATGTTAAACAAATTTGTAAAAAATTACATGTAGGTATATAAAGCTTTGAGAAGTCGTCGATTCGATAAATTAAAAAAATAGTAAATCAATTTTAAAAAATTTAAAATTATATGCGGTACTAGAGAAGAGAATCTTCTTCAAGAATATATAATTTATTTGGATTTTGGAATAATTTTGATAGGTAAAAAGTGGCGGGAGACAAAAATTGCTGATTTCGTGTAAGTTGTACTTTGAATACTTATAATGGGCAAATTATAAATTGAAAACACTTCTTTCCTTTTTCCTGCACTAGGTATACATGTCATCTAAAACATATTTTGAAATTGGAGGAAAAAACAATATTTTACTTATAATTATGTGACAGGAGGTAAACCCCCTGATTTGTTGTATTTTTTAGGACATGAAAAATAGACCTTACAAATTAAAAATATATATTAATTTATGTCCAAAATATTTTTAAAAAATTATAGGCATAAAATTCATCCTATTTCACACATTTCATCAGTTTACATCATCTTCAAATTCTAAATAGAAATGTGACTTTTATGCCCTTGAAGTTTTTTAGTTTTTATGCTTTTAGCCTCTTCCTTTCTAAAAGGGTGACAGCTTATTGTGCTTTTACCCTTTGCCTAAAGATACTTTTCAGTATCTCAGAGGTAAGCTTGGGTTGATCTTCCCTCCTAATTTGAACTGAGGAGAATTGATTTGCATAAGTCCAAGGTAATTAACAGAGATATTATGTTTCTTGGATTGATGTGTGGTGGCTTCTCCTTAGGGGGAGTAGAGATTATTGTTTAGAGAACCCTGTGTTAGATGATCAGAGTATATTATTCTGGTATGAGATCAATTTGTTTTGCGATTCAATGTTGGATATTTATGTTGAAATTGTGTCCTTTGTCATTGATGTCAAAGGGGGAGAGGTAAGCATGTGATGAACAAGAAAAGGGAAATATAAAAAAGTGAAAATCAGTGTATGCATATGATGAATTAGGCATGTTATGATGGAGAGAAGAGTATGTATCTAAGGGGTAGAGATTTTTCTTCTAGGTGAGAAGATACTGAAGTAATTGTTGGTATTTCTTGGTATTGATTTTTTTTTCACAATCATATACTATCATCAATTCCAAAGGGGGGGATTGTTGGAATATTGTGCAAATATGTGCTTTAGATATTTCTATCACATATTTGAGAGATGTATTGTCATTGATGTCAACAATTTTCTTTATTGTGACAGTGTTACAGAGGTGGTGAAGGAATGTTGGATCAAATGATTGGATTGGTAAAGCTAGTATGTTTCATATCTAAGTTTGAAGAGCTAAAAATGTGTTGAGGAGTGTCTTTACTTGATCTATGTCAAGTTACAAAGGTTTGCAGTAAGATTTGAGTCAATTATGGCTGATTTATTAGAGACTGATATTTTGGTGTTCTGGTAGAGTTTAGGAAGAGATGATATGGAATTATTTGGATCGGTGTGACAATATTTTGAGATGTGAAGGCTATGGCATATTTAGGACTTCAAATTGTAATCTTGAAATGACTGGTTAATTGATTTGAAGATCGCAAGTTATGTTGTTGAGGTGACAGAGATGAATGATTATTTTTCTTCATGCTCTTGGCCGACATGGTTGGTGTAGCATGTTGTGATGGATCCTAGTATGATTTATGGAGATGTTTCATTTTTGAGGATGTTGTTATCAATCATTTATATGTCTTAGTCACCATTCAATGGGTCACATTGTATATTGATCTTAAATGAATTAATATTTTGTAATTAGATGTTTAGGTTGAGTCCACCTTGTTTATCTTTACAAGGTTGATAAAATGTATAAAAGAATGTAATAATTTGTAAGTGTATGTGTGTGTGCATTCACAAGAATGATGTATTGATGAAAAGGTATGAGTGGAATCTTCATTTGAGGCAGAGATTTGTTACACTTCATTAGATTTGTATTGGCATATTGGAGATGCTATCAACCAGTTCATAAAGAGTAGATTGTTGTCCACCATTAGATTGTTGTCCAAGTAAATCTATAAGGAAGTGAGCCTTCCCTTATTTTAATTGAGTAGTGATCTCTAGGAAGTGCACTTGAATGCATGTACATTCCCCTTGTATTAACTTTTACAAGGTATTAATCTTATAACAACATACATCATCTTGTGGGTTTGATCCTTGTTACTATAACTGATGGTGATGATGATTAAGACCGACTAAGATTAGAGGAATACAAGTTTGTAGAAAGATTAGAACAATTATTATCTTTTCATTGATGTCATGCAATTGATATCTCATTTACATTTGCTTGCAACATCATTCGGAGTGTGATATAAGTTGAATGAGTTAAGGAGAAGAAGATGTGAGATGTTGTGAAGATGAAGAACTTAAATGGGCAATTGATACAGAACATAAAATGCTAAGATTATGTTGATATAATTTTTTTATACCTAACATATGATTATATCAAGTCAGTAAAGAATGGTAAGAAGATTAATCAAATCAGTAAGTAAAACAATTTTGGCTATCAAGAAGGATATGTCATTCAATAAAGAGAAAAATTCATTTGGTAAAAGTAAAGTAAGTTTCGGTAAAGGAAAAGGAACTCAAGACACTAAGTAGAAGGTTTTAGTCACCCAGCAAGGAACAAAAATTAAATACAAGGATCAAAACAACATTTAATGATGAGCTATGATGAGTTGCAAGATTATGATGGTAAGGAAGACTTGGTTAGAGAGATCTACGATCAAGAAAATTCATGATGATGATCTATGGTATAGATCTAAGGGGCTAAAATAGAAGGAACAAGTTTCAAGAAATTTCAAGTTCCAAGGTGAAGATAAAACATGTTACCGAGATCCATATACATTGAATACGTTTATGAAGTTGATCAGATAGTTGAAATTAATCGAAGGAAAACACGATAAAGGAGATTAAGCATAAAAAACAATTCTATATAAAGGATAAATTTGTATGAACAAATGGTTGGCAAACTAAAGGGTTGATAAATCACCAAATGATGTAGTGAAGACTTGGAAAAGGTTTAATTCTGAGTCAGAAAGTAGAATTTGATGAAGTATCGAAGACATTGGAAAGTGAAGGATTGAAGTGAAGAAGAAGAGTGCACAAAGGATCTAATTATGAAAAGGATAGTTACAAATTTACAGGTCAATATTGTAATACCCCAAAAATGGGCTATAGGTTCATTAACCTCTTACATCTACAAATCAATTGAAATTGACATCAAAGTCCTAACCTAAGGCACATCTGCACATCAGTTTATCAAAAACCTAATTGATTATCTTAATTCTGCATCAGGGAATATTCCTAATTTATCATAATTATCTTTAATTGAATATTATTTGGCAATAAATGTCATTATTTATCTTAAAGTTGATTAATTGAATATGATGAATATTTAATTAATTAATTTAATTTTGCCACTTAATTATTTAATTAGATTTAATTGCATTTATTCCTAATTAATATTGTTTTTATTTTGATAATAAATCAAAATTCCTACAAACAATCAATTGAATATTTATTTAATTGATTTAAAATCAAAGTTGTCAAATTTAATGATTTAATTGGAATAAAGTTTGATTTAATAATTGATTAACCCATAAATCAATTGTTTTTTAATTCAAAATTAGTTAAGTGGAAAATAAATCACTTTATTTATTAAATTAATTCATATTAAATCATGCACAGTTATAAAAGCAGTTAACTTTAAATCAATTTTCAATTTCAATTTGTTAACTTTCTAAACTCAACATCTGATGATGAGTTGAAAAAGAGAACTAAACTCTATTTTGAGATAAAAACTGCTTTTGCATGATTTTATGAGTTTATTTATTTCTAAATTTCTTGTTAACTCAAAAATCAACCTGAGTTTATCAAGAGTGATTTATGGTTTTTCTTATGCATTCTCAAACCCTGGATTTCTATATAATCAAGGCTCAATTCTTCTCAAACAATCCCTCAAGCTTTCAATCTCTCAATCTCTCGAATTTGCACAATTACTCTGGTGAAATTGCATACGAAGAATCAAGCTTTTGTGATAGGAAACTTTGTGAGATCATTCATAGTTTTTCATAGCATTCATTTATAGCATATCATTGTTAGTATAATCTGCATATCATTTCAATACATTCTAGATTAGATTCATATCCAGTTCTTCATCTTATTGCATCAAAAATTCAAAAAGATAGATTAATTTGCATTCATTCTACATTCATATTTTAGCATTAAATCCTTTGTTTAGGTGTTGCATTGTCACTGATCTTGGTCTAATCTAAGAATATATACTTGCACCTACTAGAAGGCAGTAAATCACCTGGTTAGCTTAGTTTCAATTACTTGCAAATTTTGATTTTGCTAACCTCTAATGTTTTACTGAAGTGTTGTGTCTCTAGCTAGGTACAAATTTCACACACACATTTATGGCGCCTACTGTGGGGCCCTAAAATGAGTTTCCATTCTATTCTATCAAATTTATATCATTTTTCTCGAACCCATGACCACAAGGTGTAGGTGTAGGTACATCCCATGGGTACAAAAGATAGAATACAAATGCTCAAAAATTGCTAACACAGGTAAGATCTCCTAAGCGCATTGCGAGGAACTTAGGTATTCTGTTCAATCTGATAACACTTCAATTTTGGATATAAAATGAACTCTCGCGTATCAATCTTGTGTGCCTTTCCATCTTTCATAATTCACACTTCAATTTTGGGCTATAAAATGAACATAGATTTTCTCTTTGCATATCTGTTACACATAGTAAATAGGCCCTATGAACACTATTTGTGAATGATATAGAGAGAGTGGGCTTCATTCTCTTGTTCATGCATGTGAATCTCTTCTTAATGACATATCCCCTTGTAGGTAGGGAGGATACTGTGATTGTCTCACGTTCTACTTGGTTTGGTCCTCAACTTTTGATCAATACGTTCTCTCTCCGAAGAGATCGATAGACATAGTTGTGGACATCACAAATCTTGGTGAGATAATTTTAGTCTTAGCATGTCGAATTAATTTGTTTGCTATGTTTGGGTAAAAGTGATAAGGCTAGAGGATTATGCTCTACTCCCTTTTTGGGTAGTATCAAAAACTCAAATCCTTGGATCTGGACCAAGTCCCCATGTGGTATCTTTTGTAAGTCACCTTTAGAGAGGGTTAATTATAGTGGACACTTCCTTTATTGGTTCAACCACGTGGATGGAACCTCAAGCGATAATGGCCATTTTTGTTGTGGTAGCAACAACTGCTATATAAATGTCTTTGTGGAAGAAATCTTCACAAGTGTGGTCTCTTGTTGGGTTGTCAGATCTCCCTAGCAGCTCCTAATTGATTAAATTCTTGGACTGTGCCAAAACCCTGGTGTGCCTAGATTGGAGTTTGCCCTCTTGAGATCACAAAAGTTGTAGAGTCAGACCATTACTACAAAATCTAGTGAGGCCAAATTTTTCATTTTCTAGGACTATGTGCATTATTGAAAAACTTTTGAGAACATACACAAGTAGCATTCCTAGGGATTAGCATAATAAGTCACTATTGATTGTTCATGCGCAAGGTTGCTTTTGCCCTTGTTCATTGTTTTAAGATGATTGCTTGCTTCCCTTGCTTGCTATTCTGCATGTTTGCTATCTACTTTGTCCTTTGGAAACTAATTACACCTAAGATGAACTATCACATAGATCTTCAAACCTGGACAGAAAAATTTGCAAACAAACTAAAACTGAAAAACTAAAAAATTGGAAAATATGAAGCAAAATCCTTTCTGGAATCAAAATTCATCCCAGAGTCTCAGAAACTCATATGAGTTTCTAGAAAAAGTCATGTCATAACCCCTATATTGTCATATGGGAGCTTGCATATTGTCGTACGATTTTTGTCAGGAAAAGTCAAAGAAAATCAATCCCTGGTGTCAACTATCGTACGAGCCTTGTCATTTGTCATGCCAGAGCCCACCCATACTCGTATGAGCATGGAGAAAGTCGTGTGAGGATTTTGAAAAATTTCCAAAAACTTGACAAAATTGCCAAGAATCTAGTTTGTACAGCCTATTTCTAGATTCTATCAAAAAAATCATTGTGTCAGGAACATAGCAGAGAATCTGAAAAATCCAATCTATTTGCCTAAAGTAGTCTCTTGAGTTTGATCCAGCCTTCTGATCTATGACATTTGAGAAGAGTCAATCTACTCTCCATTTCCTATCCTCCAACCTAGCATCAGGCGTGTGTTCCATAATCCCTTTTTCTCATGACTATACACTTTGCACACTTATCTACTAGCTAGATGGTGAATTCTAGCCTTACCCAGGTTGCTCCTATCCAAAATGCTAAACATACTACCGATCTTGATTGGGGGCCATTCACTGATATCTCTCACATCCTGAATATGCCTTGTGGTATGCCTATTATGAACTATTCCACCACTGTTGCTACTGAACAAGATCCTATTGCAAAGAATATTCATCCTATTACAAATGATAGTGATGAAAAAGACCTACCTCCTACAATGTCTCTATCTGACTACATTAGGCAATATCACAACATCAAGACATACTCAAAACAAAGAGAACAAGATTCCTCGTTTGATACTACTATAACAATACGAGTTGATGTCATACATAGATATGCTCCTCTTACCAGCTTTGAAAGGGGAGAAAGTTCAAAATCTCAAGAGCAAGAAACTGATGATGATCCTTTCCACCCTTCTATGGAAATAATCCCTATGGCTCCTAGGCCATCTACTTCAAGCTACACTCCATCTGCTCTAGCAGATCATGGGTACATAAGACCCCATCCAATTACAACTTCGTGGAATATTGGCAGGTCTAGGATTGAAATAATTCCTATCCATGCAGTGTTCCCACTTGAAGAGGGACCTAGCTCTTGGAATGGATCATCTCATTTTGACTCACATGATACTCCTTTAGACTTATCTGACTCTTCTAGGACAACTTGCAATTGACAATGTTTTATGGAAGATAACTTTCTTGATCTATCTGATTCATTCATGAATGGTGAGGATGATGTTGAACTCTTTGCACTTGAGCCCATCCCATCAACCTCTCTTCCACCCACCTACCTAAGATAAGTGGCTCACCCACTTCCCACTCCACCTCTCCACCTCAACCAATCATATCAACCTCTTTCATCCATAATTCCCAAGTCTTTGGAAGTAACTTGGATCTCAAACTATATATATATATATATATATATATATATATATATATATATATATATATATATATATATATATATATATATATATATATATATATATATATATATATATATATATATAAAATCAAAATCCACTTATATCTCAAAGTCACTATGTCCCACTTAATCGACATGTGACTACTAATCAAAAGACAACATTCAAAAGACCACAGAGGTCTTCAAGGAAAAAAGGAGAAAGAAAATCAAAGCACAAATGGATCTTGAAATCCATCTTACTACTAGGTATCTGAGCAATCTAACTCAGATCCCTGAGGATCAAGCTTCATTCTAGAGATGATTCTTGAAATCTTATTGCTAGGTATCTGAGCAATCTAACTTAGATTCCTGAGGATCAAGCTTCATTCTAGAGATGATTCTCGAAAGCTATCTACTAGGTATCTGAGAAATCTAACTCAGATCCTTGGGAATCAAGCTTCGTTCTGGAGATGATTCTAAAAATCCACCTTATCAAAATTGCAATCACATTTCTCAAGAAGAAAAAGAGAAAAAATTCAAAAGCTATGTGGATTCCCAAGCTAAAAGACTTAGATGTCAAAAATTTGTTATTCAAGCTTCCAAATTCTCATACCTTCCTCCATTTCACCCTCCTTGCCTCTCATACTTTGTACTCTTCACTCCATCTTGCCTATCCCAAAGTGCATATCAGTATCTTCTCATTTCTAGTGACATGACTAAGAGAAATCTAGAGCATACTCTTCCTGAATGTTTAGAGTGTGGGAAATCCAACGAAGAGTTAAGACGTGTCCATGAGGATATGTGTGAGTCTCACTTAAGTGATCTTTCCTTGACTATGGATCTCTCGATAGTTGGACACTACTAGCTAGATCTCCTAATCATTACTATAGAACAAGTATTGGAACACCCACTGGGGCTACACCATTCGCTTTAGTTTATGGGTCTGAAGTGGTACTACCTATTGAGGTTGAAATCACATCACTAAGAATCAGAATGCATGGTCTAGAAACTGATGATGACTACAGAGTGTCTAGGTTGCAAGAACTTGAACTACTAGATGAGCGCAGACAAGTAGCATATGATCATCTCAAAGTATATCAAAAGAGAATGTATAGAGGCTAAAATAAGAAAGTCAGACACAGAGAATTTCAGGTTGGCGATCTAGTCTTGAGATAGAATCCTAAAAATCAATCACATAGAGAACGCAAGGGGAAGTTTGAACCCAACTAGCTGGGTCCCTTTGTTATCACTGCTACTTTTGGCTCTAGAGCCTATCAACTCTCAATGACTGAAGGAGAATAGCTCCAACAACCAATCAACATTCTCCATTTGAATAAATTCTACACCTAAGGCATTCAGTATTCAAAAATGTCCTGAAAAAATTATAAATATCAGAAAAATTCTTGAAAAAATGAACATCTTGGTGAAAACCTAGCAATGGGCGCCTTGATGATTCACAAAAAAAATTAAAAAATATCAAAAATACAAAAAAAATGAAAAAATAAAAAATACAAAAAAATGAGAAAAAGAAAAAGTGCCTTGGTGAAAACCTGGAAATAGACGCATTGGTAGCAAAAATAGAATCTTTGCCAAGATGGTGAAAACCTAGCAAACGTGTGCCACTTGTTCAAAATGCTCCATCTATCAACGCAATCTTGGTCTTTCCCAACTTTTAGTCTTTCTTTAGTTTGTACATATCTCTTGGTTTGTTCCCACATTCCTATTTTCAATAAGTCAATCTGTACACCAATTGGCAAAAGCGTCTGTCTCCTATCAATGTTCAAACTTGGGGGAAATCAATGTCATATCTTATGGTCTCGAGTATACCTCAAACGAGTCATATCCAGTCAGAATCCTTTGAAGCTTCATCTGAGTCTATCTGTCTGTCTCCTTTCCAAAAAACATTTTACATCTACAACAACGGAATCAAACATCAACACAAACTGAAAACAATATGTGCTTCATGCTTTTATTTCCTTGTATGCTTACTAATTCGCATTGAGATTTTAGCATAATTGTGTCCTTTCAAGCTCTTCGATGATGTCCTTCATAGGATTTAGAGAGTGATGACTGGGGGCATAATATTTTCTTTGTCTTCTGCTTGTATGTGAAAATCTAACAACTTTGGAAATTCTGGATTGAAATGGTGTCCATCTGTAAGAGCCTCCATCTCATATTGGATGGCCATGAGTACCTTGACCATTGATACCCAGAAAATTCAAGGAAGTCTGATCTAACTATTGTCTTTTTGAGTGATTTCTTACTCCTACTGTGAAACGTGATCTTACCTAAGGATGTAAACGATAAAGGGTCACTATGGGTAATTCACACTAGATGTAGAATGATCTTTTGATTGTTTGGTGTGTTTGTTTTGTAAGGCATATTCAGGTCATCATAACATTTATGTTTTGATGCTTATACAAACTGCTATATCAAAATGGACATGATATTCAGGTCATCCTGGCATTTGTGCCTTGGTGCTTATATCTAATCTGATATTTTGAAAACAAAATCAATATTAATATGTCCATGGTTGTCTAGCTAGTGGGCGTTGTATTGACTTTGGTGCGAAAATCAATATTCATATATTCATAGTTTCCTAACTAGTGGATGTTGTATTGATTTATCCAGTTACCTAATAAAAATTCAAAGATGAAAAAGACAGACACATGATCAGTGACTAGGTCCTAGGTCTTAGGTTTGCATTTATCTCATGATTGCCCAAATCAGCTTGATGCTTAATGCTTAATGATTCTCCAAAACTACGCTAAACATATCATAAGGACTGAGTATCGCATGAAGGTCTTCTTAACAGATCACCACCCCTGGCTAATTTCAACGTTATGAACCCATTTTCAGGATCAAAATCAAAATCTAAGATCATTTATGTTGTCAAAATTGCGATTTAAAATTTTCACACCCAGGATGGTTGACTGCTTGCATAATCGACCTTCAATCATCACAAAAATCCAAAATTCAACTTAACTGATTATCTTACATCAAACTATCAAAATTTCAACTTGGTTAACCATGGTCAACTCATGGTCAAACCTAGTCAAACTTGGTCTCTAGGACCTCCAAATGATGTAGAACGCATTCTTGAACATGTATAACCACTTCTCAAATCAATTAACATGCTTCTAAACCATTTAACGCTGACTTTTCTTGTCATATTTCAATTTTCATCCCGAAGGGGGCATGGTATTGCATATCAATCAAATATGTAAATCAAATCTTTCTCTCAGTAATCAAGACAAAAACCATGTCTAGTTGCTGATTTATCAAAAGACCTCGTCGCTTGGGGCACATCAGATTCATCGAGATCCATATCAATCGGGTATCCTAATCAATCTTGTAAATTGTATCAATTTTTTGTAACCATCAATTCATTAGTGTTATTTCCTTGGTTCTTCGTAACTAAAGGGTTCAGATGTGATACCATTTTGATTCCTTTGGAAAATCAGGTCTAGAATTAGGTCACTCACTTCTTCATAATCATAAAGTTCAGAATCAGGTGTTTTGATACTTTTTTGTAATCACTGATTCATTGTTGCTATAGTTGACATCATCACGATTCTTGGTCAACCAGGACCTGAATCAGTTTTTCCAAATCTTTCAATCGATTTCTATCTCAAGATCGGTTCATCTTTCAAATCAGTTTCAACATCAAAAATAGATTAATCTTTGAACCATTGTGCTTTGCACAGTAATTCAAAGAGGGGCAAAATGTAATACCCCAAAAATGGGCTATAGGTTCATTAACCTCTTACATCTACAAATCAATCGAAATTGACATCAAAGTCCTAACCTAAGGCACATCTACACATTAGTTTATCAAAAACCTAATTGATTATCTTAATTCTGCATCAGGGAATATTCCTAATTTATCATAATTATCTTTGATTGAATATTATTTGGCAATAAATATCATTATTTATCCTAAAGTTGATTAATTGAATATGATGAATATTTAATTAATTAATTTAATTCTACCACTTAATTATTTAATTAGATTTAATTGTATTTATTCCTAATTAATATTGTTTTTATTTTGACAATAAATCAAAATTCCTACAAACAATCATTTGAATATTTATTTAATTGATTTAAAATCAAAGTTGTCAAATTTAATGATTTAATTAATAGAGTAGAACCGAGTACAGAGGAATTCAGATTGAGTAGAATTAGTAGAGGCTATCGAGCAGTTCAAAGCAAAGATTCATCACAAGTAAGGTGATATTTTATCAGAGCTTATAGATCTATATTAGAAAATTAAGTTGTCAAATAGCAGATAATTGCCTATTGCTTTCTGATAATTGTAATAGAGTTTTGGATAAAATCTCTTAACAGAGTAGACTTAACAGTCTTATGTAAATCTCTTAACCGAGTGCACACTTCATTAGTGTTGTTAAAATACTATAACAAGGTAGATCTAGCCGATCTAACATGTCACTCCTAATAGGGTGAGATCACTAGAAGTGATCAAAACTTGTAGCCCTAACAAGCAAACCTTTTCTATCTGCAGTAGTGAAGAATTTGTGGATGTCATCCCCACCATAGTTTTACCTTCTAACAAGGGTTTCTACATTACCAAAATACTTATGTCATGTGACTATGATATTGACTTCATGTTGTTTACTTACTTAAGTTAATAGATGATTGATTCATGCAATTAGATTCAAGTTGTTTTGGTTGGTTATCACTATCTACAGTTATAGATCTGAAAGGTTTACAAGTGAATTTTTTGAAGGCACTGATTCACCCCTCCCCTCTCAGTACCTATCTCTCCTAATTCCAACAATTGGTATCAAAGCTCAATTCTCTTGTTGAATAGTTTAACCACTGAAGGGTAAAGATCTAAGTCATGGAGAGATACAAGCTTGACAAGACTATTGAGAATCAAAAGATACAAATGCAAATGTTTATGGAGTAGTATAAGCAAGCCAAGGAAGGACTGAAGAAATTACTGGTTGAAAGGAAGAATCTAGCTATTCTATAGAATGAGATCGGTTACCATGAAGAACCTATTGATGAAATGTTTGAGCATATTGGATCCAATTCTAGAAGCATCTCTGATGGATCTGAAAGCATAATCACTGATCTATCTAAAAAGAATCAATATTTAACTAATGAGGTGAAAGCACTATAAATCAGTCAAGAATCTCAGATGGTGAGAATGGTAGAAACAATGAACAAAGCAAAACAAGCTAAGCAAGAAAGAAATCTAGCAATCGATGATCGAAGATAGATGACTGAACAACTTCAAACTAAAGAGAGTGAGATACAAAGAATCACTAAATGACATTTCCAAGTAACTAATCAAATGATGACTATGAATCAAGAGGTAAACTGAGTAAATGCATAATTTTCAAGGAGACTAGAAGATGTTTCAAGACTCAGAGAAGAGAATGAGAAGCTGAGAAATGAAGTGAAAAATCAACAGTAGCAAAATGAAATGAAGAAACTTGTTGAGGACAACTCTAAGAAGATTGATGACTTTCTGACTAATCAGAGAAGATTTGGGAGGAAAGTCAGTATAGGCTACACCGATAAAGGAGAAACATCACAACAAGCTAAACAAGTCAACATCAGTCAAAATTAGAAACCTAAAATGTTGGCATGTTATCACTGTGGCAAACTAGGACATACATCTAATATGTGTAGAAGCAAAGCACAAGGTAAACCTCTTGTCACTCCTAAGTTTAATGGATATTGTTACTACTATGGTAAGTTTGGAAATCCTTCTTATGAGTGTAGAGCTAAGCAAAATGATCTTGCTAATAATACTACTATGGAGAAAATATGCTATACTTGTAACAAGCATGGACACACTACATGATACTATAAGGCGAAAATGAAACAAGTCTGGACACCTAAGGAGAAACCACAATGCAGGCCATATCAACCAAAGAGACAAGGTAACTCTTATGTTTGGGATTATAATACATGGACTAACTGTGTTGTATGTGGTAGATATGGACACATTACAAAAAATTGTTATAGAAAGAGTCGGATTGGACAATCAAGAAGCTGGACAAGCACTAGGATGGCTTGTATGCACTGCCATAAGGTCGGTCATTTAAGCAAGAACTTCAGAGACCGAGCACTAGATGAAAACCATATATTTGAAAATGGATATACTATTGTAGATATCATGAAGTTAAGGAACACTATGTGGAAGAAGGCATCTAATGATAATTCTGAGTCAAGTAATGTTGTCGGTGAAACCTTGTCCACTGGATTGGGTGACATCGATACCTCCACTTAAGGTGAAATAGGTATGTATGGGACTGACATTTCAAAAGATCACATTTTACATATAGTTCCTTATGCACAATGTTCTTATACCAAATCAGCATGAATAAAGATGCACTATGGTTTAGTTGTCATGAGCTAACAATGTTATACAGTCGGTAAAAGAGAGACTGAGAGCTAGTTACCCATCGGTAATCACTATCTAAGGTTAACCGAGCACATGTATCAACTGATGAAGAAATTCTATGTTAACCAAGTGGATGGAAATTTTAGTTGTCACCGAGCTGACAGTTGTTTCATACCGAATGTTAGATCAATCATTTATTGCATGAAAGTTTGAGCGAGAACATCAAAAAGTCTATAAATACACGAGAATAGAGTTCATTTTTTACAATGTGATTTCGAAGAGTGGAGAATTCAAAGAGCAAAGTTCAAGCTAAAATATTTTCAAAAGGATTCAAGGCTATGTTAGATCAAACCAACATCACACTTCACAATACTAAGTAAGTTCATTTACGATCAAACACTTCTTATCTTGCTGCTTACTGAAACCCTAGAATCAATTTGTGGCATCTACATCGTCTACAAGAAAAACTCAAAGTGTTGAGGAGGAAGTTAATCTAATCATTAGGGAAAATTTTGATGAACCTAAGTTTAAGCCACATCCCAAGGTCGCAGCACAAAAAGATACAATGGGCACTTTTCGAGCATACTAGAAAGGGTTTTATTGATAGAAGACGTAAGATCATATATTCATTGCAAAATTGGAGAAGTTGGAGATTTTGAAACTGTTGCATCATATCAAAAACTCTATGGCCCCAATGGAAAAATGAAATCAGATTACAAGAAGATTGAGGAATCAGGATTATCATGTTTTATACACTTTCTGCAATCATTTAAATCAGATTGGATCAGAATCATTTTGAGCAGGTATCACGATGACAAATTTTGGCTGGATAAACCAATTAAGGTCAACAAGAAAATGATCAGTAGGGTTACTAGGCTCCCTACAATCGACAAGGCTAAGGCTTTCCATAGTTCATCATGAACGGATGTTGAGAAATATACTGGAGCACAATGGGACGGTCGGGCATTGAAGATTTCAACAATCAAGGACCCAGAGTCAAATTTGTAGCACATGTGATCAGGTACAAGTTATTTCAATCGAGCAGACTCAACAATGTACCCTGTAGTGTAGTAGACATGGTGCACAAAATTGTGGTAAAAGGTCACCAGGTTGATCTTGTCAAGGTACTATTTCATCAACTTTAGGAGAATATGAAGACCATAAGGAAAAAGAAGTCTAACACATGTAAGTTTGGATCTCTACTTGCATGCATATTTTTCTATCTACAAAAGTATGTACCTAGCATCAGTAAAGTAAATTGGATACCAAATGTACCAAAAACAAAATAGATTAGTCAAATGATGAATAAGTTAGGAGATATGTTGAATATAGAGTTTAATGCATACTTCAAAGAGTTTCAGTCTAAAATGCATAAAAGAAGTAGAATTCTGATGGAATTAGTTCAGAGATTTGAGAATGATATATGTTTTTTAGTCAACACCGATTATACTTTGATAAAAGTAGTTGAACCTAGGATAAAATGGTTGGCACTGATGGGATATGAAATGAACCATGATTTCGCACTAAAATCTATTAATGCACTGCTTACACTACCAAAAGATCCTATTGCCACTAGGTTCAGAGTATATGAAGAGGCCAAATCTAGAATTTCAACAAATATTGAGATCGGTAAAATAACTAGAAAGGTAAAGAAGATGAAGAAAAATCTCACTGCTAAATATGGAGATCGGGCTAAGACATCTGAAGAGACACCGGTTGAACAGGCAACTGAAGTTCAGTTACAGTTAGCTGACAAACCATATGATAGTGAGGAGACTGAGTCTAACAAAGAAGAAGATCCCACACCGGTTCCTCCACCTGAAATTCCTATAAAGAAGCAGTCACTTGTACATGAAGGTATGAAGAAACAATCGTCAACTGCAGCACCACCAACCGATAAGGAAGAAGCAGAGAAAGTAACAAAAAGGAGAGCAGCTACACCGACAAGGAAATGCATTAAGAGAAAGAATAAGGTTGTAGCTGAGGCACCAAAGAAAAGGAGAAAATTCATAAGAAATAAGGAAGATCTTGAGGAAACTGAGACAAAAGATGATGTTAATCAATTCAAAGTGGTCAGTAACAAGACAAAAATAATAGATGAAATCATTGAAGACATAATTGAAGATGGAGATCTCACTGATCCCTTACTAGATAGATTTGACAAAATGTCAGAAGAAGATCAAACCAAGATTGAAGAGGCTATCATCCAAATGATGATAAAATTCAAGAAAGTTCCAATGGAATTTGCCTATCCATTACCAAAGAAATTGGATTATAAAATTACTGAAAAATGGGCTATTGCACTAGACACTGAGAAGAGAAAGAGAGAACGCTCTCTAGTTCAGGCAGCCACACATTTAAGCTTTAGAGAAGTTAGTGAATACTTGACCAAATACCAAGAAAAATTTATGATCAAGAATAGAGCCTTGATGATCATGGATGAAAATGTAGCAGATATGGATACCACAACAGATTCTATGTGGACATCAATTTTGAAGGCTAAAGAAAAAGTTGAACAAGAGGCATTCTTGAACTTGTCTAAGAAGAGACACAATCCCAAAGATAAGGGTATTTACATTGATGAGGGAACTACAAAGAAATCAAAGAATATTGGTATATCAGTTATCGAGGCAATTGATATCATCAAGGATAAGGAAGAAATAAGTATTTCACAGGATGCACCAGATAAAGTTGAAGTTCAACTGGAGAAGAAAATCGGTGACGATGTACTCCTTGAGGACATAAAAAATGGTGATCCTAATGACCAAGATGATGATGTAAATATTGCACCAAATAAAGATGAAGCACTAGACACTAAATGTCTATTTACATCACTACTGGGTGAACTTCTTGTACTTGCAAAAGCAATTGAAATTCTTTCCCAAGTACAACCCGACGGCTCAGATCTCGAGCAAAACAAAGACATCACAGGGGATCAAAACACAGAGAAACCTGTAGAAACAGATGAGCCTACACATAGATAGGCACCTTCCACTGAAGCACAGGAAACAGAAGAAACAAAGGAAATAGAGGTGATCCCACTTGACACCACATCTGAGATTCCCACTATATCAACCAAGACTACAACTACCGAGGAACAGAGGAAGGAAGAATGTGTGTTAACTGAGAAGGATACTCTAAAATCTATAGATAAAACTATTGCTATTATTGAGAAGAAATCACCTATAGCACTAGAGAAGAAGAAGAAGAAGAAGAAAGGAAAAGGGCCGGTCACCCTAGATGAAGTGATCATTATCCCTGAGTGTGACCCGAGGACCCTAAGCCCCGAAGACTTGAGTAAATATGGGGAATTATGTACAAGAAAGGTAGTGCAAGAGAAGTTAAAGCAAGAACACAAATGAAAAGGAATCTTAACAAATGTGTGGGATATCCTCCAACAGGTAGTACCTAAGGTGAACATTGATGAGGATACACCTATCATAGATCAACTTGCTACACTTGCTGAGAAGATCAATGACCCGGATATTGATGTAGATAAAAGAATTGAAGAAAGGGAAGAATCAAGGATTCAAAACAAATTAGCTGAGAAAATAAGCCTAGAAGTGGCATTGAAGAAGGTCAAATTATCTGAGGTAATCATTGAGATAAAAACCATCACCCAGTTAATTTGTCAATATTTATTGAAGCTTTGTACTACAAACACCTTCACTATTGAAGTCAGTGAAAAGATCAAAGGATTGGAAGAAGAAATATAGTTGAGTACAAATGTAGCTATAACCAAGCCTCATGATTTCTTAAAGCACATTCACCGAGTTTAGGAACTCTGGTGGTTGATAGCAGATTTGAAGAAACAAGAAGAGCACATAACAGATCAGGTTACTAAGTTGCAAACTGAACTCATTCCATATCTAAAATTTTTTGAAGCACATATTGTCAAAGCCGAGCTACTAGTTGCAACACAATAAATTTCAGTGTTAGATAACATCTCTGACATGCATGCACAAGTCAGTCTTGAGCACATCGCTCTCACCAACTTGAAAGAGGAATGGGACAACCTCTTGGAGTCAGTGAAGAAAACCCATCAGCATATTTTTGACAAGTTGTGAGTATACTACTTAATTTTTGTATTTGGCATTACTATCAAAAAGGGGGAAAATAATGTATCAGCTATTATGCCAAATATGTACATAGACGCTATGTATACTACATATTACTGGGAGCATGCATCGAGGGGGAGTACTTATTACTTAGAAATTTTTTTGATGTGTATATGTATATGGCAAAGATATAAGTTATATAGAAAATTTTGTCTATATACATTCGAAGTGTTGATACTAATGCCAAAGGGGGAGATTGTTATCTCTATTGAGATTTTAAGGTTGTCATTAGTACCAAAGGTTTGTAAAGATATTGGTCAGTCACTTAAATTGAGCTAATCAATAACATAAAGCAGAATAGACTAGTTAGTAAAGCTTATATACCAAGCAACAGATAGTTTACCAAACACTAGCAGACACTGACACCAACAGACAGTAAACACCGAGCATCACAGTATACACTGATCATTTTACACAGCATTTTCTGAGGATCATAGGAAATGACATAGTAATCAGAAATAGCACATTCTTCTATGAAAATAGTTACAATAGTTTATAAAACATTTTACCAAGATCAAGGAACATTTAATGTGATGATATTCATTAAATTCAATGTATATCTTTTGTAATAGTTGATCTAGGTTATTATTGTACATCGTAGATCTTAGGGTTATGACTATATTATGTAACCTAATTTTGTTAAAGTGGCAAAAATAGATCACTATATATTTGTGTGTTCACATCATTTTTGGTGTGAGCTAATATATGAATCACGGAGCACTTGAAGCAATTACCTAACTTCAAGTCTATCAATTAATAGAGCAAAACCAAGTACAAAGGAATTCAGATTGAGTAGAATCAATAGAGGCTACCGAGAAGTTCAGAGCAGAGATTCATCACAAGTAAGGTGATATTTTATCAGAGCTTATAGATTTGTATCAGAAAATTGAGTTGTCAAATAGTAGATAATTACCTATTGCTTTCTGAAAATTGTAATAGAGTTTTGGATAAAATCTCTTAACAAAGTAGACTTAACAGTCTTATGTAAATCTCTTAACTGAGTGCACACTTCATTAGTGTTGTTAAAATCCTATAACTAGGTAGATCTAGTTGATCTAACATGTCACTCCTAACAGGGTGAGATCACTAGAAGTGATCAAAACTTGTAGCCCTAACAGGCAAACCTTTTCTATCTGCAATAGTGAAGAATTTGTGGGTGTCATCCCCACCACAATTTTTACCTTCTAACAAGGGTTTATGCATTACCAAAATACTTGTGTCATGTGATTGTGATATTGACTTCATGTTGTTTACTTACTTAAGTTAATGGATGATTGATTTATGCAATCAGATTCAAGTTGTTTCGGTTAGTTATCACTGTTTACAATTATAGATCTGAAAGGTTTACAAGTGAAGTTTTTGAAGGCACTAATTCACCCCTCCCCTCTCAGTACCTATCTCTCCTAATTCCAAAAAATTTTGATTTTGCTAACCTCTAATGTTTTACTGAAGTATTGTGTCTCTAGCTAGGTACAAATTTCACACACACAAATATATTCATTGTTGCTTATTAACATTTGTAACAGAATAATCTCTTAACCGAGTGGACTTAATAGTCTTATTATAAAATCCTTGGAAAAGGTAACATTCTAAAGAGTGTTCAAAGACCTTTAACCAGGCCACTCCTAACAGGGTCAAGATCCTAACAAATCTGAGGCAAGTCCCTTGACTGGGTCACACTTAGTAGTGTGTATTGTAATCTTTAATAGGATTGGCTCTTAACCAAGCATACTTTAGAAGAGTGTTTCTTTAGTGGGTGATAATTCCCATAGTGTCTTTTCCCAAAGCTAGGTTTCCATGTTAAATACTGGTGTTATATTTGTTGAATGATTTATGTGTTTGTTATTGTCGATTGATATAGTTTATTTACTATTATCAGTAAATAGTGAATTATGTCTACCCGATTTGACACTAAGTTAATCAGAGAAAAAATTTTAAGGTATAGAGAATCAAGGATTTATGATTCACCCCCCTCTTTGTAATCCAACTATTGGTATCAGAGTTAAGTACTCTAAAGGGATAAGTTTGAAAGACTTGAGTAAAAGATCTGAAGATGTATAAGAGAGAAGTACCTAAGATGAACAAGGAAAGTTTCTCAACATGGCAAAGCAAGATGAGATTGTACCTAGCTGGAATTGGAGAATTTGCACTAAATCTTTTGGATAATGACTACACTCCACTGCCTAATGGACCTATGATAGTTTATCAGATGAGAAAAAAGAAGTAACACAACTTGATAATGATTGAAATTGCCTCTTCCCTAGCTAATCTTGAATCCAATGATGTTAAGGAATGCATTACTTCAAAAGAGATGTGGGATAGGATTACACTTATTTATGGAGGTGATCAACATGTACAAAAAGATAAGGTTGATAGTCTAATAGGAAAGTTTGATGAAATGAGAATCAAAGATGAACAGAACAATGCTCAATATAGTTTCATAATCAAGGAAGATTTTAGTGCCATCACAAGTGATGGTGGAACATTAACTAGTGAAGAAGTGGTAAGTAAAATTATGATAACTCTTTCATCCAAGTATTCTATTTGAGTATCTTCTATTTAGGAACTAAGAATCATACCGAATAATGTTGTTACTCTTGAAGCCTTAATTGGTAAGCTGACTACATTTGAGCTTAGAAATTATGATAATAGTCTACTAACTATTGTAACAACCTTCAAATCATCTTTAAGTATTGGAACTTTAAGAAGAGAAAGAGAGATTCATAGTAGTAGTTCATTTGGAAGTGAATATGAAAATATCCTAACCAAAGAGAAAGAACAAGAAGAGTTGGAAGCATTTATAGCTAAGAGGCTACCAAGAGGTAAAGGAAAGTATAAAGGTAAACTACCCTTGAACTGTTTTAATTATAACAAGATTGGCCACATTGCATCTAGATGTCCTGATAATAACAAGAATGATAAAAGTGATAAGAAGGAGAACTGATACTGAAGGTTTAGAGACTACAAGGACAAAGGTAAGAAGTCTTGCTACCTATCTAAGGAAGGAGTAACCGATGATGAATCTAATGACACAAAAGAAATTTATGAATTTTTCTATGTTTCTATGAAGGATGATTCAGAAGAAGAGAGCTATGAAGATGAAAAATCCCTTATTTCTCATGTGAGTAAAAATGACCATTAGATAATTGATAGTGGATGTTCACATCATATGACTGGTGATATTGATAAGTTTGAGAGTTTAGAAGAGTATGATGGAGGATTTCTTAGATTTGGTAATGATGCTTTGTGTCATGTAAAGGGAGAATGATTCCTTATATTAAATGAGAAGATCAAATGTGATGATGCTTATTAGGTTCAAGGACTAAACTATACATTTTTTAGTGTTTCTCAATTGAATAATACTAGCCACTGACTAGAGTTTCAAAATAGAAAGGTGAATATCTATGGCATTAATGGAGATTTGATTGGAACCAGTTAACAATCAAAAGGTGATCTATTAGATCTCAATACTACTGCAAAGAGTTGCTTGTTTGTTAAAGATGAGGATGTTTGGTTACGGCATAAAAGACTCTATCATGTAAATTTTGACAACATGATTAAGGTGAGAAAAAATAATAGAGTTAGAGGTATACTAAAATTAAGAAAACCTGATAAAGTGATATGTAAGGAATGTTAGATTGGTAAGATGAAAAAATAAAGTTTCTCAAGAAAATCTTACTCATCTAATGGTATTTTGGAATCAGTTCATATTGACCTTTGTGGTCCAATGAAAATTCAAAGCTATTATGGAGATCCGTATTTCATTTTTTTTGTTGATGACTATTCAAGAATGATGTCGATAATATTTATAAAAGAAAAGTATGGTGCATTCCAAATATTCAAGTGGTATAAGGCAAGAGTTAAAAATGAAACAAGTAAGAAGTTGAAATGTTTAAGATCAGATAGAGGGGGTAAATTTATCTTTGATGAATTCATTATCTTCTATAATGAAAATGGAATCAAAAGACAAGTATCTCCACTGAGGACTCCACAACAAAATGGCATAGTTGAAAGAAGGAACATGTGTATAGTTTATTGTGCTAGAACATTATTGATTGACAAAAAGGTTACACAAACATTCTGGAGAGAAGCCATTAGTAATGTTGTCTACACGCTCAACTGAGTACAATTGAATAAAGACACAAACAAGACACTTTATGAACTCTAGTATGGGCATACACTGAATGTTAGTTACTTTAAAAATTTTGGAAGTAGGTGTTACATATGGAAAGATGCTAGGAATGGAAAGTTTGATTCAAACGGAGATGAAGGTATATTCCTAGGATACTCCTCAAAGAGAAAAGCCTATAAATGTTTGGTTAAGGCTACTAACAAAATTGTTGAAAGTGAAAATGTGAAGATTGATGAATTTGCAGAAAGGAATGAAGAAAATAGAAAAAGAACCTAAAGATTATCAAAGAGTTTTTATGTATAGAAAGGTAATTCGGGTAATATAACTAAGCTGCAAAAAGATTAAACTGAGGAGCAATTTGAGCCTCCAGCAAGAGATGGAAACATTATTGAATAGTCTACCGAGCTTGTATTAGAAAAATATGTGAGAAGACACCACTCATCGAGAAAAATAATTGGAGACAAGAATGCAGGAGTCATTACAAGAAGTAAGTTGAAATATAATACATGTTTCATTTCTAAGTTTGAGCCAAGATTAGTTAAGGATGCACTAGGAAATGAAGATTTGATTAATGAAATGAAAGAAGAGATTGATCGGATTGAAAAGAATAATACTTGGTCACTAGTACCAAGACTCAAGGACAATAATGTGATTGGAACAAAGTGGATTTTCAGGAATAAACTCAATGAGAATGGAGATGATAAAAAACAAAGCAAGATTAGTATGGAAAGGGTATGCACAAGAAGGTATTGACTATGGTGAGATATTTTCCCCTATTTCTATATTAGAGGGTGTAAGAATATTAATTGCATATGTTTCCTATAAAGGATTCAAAGTTAATCAAATGGATGTTAAGTCTACATTTTTAAATGGAATTCTTGAAGAAGAAGTTTACATTGAACAACCTGAAGGATTTGTTGAGAATTCTAACAAGGATATGGTATGAAAATTACACAAGGAATTCTATGGATTGAAGAAATCACCTAGAGCATGGTATAAAAGGCTACACTCATATTTAGTGAAGATTGGATTTCAAAGGACAAGTGACAAAAATAATTTGTATCTAAAATGTGATAGTACTGATAAGATTTTGATTGCTGAGATATTTGTTGATGATATTATATTTGGAGGAAATGAATCAATGTCTTTATCATTTATTGAAGAGATGAGAAAGGAATTTGAGATGTCAATGATAGGAGAGATTAAATTATTTATTGGACTACAAATTAAACAAGTTAAATATGGGATTTACATAACACGGTCAAAGTATATCAAGGAGATCTTAAAGACATTTAATATGGAAGAATCAAAATAGGTTGGTACACTGATGGCTACTAGTTATAAATTGTCAAAGGAAGATTAAACAAAGGAAGTTAATGAGACACTTTACCAATCCATGGTTGGTAAGATACAATATGTTATTCATAGTTGACATGATATTTCACATTCAATTGGTATAGTTGCAAGGTTTTCAGCCAACCCAAAGGAGATACACATGTCTGCAGTGAAATGAATATTTAGATATGTGAAAGGGACTAAAGATTTTGGTCTAAAAAGGAGGATATTTTAATTTTAAGGTATATACTGATTCTAATTGCAATGAAAACATTGATGACAGAAAAAACACAAGTGTTAGAGCTTTCTTTTTAGGAGAAAGGTTAGTGACATGGTTAAGCAAGATAAAAAGGTGTATTTCATAGTCTACTATCGAAGTTGAGTATGTTGTTGTAGCTATGAATTTTTCAAACATTGTGTGGATTTATGAGACTAAATTTTATCTTTGTTTTATGATATCTTATGCTCTGTTCCTAAACATTCCTAAAATATTAATGTGACTTTTTAAGTGCTTAAGTTTGTATATATGTTATAAGTGCAACTAGATCCTCAAACTTGTGAGTAGGAAATAGTAGACACACCTTGATTATACTATATATATATGTATATATTGTGGTATTTCATATAACTATTTTAATGTGTGTCTTAATATTTGGATGAAATTGATTAAGTTAAGTACTTGAATATGCATGCATACACTACTAATCTACCAAGATTGAAGGCGAAGCTAGAGAACAAATCGATTGCATTGATGAAGGAGTGATAATGTTTCATCCACAATAAGAAGAATCATTAAGATGACCATGGGACATGCCTGCAAGATTGAAGGATTGAATATCTCATGGAATATAGGGGCACGACCATGCTAAATATCCTCTACAATCAATATTCTATTGAGATTGTTGTTTTGTCTTTATGATCTTCTTTTGTTGATTGGTGTGTTCTCCTTCCTTCATGGATGAATCAGTCAAAATTTATCTGAATGTTCAAATGCCAATTCTCTATATATAGGGATATGATTGATGGAAATATAGTTAGACAAATAATGGTATTACTGTTGTATTGAGAAGCAAGTTACTCCTTGAACTTGTGTTCCATTTTGTTGTAATATGTTTTTCTAAATATATGAAATGAAGGAGTAATTTGAATTATCTATTGTGTTCATAGTTAATCGAAACCAACTAAGGGGGCCCACTTAGGAGGTGGAGTAGACTAGAGTAGAGAAAGTAGTTTAATTATTTTCAGTATTTGAAGTAGCGTTCATTGCTTGTTCCTGCATCATTATATATGTGCTTGTTCCTAAAACATATGTAGAGATAGTCATAGTACATGCATTGGAATGATAGGATAGGTTGGAGTTAAATTTATAATTTCTTACATCAGTTCATTTGTTCATCTGTGTGTTTTACTTTCCTACAGCAATAGCTTAGTTCTTTCTATGCATTTTCCTTTCCTACAACTTAAGTAAGATCACTTTATGAGAGGCTTAGTGCACAAACTGTGTTGTCTCATTTCAAGTATGCCTCTAGGTTGACAATTTAAATGCACTCTATGATTGGGAAATAATACCTAGTTTAAATACACTATTCCTGGGGAAAGCTTTGGCATGATTATTATTACCTATTATGGGGTTGTTCATTTTTGGCATCGTTGTCGGGGATGGTGTCAAGATGAGAGTCCTATTGAGTCATTTTAGATAGTTCCCTATTTTATAGGAATAGTTTGTAAGTCTGGACTTGCTTCAAAAGTTCATTTAATCACGTGTATGCATCGAAGGGGAAGAAGAAGAGAAGTCCGTGGCAGATTTCTCCCAAGAGAAAGACTCAATTTAAATGAAGAGTCACAGAAATTGAATTAGCTTTTGTTGATGCGGGTTCATAATTTCCTCCATCTACTTCATTAATAGAGGACCATTCGATCCATCTGACCTTTGACCTTTTTCTAAGATTTTGGTCATTTTTCTTGCACACTTCACCCCAAGTGCACCAGTTGCACCTAATAATAAACCTTTGAGTATAAACACTTCCCAACAACAATTTCAATTCCAATTACCCGCAGTAATGACCCACATTTCCATGTCCACTTCCTAGCCTTATCAATAATGCTAATCTTAAAAACATACCCATTGTTGCATTACCAAAGTTTTATGGCCTAATAACTGAGGATCTTGATACCTTATTATTTGAGTTTGATATTCTTTGACAATTTTTTTACTATAACATTGATAGTCATAAACTCAAATTGTTTCTAGCCACATTAAAGGAGTCAGCCTTAAGATGGTTTATGGGACTAGGGGAAAATGCAACAATTGATTAGGATGGGATGAGAAACCCGTTTCTCCAAAAATATGAAGAATACTGCAAGGGGGCTGATTTGAGAGGAGATGACATCTTTCAAATGTCACAAAAAGAAGATGAGACTCTGGAAGACTACATTTCATGCTTCTTATACAATCTGTCAAAGAATCCTCAACATGCATTGTAGGAGGATTCACAAAAACTCATCTTTTTTAGAGGAGTAAATGACAACTGTCTTGAAGCACTAGACCTTATGGCTGGAGGAGATATATCTCAATCCTCTTGGGATGATCTCAAGAAAATATTCTTGAACTTTTCAAGATCAGCAGTAAAGAAGGGTAGAGGATTCTGTCCAACACTTGCAAAAGGAAGTAGTACCGATATATCAAAGATGGAAATCTCAAATTTGTTGTCAGATTTCAAGCAAGGCATTATCAATGATGTTGCCACCCACCTGGATACAATGCAAGCCAAAAAGAAGCATGAAGAAGTTGAGTTAAATTTAGCTAAGTACTGCCCACATTGTACACAACAAAAGAAGGACTATCGATGTAAGATGGTAGAAAAATTGGAAACACAACATATTCCAACTGAGTTCAAGAAGATAGAGGGAGAGGATGAGAAAGTCTTCTTCATTTCTCAATGTCTCCCATGGGCTCCACAACAAGGTATGTCTCAGGACCCATTGTTATTATTTCAATAATTATAACAGCCAATGGCAAACCCAAAATTTCCAATATCCTTTACAGTCCTTCCAACCTATGTGGAATAATGCCTAGCCAAATACTCATCCAAACCAATGGTATAACTCCCAACAACCCCAATGGCCATAGCCATAATCTCAAAATAAATGGCAACCACCATAGGGAAATTAGTAACCATATAATCAATGGAGGGGACCTCAACAATGGCCTAATTAGAATCCCAGCTATCAACCATTACAACCTTTGGTTCCTCAACTAGCACTCATCCCACCTCCTACAGCCACAAGTTCTCCTCCACAACCAACACAATTACTGGCTCAGCCACAACCAAATCCTAATAATAAGCAACAACAACTAGTCTACAACACTGAAGCCCAACAGTACCCTACTTATGCATTAGACATCACTGATATCCACTTGAGATCTAGTACTACTCTGCCAACACTAGAACCTCTTGCTATAATAGAAGTACCAGATACTCCTACAACATCAACACAACAACCAGAAGTTACTTTGCCAAATCCAACCTTACCAGCTAAGATACTAGACCAAAATGATACTCAAATTCAAACTAGTCCTCCATTTCCTCAAAGGCTTAGGATGGATAAACCTACGCTCTAAGAAGACACACCATTTGATATCCTTAACCAATTAAAGGACATGCATATCTAAATTCCACTATTCCAGGCCATCAAAGATGTTCCACTCTATGGAAAAGCCATCAAAAAAGCATGTCTTAAGAAACTTGGAAGAAAGAAAAAGGATCCCCAAACAATGCATGTAATAGGTCAATTGGCTGATATAATGTTGGGAAAGATTGTGATTCCTAAATACTCTGATCCAGGAAGCCCAGTTGTTGATGTAATAATTAATGGCCAGTCAATGAAGAATGCTTTGATAGACCTAGGTGCTTCTATAAATGTCATGACCAAGGATACTATGCATAGGTTGAGTATAGAGGAATTAAGGAAAACTCCAATAGTTTTACAACTTGCAGATAGTTCTATCGTTACTCTAGATAGTGTAATTGAAGATATAGTAGTCACATTGGATTCTTGGGAATACCCTGCTAATTTTATGATACTGTCACCCAAAGTAACCCTTGTTGGTTATCTATCAATCCTTGGAAGGCCATGGTTAGCAAAAATGGATGCTAATATCAGTTGCAGATCAGGAAATATGACCATCTCTAATGGCCAAACCATCAAGAAGTTAGCACTATATCTTCTAGCCCAACCACAAGCAAATTTAAACAATCCTATTTGGCCAAATTTGGGAGACGAGGAAGAAGAAATAAACTTTGTTGCTTAGTTGATGATGCTACATTGAAAATATTTTCTAAAAATAAAAGAAGATGATGATATCCTCCAAAGTATCCTTAAAAATGATTGTGTTACTGCAAGAGACATTTCTCAAAGCTTAATTTTGTAATTGACTACCTATGAAAGTTGTGTCCTACCAATAGAGCCTGAAATCATGTAGTAATTATTACCTTGTGAGATATCAACCAAGCCTATATCATAAGCCTCAATGCTAGAACTAACCACTACTGTAGAACTCTCACCTATCCATAACCTTCATGTTAACAATAAATTATCCCAGCAACAATTAAAATTATTAACACAACTCCTATGTAAATGTGAAAAGGATTTTGCTTGGGAATATGGAGACATGAAAGGATTGAGCCCAAAAATCTATACCCATAGGATTTACATCAATGATGGTAGTCTACCTCTACATCATCCACAGAGAAGGATCAACCCGACCCTTAGAGAATTTGTGAAAACCAAGCTACAGAAACTACTAAATGCTGGTTTCATCTATCCAATCTCAAATAGTAAATGGGTTTCACCTCTTGTGATAGTACCTAAGAAAGGGGGTAAATGGAGAATATGTGTAGATTATCGAGAGCTTAATAATGCAACAAAGAAAGACCATTTTTCATTACCATTTATTGATCAAGTGCTAGATACATTAGCAGGCAAAAATTACTTCTCATTTCTTGATGGCTATAGTGGATATAATTAGATTAGCATTGCGCCTAAGGACCAAGAAAAGACAACATTCACATGTCCTGAGGGAATGTACACCTTCTCTATTTTGCCATTTGGGTTATGTAATGAACTTGCAACATTTCACAGGGCTGTGATTAGCATCTTTGCTGACATCTCACATGACTGCATGGAGATTTATATGGATGACTTCACTACATTTGGAGTCACATTTGAAGAAGCCTTGGAAAATTTAGAGAAATTTATGATCAGATGCAAAGAGCACAACTTGTCTTAACAATGGGAAATGTTTCATGATGATGCAAGAAGGAGTTGTATTGGGGCACTTCATCTCAGATTCTGGAATACAAGTGGATCCTACGAAAATAGAGGTAATTCTAACATTTCCCACACCTACTATGCAAAAAGAGGTTAGATCATTTTTAGGACATGCTGGATATTATAGACATTTTATTCAAAACTTTAGTCAAATAGAAAGTCCACTATACACTTTTCTTACAAAAGAGGTTCAATTGGCATGGACCCCAACTTGTGAAGAGTGATTCCTATAGCTTAAGAACCTTCTTACAAGAGAACCAATACTAAAAGGCCCTAATTGGACTTTGCCATTTAATATACATACTGACGCATCTGACTATGTAATAGGAGATGTCCTAGGCCAGAAGTCTAAAAAACTTGAAAATGTTATTTACTACATTAGTAAAATTCTACATGGTCCAGAGTTAAACTGCACAGTCACAGAAAAAGAACT
Source organism: Chamaecyparis obtusa (assembly GCA_027943335.1). Classification (NCBI taxonomy): domain Eukaryota; kingdom Viridiplantae; phylum Streptophyta; class Pinopsida; order Cupressales; family Cupressaceae; genus Chamaecyparis; species Chamaecyparis obtusa. The sequence goes on from BSBK01011743.1 coordinate 120,284, forward strand.
ATTAGCATTAGTCTATGCTCTAAACAAGTTCTGGTACTATGTAATATGATACCCCATATTTGTTCATACTGACCATGCTGCAATAAAATATCTTATGAACAAACCTTCCATTTCAGGCAGATTAGCAAGATGGCTACTTTTATTGCTGGAATTTGATCTCACAATAGTAGACAAGCCATGAAAATCCAATGTAGTAGCAGAATATTTTTCCATATTAAAACATGCAGATATGGATACCTCATTGATAGATGACATATTTCTAGATGAGCATATGTTCCATATTGCGATCAAGACTCCATGGTATGCCGATATAGAAAACTACCTTGTAGTCAACAAGATGTCTGCACACTTTTCTCCAAAGGATACAAAATTGCTAGTTGAAAAGATCTTTCAATACTCATCGATTGATAACACATTATTTTACACTAGCCCAGACCAAGTCATGAGAAGATGTGTCCAAGAAGATGAGACCTATGATATCTTGCATGCATGCCATAATGAACCTTTTGGAGGACACTTTGCAAAAAAAAGGATAGCAATGAAGGTGTTGACAACAAGCTACTATTGGCCAACACTTCACAAAGATGTAGCCAATTATACCATAAAATGTGACAAATGCCAAAGGATGGACCATCCTACAAAATCAAATGAAATGCCTCTACACCCACAAGTGGTTGTCACACCATTTGATAAATGGGGAATGGAATTTATTGGTCCTATAAACCCTCCATCTAATGGAAAATCATACATCTTGGTATGCACAGATTACGTAAAAAATGGGTAGAAGTGAAGGCAATGAAGCATGCCCATGACAACAAAGTAGTAGCATTCCTGTATGAAGAAATATTCACTCACTATGGTGTACCAAGAGAGATAGTGATTAATCAAGGAACATAATTTACATCCAATTTAATAATAGACCTCATGAATGAATACAACATCAGACATAGAAAATCCAATCCCTACCACCCACAAGCCAATGGTTAGGCAGAAGTCACCAATAGGGAAATTGAAGCAATCCTTACAAAAATAGTTCAACTAAACCGCTGAGACTAGAGCAGTCATCTATGAAAAGTAGTATGGGCATATAGAATCACATGGAAAATAATAGCCGGACTAACTCCATTTGAAATACTTTGTGGAAAAGAATCCATCCTACCGATTGAATTTGAACACAAAACATTGCGGACTGCTTTGAAGCTGAATATGGACCTTCCTATAGCTCAGCGTGAATGCTTACTGAATCTCAACCCTTTGGATGAGATGAGGAAATCTACATTGGAGCACACAGAGATAGTCCAAAAATAAAGAAATAAATGGCACAAATCCCACATAAATAACATATAGTTCAAAGTAGGTGATTGGGCACTATTGTTTGATTCCAGGTATCAAGAAACAAAAATCAAATTACAAACACGATGGGTAGGCCTATATGAGATAACACATGTTTTTGCAAATGGCACAGTTCAACTGGCAACAATTGACCCAATACAATTCAAATTACTGGTCAATGACCATAGACTCTATCTATACCATCAACCACAAACCAAGGAAAAGTTCCTGCAGTAATTTCAGGAAGCTAAGCCAGCGGCAACAAAGGTAATCACTCCTGCAGTAGAAGGTGTCAACCTTCTTCCTGTAGCTTCACCCTAAGATACTTTCAAGTACATCCATAATAAAAACTTCATTTCAAATGAAGTCTCATTCCACATTCACTTTCTTAATTTCTCTTTCCAGCACACCTCATTTCTTTATCTTCCACCCACACAAACTCCATGTCACCCACTTTCTTCAACTTTCTAAGCTTTCAATAAATTCCACATCAGCACATAAGTACATTTCAAGGAAAATTTGATTCTCATCCTTCAAGCACATACAAAAACATCATGATAGGTACAAATATTCAATTTATTTCCACTTTTAACACAGATTTTGACAATTATATATAATACTGCATATATCTATATATTATGGCATTACGCTAGTTTTCTATTCCATGCGACAGATGACAAGTGTGGACACTTGTCATTATTTCATAAGGGGCAGAAAAGTGTATTAATTTCCAAGTTTCTATTTTCTATACCTATCATTTCAAATTAGATTGCATGTCAGCTAAATCTATACTTAAGTGCTATGTCATTAAGTCCTTGAAATGTTTGCACAAAGTATTGTACCTAAATTCTCATATTATTCTTGATTCCTAGTTGACATAACCCTGGATGACATAATCAAACTTGTGTGAGAGTTAATTGCACTTGAAAACATAATTCCTTGTCGTAAAGTGTCATTATCATTCATATTGCCCAATTTTCAAAAAATAGTACGACACAGAGATTGAAAGGAGTTGAAGTTGAATTGCAGTTAGGTGCCTAATTGAAGGGAATTTTAGAGGGATTTAGGAAATTTGGGTTTTCGGAGAAAAAGGAAGTTGTGAATTGACAAAATGAGAAAGAATTTTGAAGAAAGAATTCTGAATAATGGGAGGTCATATGATGCGACATGAACCTATGGTTCATACTATTTTATTAACTGATGTAGAAGTTATCTACAGATTTCATGCCTGCAGATGGCTTGGCTATTTATTAAAGTTAACAAAGTTTGATGAGGATGTGGCAGTTCAATTTTGTATCGTCAGAAAATGAAAGCACTTCCATTTATGACTGGTTTAGCCCTGCGAGTAAGTGGTTTGGCTTCATGTCAAACACCTTGAATGGGTCTTTGGCTTGGATCTGGCTTTTTCCCCTGTTCTACCCCATTTTCCACTTCCTTTTTGCATGTTTCTGGCATCCTACTCTATGAATTTGAGGTTCTTGACTTCAGGGTCAAGGTCGACCTCGACCTTGACCCAGAGTTTAAATTTTAGATTGTAAGGTTTCTAGATGTCAAGTTTCAGAAAGATTTATTTTATGCTTTTAGGTCGGCTATTTCGGGCTTCAAAATGGTAAAATCTTAAATGATATTTAATTTAGGTCCACTTCCAAGGGTATAGGCTTAATGGGAATATAATTTTCCTATGCCATCCTCTCTAGAATTTTGTGCCCTAGACTAGTATAAAAGGAAGCCTTCTCCTCTCATTTTATTCATCAATCAAGTGTGTAATCCATCTTCACACAAGAACCACCCAAGATCTCAAGCATTACAAGCATTCAAGCTCTCCATTGAAGATCAAGGATTCAAGTATTCAAGCCTTTGAAGGGATTTGGTTCAAGCATTCAAGATTCATCATTCAAACCCTAGATCTATCCATCATGGTGGTGTGATCTTCCTTCAAGATCCTTTGTTCATCTTCAAGATCTATACATTGTTCCTTCAAGGTGGATTCAGAGCATACAATCATGGAGGTTTTGATTTACATTTATGGTTATTAGTGTTGAGTCCAAGCTTTCATATTAACATACCTTTTTACATTTCAAATACAAGTGCATATCTATTGAATAGCATAGCTTCGTCGTTAGATCTACTTCTAATATTTGCTAGCATTCTCTATTTCAATTATATTTCAAGGTTGATTCCAAATCGAGGTTTGACCAAGGAAAACTCCTCATCCAAGCAACAAAACCATTTTTCTTGTAGGAACAGGTGTGAAACAATGAATTATAGAGCAGATTCAAACACCCTTTTCGACAAAATTTTAGGATCCACAAACATAATTTCTATCAAAGCAACGCAAGTCAAGGTTGACCTTTATCTAGGTCAAGGTCAACCTAGTTCAAAAAATCAAAATATTTCTAGGTTTTCTCTATCTTTGTGTTTCTAGGCCAAATCCAATTGCGAAATTTCCAGAAATTGAGTACAAATGCCAGAAAATAGCAATTTCTAGATCTGCTACCTTTTAAGATAAGTGTTTATGTTTTATTAGTTTTATATGTCCACAACATTTTCCATCACACACCCACCACCTCACATTTCAACAAAAAAATATATAGATATAAAAATATATCTTTATATATATTTTTATAACTTACATTTTGGTGAACCCGCGATAGACAACTCTTTCTTTTTGGTGTTGGATTCTTTGCCTCCTTTCCTTAAGATTAGCTTATATTTCTTTGATTCTCTTGCATTTTCAAATTCAAAAACAAACAAGAAATCTATATACTCTACAAAATACAAAAATATTTCTTGCATTTCATTTACTATGAAGATCTTTAAGATGCTTTGGTGTATGACCATTTTCCTTATTATTCTCCTCTTAGCATCTCTTTATCATACTTATGATGTTTATGAGAGTATCATCCATTTCATTATGTTTTTCACTCTTCATGTTTCACTTGCTTCTGCTATTGTGAGATTGACTAATACTAGCCTTCCTACTTTCAAAACTTTCATTAAGGGTTTATGTCATGGACTTATTACTCTTTTGGATTATGTGAAGAATTTGGTAGATGATACACCATCTCCTAATCTTCCTAATCCTAATCCTATCCTTCCTAATCTAGTTCCTAATCATCCTAGTCCTAATCCTATCCTTCCTAATCCAATTCCTAACATTCCTAATATTCCTAATTCTCCATCTTCTATTCCTAGTTCTTCCCACACTTATGATGAGGCTCAAACTATGGTTCATGATGCAAATGTGCAAGAATTCTTGGATTTACCTTCCCCTTCTTCTCTGATCCATGATGATGTTAAAGGGAAGACAAAAGAAACTTCTTCTAAACCTATTATTCCACCTTATACAACCTTTTCTCATGATCACCGTAAACAATCACCTCATGTAGAAGCTTTACAAGATATGTACACTATAGGATATAATATGATGGCTAAACAAGGTTATAAGGGTTTAGTGCTTGGTGTTAATAAACACGGTATTAAATATATGGTTCATCTATCCCCTAAAAAAGATGTGTGGTCTTGGCTTTCCACTATCTCAATTTAAGGTGGTTGATTTTGATTGTCACCTGCCTCTTCATGTTCTTCTACCAACACCTACCTTAGATTACCTTGATACTCCTCAAGATGTGGCTAAGAATGTGTATGTTCAATTAATGAATTCTAAGAAAGAAATATTTAAACCTATGCCAAAAGATGCTCTCTCCAAGTACACGTCCTTTTAACTATAGTAATACACATTTAATTGTTGATTGTGTGCATTTCAAGTTGTATGTTAGATAAAAAGATGCTTTAGGAATTATATCTCACTCTCATGTGGTTTTACAATTCCTTCATAATTTTGATACGGGGAATACCCCTCACTCTTCTATAATGTAGATCTTTTCTCCTCTTGTCTCTTCACTAGGGGGCAAGAGGTTTCTCTTCCATTTCTCTAGAATCCATTATGTTCTTAGCATGTATTCTATTTTGAGCATAATTAGTTATTCTATCCCTATGGTTAAATGTACTATGATCATAATCATCCATATTTATCTTTTATTATTCAAGATATCTTCTCTAAAGAAATTTGTTTTGCAAAGGTATCCCTTTCTTTCATCTCTAGGGGGTAAGGTTCTTCCTTCTTTCTCTTTGTCTAGCTATCTTCTTTCCCTAGCTTAGTGGCATTTGTTTATTTTGCAACATTATTTCATTAAACTAACTAAAGTTTTGGCTATGGATATCCTTTTATGTGAGAGGTTTTTGTCCTAGGTCATCACCTCTTCTTTATTTTTAAAATTATGTTCTTTATAAATTATTGCCCTTGTTGTAGGGTTAGAGTTTGATTCCTTTGTTCCAAGATTCCTCTTCCTCTTGATTGCAGGGGGTTTGATGATTTAATATTTGGTCCCTCTTTGCTTTTCTTTGAAAGATGATATTTTATGTAAAGCACTCCTCTACGGTGGATGTATTGTTGTTAAGATCTTTTTCTCTTTGAGGATACTTTTTTCATAAGTGACATATCCTTTTTGAGGATTATCTATGTTCTTTGATCTAAGGGTCAATACTCTTTGCTAAGAATATAGTGTTTATTGTTGTTAACAATATATCTCCTTACTTTGTGAAGTAGGTATCCTCCTTCTCTTCCTTATCTTGTCTAGTAGGTAGCCACGATAAGGAGAGGGGCATATATAGGGTCTCCCTTATGCTATAGTTTGTAAATATGCTAAATCCTTGGAAGGTAACGCACATAAGTTGCTAAATCCTGAAGAGACACACATTTTCAATTTCAAATATGCTAAATCCTCAAAAGGTAATGCACATAAGTTGCTAAATCCTGAAGAGACACACATTTTTCAATTTCAAATATGCTAAATCCTCAGAAGGTAACACACATAAGTTGCTAAATCCTGAAGAGACATGCATTTTCAATTTCAAATATGCTAAATCCTCAAAAGGTAATGCACATAAGTTGCTAAATCCTGAAGAGACACGCATTTTATATTCCATAGTGATACAAGAATGTGGATCTATGGGTATTCCAAAAGTTGTCAGAAGACGCATTACAACTACAAAGCATAGTTTTTGGGTGAGCTATTAGGTTTTGCTACCTATTGGGCTCTCCCTCCTTGGTGATTCATGATAAGGTGGGCATCTTACTGGGGGAGGTAATCATTCTCTCTTCTCTCTCTTTTCACTTTCATGCTAGTAGGATTAGATCATGAAGCTATGTTATTTAGAGTGTTTCTCTTGTCTTTCTTATATAATCATTTATGCTTTTATGATAGCTTTCCAAATATGATATTGTGTCTTTTAGTTTTGTCTTTATTTTATCTTTGTTTTCGCACCCTCGTGCATGTATGTTGAGTTAGACTCCTTGGCTTGGGGGCTCATGTCCTTAACTAAGAGATATTCTACCTCATTATGATCTACTCAAATCTTTCTTCTTTTTTACCAAGAGTTTGCATCGATTTCATACTCTTTCTAAAGTGGGGGCTAAATGTATCATTGGAAAATGGAAGCACTTCCATTTAGGATTGGTTTAGCCCTATGAGTAAGTGGTTTGGGGTCATGTCAAATGCCTTTAATGGGTCTTTGGCTTGGATCTGGCTTTTTCCCTTATTCTACCCTATTTTCCACTTCCTTTCTACCTATTTCTAACATCCTGCTCTGTGAATCTGAGGTTCTTGACTTCAGGGTCAAGGTCAACCTCGACCCTGACCTAGGGTTTAAATTTCATATTTTGAAGGTTTTCAGATGTTGGGTTTCAGAAAGATTTATTTCCCGCTTCTGGGTAGGCTGTTTCGGGCTTCAAAATGGTAAACTCTTAAATGATATTTAATTTAGATCCACTTCCAAGGGTATAGGCTTAATGATAATTTAATTCTTCTATGTCGGCCTCTCTAGAAGTTTGTGCCCTAGACTAGTATAAAAGGAAGCCTTCTCCTCTCATTTCAATCATCAATCAAGTGTGCAATCCATCTTCATACAAGCAACACCTAAGATCTCAAGCATTATCAAGAAAGCATTCTCAATTAAGGAAGCATTCAAGCTCTCCATTCAAGATCAAGGATTCAATCATTCAAGCCTTTGAATGGATTTGGTCCAAGCATTCAAGATTCATCATTCAAACCCTAGATCTATCCATCATGGTGGTGTGATCTTCCTTCAAGATCCTTTGTTCATCTTCAAGATCTATACATTGTTCCTTCAAGGTGGATTCCAATCATACAATCATGGAGATTTTGATTTATATTTATGGTTATTAGTGTTGAGTCCAAGCTTTCATATTAACATACTTGTTGACATTTCAAATACAAGTGCATATCTATTAAATATCATAGCTTCATTGTTAGATCTACTTCTATTACTTGCTAGCATTCTCTATTTCAATTCTATTTCAAGGTTGATTCCAAACTGGGGTTTGACCAAGGAAAATCCCTCATCCAAACAACAAAACCATGTTTTTTGCAGGAACAAGTGTGGAACAACGAATAACAGAGTAGATTCAGACACCCTTTTCGACAAACTTTCAGGATCCACGAACAGAATTTACGTCAGAGTAGTGTAGGTCAAGGTCGACATAAAGGGGTTAAGGTCGAGCTTTATTTAGGTCAAGGTCGACCTGGTTCAAAAAAGAAAAATATTTCTAGTTTTCTCCGTCTCTGTGTTTCCAGGCCAAATCCGGTTGCAAAATTTCCATAAACTGAGTACAGACACCAGAAAATAGCAATTTCTAGATCTGCTACCTTTTAAGATAAGTGTTTATGTTTTATTAGTTTTATATGTCCACAACATTTTCCATCACACACCTCCCACATCACATTTCAACAAAAAAAAACATAGATATAAAAATATATCTTTATATATATTTTTATATCTTGCAAGTTTATGAACACATTTGAAGAAGGGGAAGCAAATGTTTGGGGAGTGACTATTTTAGAAATGGAGGAATGTATTGCAAAGATGAGATGATTGCCAGGAGTTGGGGAGCATCACCCCAACGAGCATGATGCTAGGTCGGCGTGAGATCAATTTACCCATTCTTCTGACCCTCCAGTAGAAGTAAATAAACAAGGATGCAAGAGAATGTCACTACCTACTCCATAAAAATTGTTGGCTACACACATTATAAGGTATTTCACATGCGAAGGGAAATTTTCCCATTTACATGCGCATCATTTCAAATTAATTAGCTGCATTAGAAATAATCTTCAAGTGAATGTTCCAAAATTTTTGTATAACATGCTAAGTATAAGTGATGAGGAAACTCAAAAGGGTAAAACAAATTCTATTTCACATCATGCCCTAGTCAAAATTCTAGTTGAAAGATCTCTTAGAGATGTCTCTCCTTTGGAATGGAAAGAATTTTTTAGGGTCAAAACCTTGCAGCCCCAAAATGAACCTGTTGAGCAACCAGTTCCTAAGAATGAAATAACCCCTGAACCAATTGAAATACCCCAAGAAAGAGAATCTAAGAATATTAAAGAAAAGGAACCTTCTCCTATCCTAAATGATAATGTACCTACCTCATCTCAAAGAAAAGGGAAATGAAAGGCTGATGAAGGAACTCTAGTTCCTGAAACATAACCCCAAAACCCTACAGTCTAAAAAAGTAGAAAGAGGAAATCAGCTCTTGCAACAACTACTCCTACAGTAGAGAGACCAAGGAAAGTTGGAAAAAAGAAAATGGTAGAAGAAAAAGAAACCCCTTTGAGAAGAAGATCTAGGATGAGGGGAAAAGTTCCTCAGGTTACCCCAATAAGTCAAGATGTTCCATCTAAAACACCTATTATAGATTCTCATGTTGACTATGTCACATTTTATTCTCTAATTCAACCAACTTTCCTAGATCCTCCATAGAATGTAAGTGATCCATTCCTAATGAGCCTCCCTCACAAAAAATTAGGCCTAAGGAAAGCACACAAACAATTAAAGAGGGATATCATGAGGACCTTCAGTTGCCTCAGTCACCAATCTATTCATGTACCCATAGTGCCAAAGTGCCTTTTAGAAGGACTTGGTATAAAAATTATCTAGAACATGCTCACATTGCAGAGAGAAGATAGAGAACTCAATCAGAGGATCTTGGCCTACCTACTTTGCAATCCATTCTCTTTAGCTTATACACCCATTTTGTCTTCAAAAACACTATGTGGGGAGAGGAGAAGAAAAAGATGAAAAAGGAAATTGATGAGCAGAAAGAAGAAATTGAGCACCTAAAGGAACAAATAGAGAAACAAAAATAGAAAATGGATCACGCCCTAAAATTGGCTGACCAGATCATAGCTTCTAGGCCTCCCCTAAGGGTTTATGCTATTTGTTTAAAAGAGCAATTCCTTATGTTCTAGTTAATGATGACTATCCAGAATAAGGATTTTGAGTTCAGAACAATTGAAGATTTTTATGGTTTATATCAAACACTTCTTGTTTGGCAGCAGAATTTGCTTTGTGAATTGTATCTTCATAATTTCATTATTCCAAATGAAACTGATTGGAATCCCTTTCTTTACATAGGGGATGTAAATTTGAAAGCATTAATGTCTTGGATGCAAAATGAAGCCAGCTATGACAGACAACTGGATAATTATAGAGACCAGGAGAAATCTGAGCCTTTACCTTTAAGAGTTGAATCCAGTAAGCTAGATGTTCTCTTAAGAGATTGGTTAACACCCACTTATGGAAAGAAAAAACCTGAAACTAGAGATAAGACCTTTTCTATCAGAGATAAAGTCTACACAGAATATCAAGGATTACCTTATTTTACATTCCAAAGAGCCCTAACCGGAGTAAGGAGTAGATGGAATAGATTTCCTAAGATTTTCAAGAAGTCTGAACCACGCAGTCCAATATATTTCAAGGCAATAGTAAGTAGAGCAATGAAGTACATGCAACTAGGGAGACAGATAAGGAGAGAGATTTGGTGTCCTCTAACCTTTCAGCCACTGATGCTCCTGTGGGCATTATATGACATTAACACTATAAAATTGGACTAGCTATAGGAAGATGATCAAATGGACTATTGGGAGTGAACCAGAGGGTTTTACTATACTTTCAAGAGTAAACGGAGAGGCAAGATAGAGGTTGGAGGATTCAAAATAGTTTCCAAGAAGTGTAATTCTTGAGGACAAGCATTATACTTGTTGGGGGGAAAAATGATGAGAATCAAGTTTGTCTTTGTTTTATGATATCTTATCTCTATTCCTAAATATTCCTAAAATATATGTGTGACTTTGTAAGTGCTTAAGTTTGTATATATGCTATAAGTATAGTTAGGTCCTCAAATTTGTGGGTAGGAAATAGTAGACACACCTTCTAATACTATATATATACTGTAGTATTTCATATAACTATTTTAATGTGTGTCTTAATATTTGGATGAAATTGATTTAGTTGAGTACTTGAATATGCATGCATACACTACTAATCTGCCAGGATTGAAGTTGAAAAACAAATCATTTTCTTTGATGAAGGAGTGATGATGTTTCAGCCATGATAAGAAGAATCATTAAGATGGTTGCGAGACATGCCTGCAGGATTGAAGGAATGAATGTCTCGGGGAATATAGGGGCACGACCATGCTAAATCTCCTCTACAATCAATATTCTATTGAGATGGTTGTTTGGTCTTTATGATCTTCTTTTATTGATTGACGTGTTCTCCTTCCTTCATGGATGAATCAGTTAAAATTTATCTGAATGTTCAAATGTCAATTTTCTATATATAGGGATATGATTGATGGAAATCTAGTTACACAAATAATGGTGTTATTGTTGTATTGAGAAGCAAGTTACTCCTTGAACTTGTGTTCCATTTTGTTGTAATCCATTTTTTTGAATATATGAAATGAAGGAGTAATTTGAATTATCTGTTGTGTTCGTAGTTAATCAAAACCAACCAAGGGGGCCCACTTGGGAGGTGGAGTAGATTAGAGTAGAGAAAGTAGTTTAATTATTTTCAATATTTGAAGTAGCGTTCACTACTTGTTCCTGTAGCATTATATATGTGCTTGTTCCTGTAGCATATGTAGAGATAGTCATAGTACATGCTTTGGAATGATAGGATAGGTTGGAGTTAAATTTTATGATTTCTTACATCAGTTCATTTGTTCAGTTGTGTGTTTTACTTTTGTGAAGCAATAGCTTAGTTATTTCTATGCATTTTCTTTTCCTGCAACTTAAGTAAGATCACTTTATGAGAGGCTTAGTGCACAAACTATGCTGTCCCATTTCAAGTATACCTCCCTAGGTTGATAATTTAAATGCACTCTATGATAGGGAAATAATACCTATTCTAAATACACTATTCCTAGGGAAAGCTTTGGCATGATTATTATTACCTATTATGGGGTTGTTCATGGATCAAACAATTACTTGAAGGTATGTAAGAAGAGATTACTAATCCAATTACAATTTATTGTGATAATACTAGTCCTATTAACATATCAAAGAATCCAGTGATGCTTTCAAAGATAAAGCACATTTCTATCAAGTATCATTACTTGAGAGAGAAAGTACAAGATAAACATGTGATATTGGAGTATGTGAATTCAAAGGAATAGATCGTTGATATATTTACCAAACCACTACTCAAGGATGCTTTTGAATATCTTCGAGGTAAGTTAGGGGTTCTTCCCCTATATAATATTCACTAAGGCAAGATGCATGTTGCATCAATTCAAGTTTTCAATAGAATATCTATTTTTTGAGTTGATGCTAGTGTTCACTTTTTAGGTGAAGCCTGAAGTTGTGAAAAGATGTTTACGTCTACAAAGAGAAATCAATACATTTGACGTATGGTTTACTACCTGAGAAAAATTTTCAGGAGTGTATGTGTCTTTGGAATTGTTGTCAAAGAGGGAGAATAATGCAATTGATTATTGAGGGAGAAGAACTATAGTGCTGACTACAAAGATGAAGAATATGCTAAGAGAAGATCTATTGAGAAATGAAATATCCAAGAGGGAGAAGATGTACAGATTAAGATCAAGAAAAGAAGAAGTTACAACTTAGAAGGAGTATAATAATGACATGTAAGTGTTGGCATCATCATTTGAACAATGAAGATTGTTAATGTGTTGCCATCAATGCCAAAGAGGGAGATTGTTACTATAACTAATGGTGATGATGATAAATACCAACTAAGATCAGAGGAATACAAGTTTTAGAAATATTAGATTGGTTATTATCTTGTGATTAATGTCAAGCAATTGATATCTAGTTTATATTGTGTTTCCATATCATTCAGAGTATGATATAAGTTGAATGAGCTAAGGAGAAGAAGATGTGAGATGTTGTGAAGATGAAGAACTTAAATGGGCAATTGATACAGATCATACAATGCTAAGATTATTTTGATATAATTTTTTTCTACCTAACATATGATTATATCAATTCAGTAAAGAATAGTAAAGAAGATTAATCAAAATGCTAAGTAAAACAATTTTGGTTACCAAGCAGGATATGTCATTTGGTAAAGAGAAAAAGTCATTTAGTAAAAGAAAAGTAAGTTTCTGTAAAGGAAAAGGAACTCAAGGCACTGAGAAGAAGGTTTTAGTCACCAAGCAAGGAACAAAAATTAAATACAAGGATCAGAATGATATTTAATGATGAGCTATGATGAGCTGGAAGATTATGATTATAAGGAAGAGTTATTTAGAGAGATATACAATCAGTAAAATTCATGATGATGATCTATGGTACATATCTAAGCGGCTAAAATAGAAGGAACAAGTTCCAAGGTGAAGATAAAACGTGTTACCGAGATCTATATAGATTGAATAAGTTTATGAAGTTGATCGGATGACTAAAATTAATCAAATGAAAATGTGATAAAGGAGATTAAGTGACAAAACAAAGTATATATAAAGGATAAATTTGTATGAACAAACGAATTGAAAAATGAAGGGTTGATAAGTCACCGACTGATGCAGTGAAGAAGGAAAAGGTTGAATTCTAAGTCAAAAAGAAAAATTTGATGAAGTATTGAAGCTAGTGGAAAGTGAAGGATTGAAGTGAAGAAGAAGAGTGCACAAAGGATCTGATTATGCAAATGTATAGGTCAATATATTCATTGTTGCTTATTAACATTTGTAATAGAAAATTATCTTAATCGAGTGGACTTAACAGTCTTATTGTAAAATCCTTGAAAAAGGTAACATTCTAAAGAGTGTTCAAAGACCTTTAACCATGCCACTCCTAACAGGGTGAAGATCCTAACAGATCTAAGGAAAATCCCTTGACCGAGTCACACTTAGTAGTGTGTATTGTAATCTTTAACAGGATTGGTTCTTAACCGAGCATACTTCAGAAGATTATTTGTTTAGTGGGTGACAATTCCCACAGTAAATACTAGTGTTATATGTGTTGAAGGATTTATGTGTTTGTTATTGTTGATTGATATAGTTTATTTACTATCGTCGGTAAATAGTTAATTGTGTTTGATCGAGTGGACATTGAGTTAATCATAGAAAGTTTTTTAAGGTACAGAGAATCAAGGATTACTAATTCACCCCCCCCCCCCCTTGTAATCCAGCAATCCCCATTGTGGTTTTTCCTCTAACAGGGTTTCTACATCAAAAATATTGGTGTTATTGTGATCATGTGGTGTTCTGATTATGTTCTTTCATGATTAACATTAAGGTCTATGGTTTAATGGTTTAATTATGCAAGTTGGTTAAAGTTTGTTGGTTAGGACACAACTGATTCACCCCTCGCCCCCTTAGTTGTGTGGTGTTGTTATATTTATATCATTTGGAAGGAGAAATGAAAGGTCTAACTTTGACTATGTATAACAAAAATATGGATAAGAATTTAAGATTGTACGACCATCACTAGAAAGTTTTCACAAATACCTTTTTAACAATATCTTGTTTGCCCAATTTTGACACCATATGCAAAAGTTATGGAAAAAATAAAAATAATCTAAATTTAGCTAGATGATAACCAATAATCACAATCCTTTTGATATGATTTTGGAAAATTTACTCATTGCATGCATAGTATGGAAAATAACTAGATGGTTTTTTGGGGCTATGAACAAAACCTAGGAATAAACTCTCAAAAATATGTAGAGAAAAAGTTATGGATGAATCTTTGGTTTTTTGGTTTTTTGTGTTATATTTTTAAATTATTTTTCCTTTTTTTATTACCTCACAAAATTTGATGAACTTTGGCAAACTAAGAGTGACCTTATTTATTTTGTGGTTGTGAAGAAAACTCACAAATTATTTTTCTCCCAGATAAGCTATTTTTTCTCGTTTAGGTTCAATCTCTTAGAATTTGGATAGGAACTTAATAGATCTAGAGCTTTGATTCCATGTTGGAGTTATTTTTTCAATCTCATAAGTTCATGAATCACCTACAAAGAAATACCTATCACATGTAAAGAGAAAAAAGATATGATTAATGTTTTGCACTCTTGAGAGATATTAATCTAAAAAGGAATTTGACATGTAGATTAACCTATAAATGAATTGAATAGATTATAATTAATGCTTATAAAAGTTTAAAGATGAAATCCTAGATGCAAATGATATGACAAGGTTAAAAAAGAGCTCAACAATTTTCCATATCATAATGAATGAGACAACATGTGTTAAATAAAGTTCAATCTAATAAAAGATAAAAAGAACCTAATTTTAGCTTAAGTATATAAAGTAATCAACAACCTAATTATATAATTAATTAGATGCCCTAATTACTCCAACAATTTTAACTTATAATTTTGTAATTATCATTTGATATTTTTTTGTACTAGTTCTTATATTTATTGGATGCTTGAGAAGGAATCAATAATTGGGCATTCTAAGTATTGTTATGGTACTAGAACTACTGTAGATGCCTAGTTGCTGATACTTATATATAGGCTTTCTTTGCAAGTGTATTGTAAATATGTTTGGATTAAAGAATAATGCATTATGTGGAGATTTCCTGTCAAAATAGTTTTCTCTACATACATTTATGTTGCAATATAATTTTATTAATATTTTATGTGTATGTATGCATTATGTTTAATTGTAAAGATATAAAATTTTCATAATACTCTCCTCTAAGATTAATTTAGGAAGAAATTGTCCATACCAAGTGCTTCCTTTCAACTAATTTGTTATCTCTTGATTGATGGTAGTTAGGTGTCACTTTTGTTTACTTAAGGTCACCTCTATCTAATTTAGAATCAATTAATTTACCTCTTTATTATATGTGAATAAGAGTGGACTTGTCATCTACTTGATTCAGAGATCCAAGAGGCATGTATATTTGTATGCTACTCTTTGTAACTTCATCATATAGAAATATCAAACATCCTTATATATTTTTCTACTTTCACATGATTAGCTCATAAGATATTTTAAATTTATTTTTTCATCAAGTAACCTCATTTGTCAAAGCTCTCTTACTCCTAACATGACAAGTGACAAATTGTCTCATATATGAATTCTCATCAACTTCTCTAAGGGTGATGTCCCATTCCATAAGGGGCTATATTACAACACACTATAGATATTGCATTGTTATAACAAAGGTAAGGTTTATAACACATAGTTATAAAAGGATCATCATCCACACCAATATCATTTTAAATGTGCTTGTTATTTGCTTTTATGTTGACTTTAACATGCAAGATTTATTGTAAACCACATGTGAATCAAAGTGGCAAGAAATTAAAATGATTAAAGTTGCATTCCCAACACTTTTCTCCATTTGTTCTATATTCACTTTGTCTCTTTTCCTCTAATGCAATAGTAATACATTAGTTTGGTGTGGGGTGGATATGACATATATTTTGTGTGAGTTAGCATTCCATTCATCTAATTCCTTATTACCAATGATGAATAAATGACCTTCATAAATACTATTTCAGTTACCCTAGTTGTAATTTTGACACGTGGTTTTGATCCTCAAAATGTCTAAATTCAAATTTGGACATGGGCCCAAGTTTACTTGCCTCCATTTAATCATTGGCCTTCAAATCAAGTGCACAATATTCATTTTTTCATGATAGGGTTTTGTATTGAAGGACAAACCCCATTTTTCTTTTAGATTAGCATATAACATCATTGAAACATCACATCATAACATCATCCTCTACACTTGGGCATTACAATTGCATTGCATCATCTAATATCATAAGAAAAAATGGAGGCACCTTGATTTTTGCATGCATGTCTTCCAACTTGTTCTAAGTTGTTGAATTGATCCAAGGGCTTGACTAATACAATTAGTGGGATGTTAGTCACCTTCCTTTCTTAACACAAGTTTTATTTGTGATTCTTAGCACCATGGTTTCTAGATACCAAAGGAGAATAGATCCTTCAAGATCAAAAGTGGAAAGACCAAGACCACACATTAAGTTAGAACTCTATGAAGATTATTGAACGTGTAGCTTCATATATCAAAGGCATAGTTGTAGATTTTAACCTAAATAGAGCCCATTTCATTAATTAGTCTATTAGAACTTTATAGGTCAAGTATTATAACAAATATAATAATTTAGTAATCATGTACATAGTACATCAAGTGTTTTATATGTTGCACTTGAAACTAAGTACCTTATTTCCTTCCTTAATTTCATAACTTATTTAGTATTGTAAATAGGCAACTACCTTTTCCTTATTACTTCTTAAATTTTAGTTTATTATAAAAGTAATTATATATGATTTGAAATACAATGCTAATTAATTGATAAAATAAGTTGAAAACTACTTTAAAATATATTTAAAACATGTGTTCATTTTCTTTATTGACAAATCTACTAAAATACTTCATTATATAAATATTAATTAATACTATAAATATAATCTATATAAAATATATTATACAACTAATTAATTATCCCCCATCTTCTTGAGCCCTTGGGTAAGGTCATTAGGATGGACGATACCACTAGGCTTGTCCCTCACATGAATGCTAGGGCTCTGGTTTGGTTGAAACCCGGTATGGAGATCCATGTTGTCCTCGACATCAACTTAGCTAAGGACTCCTATTCCTGCCCTATTGAGATCCTGGGAGGCCTTAATGCGTGCTTCCTATGCAAAAAAGAAGGGCATCTTATAAAAGACTACCCCATTATTAAGCGCAAGGCCTCTACGAAAACATTGCCTTCCTCTTCCTCCCTTGCTTTGAATCTCCCTATGCAAGGACATCCTTTGACCACTCATTCACCTATTAGAGAAGTTGCTACAATTACCCCCGATGTTACTATGCCCTCTGCGGATCTAAACTCCCAATCCCCTGTGATATCTTCCCTAGGATTACTTAATGCAAACTTGAATCAATCTGATGGCTTTCAAACAGTGATTAATAAAAAGTGGAGAAGGAAAAATAACCCTCAAACTAATGACCCCAATGTTCGCCCCCAACCCTCTTCCTCCTCTCCCTCTTTGCCGATGGTATCTCTTGATACTACTCCTATCCACGATTCTTCCTCTTGTTCTCCCTTGCAAAATACATGTGGGAGTAATGTAGTTAATAAAATGACTCACAACCTCCCTCCTAAATCGTTTAAAGAACTAGATGACGAATACACTCTCAAGGTCATCCTTGCTAACTCTAGTCATGAACAGATTTCCATTCCCACCATTACCACCCTCTCTGTTTACAACTCTGGTGTTCCCACTAACTAGATTGTCGATATGGAAGTCATGATCCCACCAACTTCTGACAATGAAGATCTTGATGACAAACTTGACATCCCCCAATCTAAAAGGAGAGGATGACCACTGGTATCCAAAAACAAGAACATTTCAGTTAAAAAAAATGGGGACCTCCTCCATGCTTCTAATACTCCCACCAGTGGGTCCACAAACCCTAAGCATTCCTCCTCGCCTCTAGTTTCCTCATGAATCGTATTTCCTGGAACATTAGGGGTTTTAAATCCTTGGACATGAAGCAGTATCTTGATTCTCTCAATATCATGGATATTATAATGTTACAGGGGTTAAAAACTACTGGTTTTATGCTTTAGCTTATTTTGAATTTCATATGGAAGGAAGCGGTTAATGTTTTCTCTAATCATCCTAAAGGCAGAGGAGGGGCGGGCTTACTTGTTAATCCTAAATGGACCAATTGTATCACAGATAAGGGTGTGTCCCCCTGTAATAGGGTTGTTTGGATCACCATGAACATTAACTCTTTTACCTTTGGCATATGTTCGATTTATGCTTCTAATGACTACAAAGAGAGATCATATTTTTGGTCTTGGCTTGCCTCCCTTCCCAATATCCCTTGGCTCTTTGGGGGGGACTTCAACATGAAGACAAAATTGGTGGCCTCCCCTTCTCTTGGAGAGACCTAGAGAAGGTGCAATAGAATAGGATGAAACATTCTAAATAGTTATTCGACCCTTTAACTGGAAACCTTGATTCCAAACATGGCCCATGGCATACATGATGCAATTTTCAACAAAGTCCCTCTAGAATATATGCCAGGTTGGATAGATTTTATGCTAATAAGAATTTCTTTACTTTCCTCTCTGATAAACAAGGAAACTTGGTTGTTGTGACACCCATCTCCCTTTTAGATCATCACCCTATCTCTGTGTGTATTAGAATTAATAACTCCCCTATTTTGAAGAAGGTTGGCAACCCAAGATTCATCCTTAACAATTCCCTGCTTCTGGACGAAGATGTTCTTTCTGCTATTAACCTTATTAGGATTCTCAATAAAAAAAATCTCCCTTCCCTTTCTTCTATTGACTTGTGGAGCCATAACATTTCTGGTTGGCATAGTTTGCTTCAAACCATAGGTTAGAAGAAAGCCAAAGATTTTAGATACACCGAGAAAATGTTGTCATATAAGCTGCGTACTGCTAAGATAAACATTCAAGCCAATCCCTCTAAATCTAACCTTATCACCTTTGTTTCCAAGGCTAGGGAAGATCTTAGACAACATCAACAGGTTAAAATTAGAGGCACCAAAATCAGGTCTCGTGCACACTGGCTCCAAAATGGAGATAGAGGATCAAAATTCTTCTTTAACCTCCTTAAGCAGAAACAGGCCAATGAAACCATTGACATAATTGTGGTTAATAATACTGAAATTGTGGATATTGATAAAATTAAAGATGCTTTTGTCAATTTTTACCAAATCTTGTTCACCTCTGAAGATACTAAGGAGGCTAAATCCCTTAGAAATACTTATAGAACTCTCATCCCCAATAGAATTTCCAGGCAGGATGCTGACCTTCTCAGTAAAGACATAACCTTAGAAGAAATTGAAAAATCTATTAACTCTCTGAAGAATGACAAGGCCCCAGGACCAAATGGTTTACCTGTGGAATTCTATAAGGCTAATGTAAATTGGATCTGCAAAGAGATTTATGACATTTATTCTAAAGCTCGTACCAAAGGCACCCTGGGTAGCTTTATCAACAGAGGTATCATAAAAATGATCCCTAAAGATGGAGACAAAGCACTTCTCAAAAACTGGAGGCCCATAACTCTCCTTAATGTTTCTTATAAAATCCTTGCTAAGATTCTTGCTCGAAGGCTTGAAAATATCCTTCCCAAATTTGTTTGTTCTACTCAAACTGGATTCATTAAAGGTAGAACTATTCTTGAAAACCTAATCGCCAGTTGGGAAGCCATGAACTAGTCCAAATACTCTAACCAAAACTCTACTATGTTGTTACTGGACTTCAAAAAAGCCTATGATAGAATTGAATGAGACTTTATCATTATGATGCTTGAGGCCTTTGGATTTCCTACTACCTACTTCTCCTTTGTTAAAATATTATTGAAAGATGCTTTTGCTCAGGTTGATGTCAACGGTTCTTTATCTACTCCCTTCTCCCTGGGTAGATCCGTTAGGCAAGGCTGCCCCCTTGCCCCTACTCTTTTTTTTTATTGCCTCTGACACCCTCACCTACATTCTTAGGGACAACTCCATTTCCTCTACTGTCAAAGGCATCACCCTTCCTGATGACTCTAAACTTATTAACTGTCAATTTGTTGATGATACATCTATCTTTTTTGAAGCTTCTGCGGAAAACTTTGTTGCTCGCCTCTCCCAAACTAAATCCATTTGCCTTGGCTGGAATGATCTTCCTCCTAATTGGTTCAACAAGTTTAATTTTCAATGGGGCAGACCTCAAAAGATTGTTCGGTACCTCGGTATCCCCTTCTCTATAGAACCCTCCCTTAAGGATATGTGGCTTAGGGTCAAGGATAAGATCTATAAAAAGCTCAATAAATGGCATAACAGATCCCTCTCCCTGGGTGGTAGAGTTCAGGTGTGCTAGAAAATTCTCTCTTCCTATAATGTCTACTACTCCTCCACTTGGATGTTTAGTAACTATCAAATTTTGGAAATTCAGAAAGCCATTAGGAATTTTTTGTGGTTTGATGGTAAATGAAATAAGAAATTTCATGCTATGAAGTGGGATTGGTGCCACATAGACAAGCTCCTTGGGGGATTGGGTTTAAAGGACCTTAAGACTCAAGGGACTGCCCTTGTTGCCAAATGGATCTTCCACTCTCTGGAAGGTGATGAGCCATGGAAGGTCCTTGTTAGATGTAATATTGAGAGGGGGATCCCTCAGAAGGCTAAGTCTTGGAAGAACCTCCCTTTCTGTGATATCATTAAGGGTAACTTCCCTGTTCTTGTTCAAGGCTCCGCGATCTTTAAGACCATTTGGAAAGCTTGGGAGCATATTAAGCAGTTCATCCCTAATAGGAACTTCTTTGAGCATAAACTTCTATATGGTGAAAGATCAATTTGGTGGAATCTCTACCTTTCAGGTAAACCCTTTGCCCTCTCCCAAGGGTGCTCTACTAAGCACTGGAATAACCAAGGCATCTCTCAATTCATATGTCTCTTTGAGAAGGACTGCCTTATCAGTTGGGAAGACCTCAGCTCCAAATTTCACATTCCTCTGTGCCAAAAGAAAACATATAATATGATTGTCAAAGCTTGTAAGGACCTCCCCGTTGCTTGTCATGTTAATTCTCACAGATTACTTAAGATTAAATGGCTGGATGGAACCATAGTCACTAAAATTAAAGCTAAAAACAATTACAAAATCATTGATAATAATGAAGATATCATTAACCATGTTAATAAACTTTGGTATACTGACTTGGATTCTAATTTATGGAAAGAGCACTTTGACAAACTCTGGAAATCTCCTATCGACCCTAAGATCAAATGCTTCAAATGGCTTATGTTGCTCGACAGACTTCCCTTAAGGAAAGATCTTGCTGCTAATGAATTATGCAATTTTTGTAGACTTCCCGAGTCTTGCAGACATTTTATTTAATTGTTCTTTTACTAAAAATATATTGCGTATGTTTAGTATCACCTATCCTAGTTTTGTGAATATTTTTGAAATTATCACTGGTTACATTGAAGGTTTAAACAAGGACACTAACATGTTCTGGAGCATTCTATCTGCTAACATTCTTTGGCAGGTGTGGAAGTGTAGAAATGAAGAAAGGTATCAAGATTCTCCCAGGTCCCTTACTGAGTTTTTTCGAAAACTCACATATTTTAAAATCTCCTCGCAGGTTAACGTGAACATGACAATTGAAAGAAAGAAGCTGAAACGATTCCTTCAAATGGGGCACTCCACCATGTTCATGTATGAATTGAAAGATGACTATGATTGGAGAAGGCATATAAACAACTTTGTCAACTTTGAAGAGACTTTGAAGAAGCTCACACAAGAAGTCAACAAGAACAACAATGCGATGGATCACCAAATCAGCATGCTAGCCCAAATTCAGGATAAGAAGAACATTGTCTGGATGGAAGGCCCGTTGGGATGGACTGCTTGGGTTGAGGCCCAGGATGATATTCTCCATTAATTCTCTGTTCTAGTCCTTTTTGTTTCATGTACTATACTTAGTTTCGTTGATACTCTGATATTCTCAGGCTGAGGCTTACTAAATAATAATTATGTTAATTAAAACTACATTTAAATATAAATAAAAAATATTTTATTTTTAAAAATATCATACATTAAAAACCTTTTTATTTTAGTATATGAGTTTTATGTATTTTTTGCGAGAATCCAATTGTTTTATCAATCAATCAAAGAAGAGGCTGGGAGAAAGACATCAACTAAATTTAAATCTATCGCTTCAGGGGATCTAACATATGACTATCGACAAACCACACCACGCTCCCATATGCCCATAAAACTTGCTTGGCCTATACTTCGCCAAGAGATTCAACTGAACCTTACGAACATAGCATTATCTCCACGAGGGAGGTGAAAAACAAGTTGCGCAGAACAATTCCTCATCAAATTCAGAAGAAAAATGCTGTCAATTGCTTTACCACCTTTTCCCTGCTGTAATCTTCTTCACCCATCTCAGACATCTCGCTTCTCCACAGTTAGAATTCATAGTAGGCATGGAGCATTTACGCCAGGGATTACTAAAACACAAATTTATATGAAGGGTGCTAAAGTACATGGAAGACAGACGGTTGTTTGTGCTGCGCAGAGGAGTTGTACGAGGCCATTCGAGATAAGGAATGGCACCCAATTGGCAGGATTTCAATTTGTATCTATGGCTGCATCCATCGCTATCCTCCTCTCCTCTGACCCAGGTAATTTTGCAGCTCTTAACTTTTTTCTGTGAGTTTCTATTTCAATTGTGTATAAGAAAACACTTGTTACTTCAATGCGCTACACTTTCCTGTTCGAGTCTGTACTTCAATTGGATGTTTGAAAACATTAGTACTTCAATGGTAGTTTTGGATGAGATAAAATGCCAGATTAGATTCAAGAATTGTGGCAGAGAAGCAAAGGATACTAACATTCGTCCATTTAGCTAGCCGTCATCAGGACAGTTGTATTCATATTTTGGCAAATGAGATTGTAGGGTATACTGAAAATGGGGTATATTTGTTAGCAACCTAGGCAACAAAGCGATGCATCCTCATCCTTTCGCTCCCCCATTTATGCACCTCCATTCTCTTGCCCATGCATGGTATTACGATGAACATATGGTTTACAGGAGTTTGAGGTACTTCCGGTTGTTCCATATTCACTTGCCATTTCTCCAAAATGGAATTCGGTGAACCTTGGAATTTAAATCCCACATCCTAGTAAATTAGCCCATAGCCTCTACGCCACATCACGAATCCATTTTTTCTAACCAGTTTGAAATAAGGCTTTGACGTGCAAGAACTCAGTTTGATGTGATAGCAGCCTCTCTTTCTTCGTATAAACTTTGCTTGGTAAATTATGCATGTAAAGGAAGTCACCCGTCTGTAGGGATTTCCAATCCAGCCATGGTGTGCTCTCCCACAGTATGTTGGCAATAAACCGATTGGCACAAACTAAGCCTTCTCTTTACTTAATGTGGGAATACAAGTGTGAGGGAATTGGCAAATTTTGGTTACTCGTGAACTTTTCCTTGAGGTTGAAATCTAAGGTCACAAAATTTTAAAAACGCATAAGTCATTTGGAATTAAATCTCCTTGTAAGGTTACAGTTTCTGCACATTATAGTGGCTAAACCCGATAGATGTTCCTCCATCATGTTGGTGAGCATGTACCCAAACTAGATGGTGGGGGAAATAACCACGTGTCCACAAGGGGTCTGGCCTACATTGACACTCTGGCGGGACAAAAACCCCACACTTAGCATCGGTGCATGCTATTCACCACCAACACGGCAACCACTCGCCTAAAGCTCAAACTAGTGGTGAATGGTGCCCACCGGTATTAAGAGTGGGGGTTTCATCCCACCATAGTGCCAATAGAGCCCCCTCGTGGACACATGACTGTTGGTCCCACCATCTAGTTTAGGTACATGCCTGCTGTCATGACAAAGGAATGCCTATTGGAATTTAGCCAACATACTAGACTTTCGTTCTATAGGGACATTACATGCCCACCACGCTTCACAGGGCTTGAGCTTGAGACCTCAACTCTGATACCAAGCTGGGCAACCACTATGCCAAAAGCCCGGATTGGTGGTGAATGGTGCCTGCGGATACTAAGAGTGGGTTTTGATCCCACCAAAGTGGCAGGGTTGGCCAGCCCCTTCGTGGACATGTGGTTGTTGGCCTCACCATATGATCCAAATACATGCCTGCCAGCACAGTGGAGAAATGTCTGCCAGGGTTTAGCCAACATACTATGTTTTTGTCCAGCAAGGACATTAGACACATAATTTGTTGTTATGGATGAAGCCATAAAACTATATTGGGAAATCTGAATCTGAACAAAAAGTTTAGAAACCAATTATTTCCTTTAAGAATGAGATGTGATTATTTTTCTGTATCTTAATTTGATATACAAGAAGAATACTTCAACATGCAGAAAAACCATAAAGCAGAGCTTTTATTTTAGTAAATTGCTAATAAGTTTTTGACAGCACACAAGAAAAAAATTCTGACAAAATTTGGACATTAACTCGTGTTTTCACAACTTTAAAAGAAAAATGTATGGTGTCTTTAGCCAAGTACTAAATCTTTTACAAACCGCTTGTATAATTACTAATCCCCAGATCTCCATCTTATTTATTCACACATACATACTGTGACACGAGGTTATAAATAACAATTTTTCTGTAGCCCTAATCCAAAATCTTGTAATGTGGGCTATAATTTTAATAAAATGGCGAAACTTAAACTAATTTCTTGAAGCACGAAGACTGTTTCAGATAGGACTCCATTTAAAAGTTAAAATTATCAGTTCAATAGTTGCCCCAAAAGATAAAATGTTTAATAACAACTTTTTGAGTGACAACGGAATACAAAATTAAGCTTGCCTATAAATGGCAATACTGGTTGTTCTATGTTCAAATATACATATGAGAGTAGTATCATATCATATTTCAAAGAATAATAGTATATGGCACGGGGGATGACCGATAGGGAACAACATAAGAATAAAATATGTAATTCAAATTCTAACATCATGCATATTTTCTCTTTGCTGTTTCAAGTTTGCTTCATTTTTCCTTTCTTTATGATTAAGTGTAAAGATGAGTATTTAAAAGGGGTCCAAAGCTTGCTTCATGTTAGTTTTTTCTTATTCTGGTTCTTTCTCCCTCAAAAACATTGTGTTTCAAGGTTTCAGTTTTTGAAATTTGCTGGGTTTATGGCTGTCTGAGCTTGGTGTTATCTAAAATAGATTTGTTATGGTAAAGGAAATATTGTTTTATATTTTTGATCAATCATGGAGTAACTGAGCAAATGGCCTAGCAACCCTGAAATTAAAGGCCATCCACTACAACCAATGAGATGGATTGGAAACTTGGAAGTCTTGTCTTGTTCCTTTAAAAGGACATGGCAGGAACATTCCTACCACCGTCCTTTGAGTTTTTATGAAGACTATCTTGTTGTAGATCATAGTTTCTCTTATAAATCGGCCATAGCAGAATGCTTGCCATCATCACGTCATCTCTATCTTTCTTGGGTGGGCAAATGAAGGCTATTTTATTAAGAGGCAGGCAACACAAAATTCAAACACAAATATTATTGTAGCCACGAACAAAAAAAATTGAAAGTCTGGATTTGGATTGCTTCATTCTGTTAATAAGAAGATTGAAATTGTCTTTGACACATTGGTTATTACCTGGGGCATGTAATTCTTTTAATATTTTGGAGTCTTCCATTAAGCCTTGAGGATAAGGAGAAGTGGTAAAACACTGGATTCTAAGAAGGCCTTTAACTCTCAAATGAGAACAGAGCCGTATGATGGGTAGTTCATGCCACATTTAATGTGAAATTCGTTGCATTGCAAAATCAGTGATGTCATTTGTTTCAAGTTGAGTGATACATTTCACAACAAAAAAACTGTAGTTGTTTTCAATAGGACAATTCAATGGCTAACTTTTTTCCTAGTCCAGTTGAATGTTTTGGGAAATAAAAATCATGTTCTATGCTTGAACATGACTGATGATATTGATTTGGTGAGGTCTCTTGCTTGATTTCAATGAAGGTACTCAAGCAATAAGAGAATCTCTAGGTTGTGTTGAAACTGGAGAACATGTATTGTAGATAATGAGTGCTGCCAGGAAGAACTGTTGTGAGGTTTTCACAACACCACCCCATCGCAGATGGGGACCCCCCTTTTTTTTGCCGTCTTGCTGCTGTTTGCAAGCACTGGTTGAAGATTTGACTAAGTATTGGGGTGAAAAAGTAGCACTGGTAAAAAATTGCCTAAGGATTGAGATGGGATTGGTTTGATTGTCATCTTAGAGACGGAGTGAAGTTGGAGGTTGAGGATGGATGGAGGACGAGGTGAACTGGGCGAATTATGAAGTAGGATGGAGATGGGACTTGTCTCTATGTTAGAGGAAATCGTCGCTCATCTTTGAGCTGAACGCATTTTAGTTCCCTCTAATCGTCGCTCATCTTTGAGCTGAACGCGTTTTAGTTCCCTCTAATCGTCGCTCATCTTTGAGCTGAATGCGTTTTAGTTCCCTCTAATCGTCGCTCATCTTTGAGCCGGGCATGTTTTACTTCCATCTAATTCGTGTCTCATCATGGGGCTGGGGTCTCTTTTCGTGCATCAAATTTTGTTGTCTCATCTCACAATGCACTATTTTTTTTTTTAAGGCCTGGGTTTTTTATGAGACTTAAGTTAGGCCTTGTTTAGACCCTCTAGGCTGCTAATAATGAGGCATATGGCCTGGATTTCGAAGGGCAATAGTTGTGCCTACTTCTACCCCTTTAAAATTGATTGTACAATTGCAAAATTCAAAATTTTGCCCCTTCAAAATAGCAGTTATACCCAGGATCCGAATCTGATCAACAAGACAAATAAAATGGATTAAGAAATGCCTTGGGGTCTCCTTTTATACGGAGCAATTTGCATTGGGCCAGGCCTATATCGAACAGCCCCTCATTAAATTCAAATCTGGGCATCAAAAATTTAATTTGGCCCTAGATCCAAGGCGTGCTGCATTGGGGAGTCTAAGTGCCCTTTAATTCATGTAACATGTGGACCTATTCAAGCTAAACATTAAATCTGGGCAGCCCTATATGAGGTGCATGGCATGGGGGTTTTAGATAGGGGGCCAATTCATGAAACGTGTGATCCCAAAGAGCCCTTAATTGATGCAAATCTGGGCATCGAAAATTAGATCTGGTCCCAAAATGGGAATGTATGCATTAAATCTGGGCGGCCCTATTTGAAATGTGTGGCATTGAGACTTAAAATCAAGGCAAATTCATGAAACGTGTGGTCCCAGGGGGCCATTAATTGATGCAGATTTGGGCGCTAAAGCATTAAATCTGGCCCAGAAATCGATTTTGATTAACATTGGGCCCTGCCCTATATATGACGTGTGGTCAATATAGGCCCTAAAGCTAGGGCGGATCTGGATAGCAATTAAAATAGGACATGCCCTATGCCAGCATTTAGTCAAAATCTGGGCATGCAGCATTAATAGGCCCTAAATTTGATCGCATAGGCCCCAAATCTGGGCGCAGATCATTAGGATCAGACCAACACAAAAAGCGTACAAGGCCTAATTAGGCTTAATTGCGAATTTGCCTTAATAAGGTGTTTAAATACAAATTTAATTTTTGAATTAAATTAAGGTAGCCAAGTCGGCCCTTTTATTAAATGATGATTTAAATTGCGAAATCTATTTTTTTTAGTGACCAGGTCGGCCCTGTTCCAGGTCAAAGTTGGTGCCTATAAATTTGGGATAAGGCATCCACTCTCTCCCCAATTCAAACCTTTATTACTCTGCTCTGCACCTGCGAGTTTGTTTTTAGGAACAGCGCCTTCTTTATACATTGCAGGTCTTTGTCTGGAGCAGCGTACTAAACTTATGCAGCACCATTAAATCGAGCAGTCCTCCAAACACAGTGCAGACTATTCCCGGAAATCTTTTCCTCTTTGCAACAGAAGGCATCTAATAAGGTTCGAACTGGAAGGGCACATCTGTGCTGCATTCTCCATTGATCTTTTATTTGCAGGCAGTCAACTTAGAAGCATATAAATCCAGCCCAGTGCCTCTGGTTCCATCATCTACATCATCGAACATCACTTTCGGAGCATTGTTTTTGGCATTCGTGGCAGGGTTTTGGTTTGAACTTTTGATTCCCTCATTAGTAAAGTGACAGGGTAAAGGATCTAAAATGTATTAACTAGGGATTTATCTGATTTATTATTATTTTGTGGAATAAAGTAGCATAATTTCCAAGTCTGTTATAGATCACAGGGACTTAATTTCATGAAAGAGCAAGTGGAAACCTAGATCTTGTCTTAACTATTGCAATAATTGCATCCGAAATTTGACTAAGTGTTGGTATTGCAGAATTACGCATGGAGGGAACCGCCAATTTTCCAAGGTCAGGACCACGATATAGAGAGGTAGGAGACATGCCAGCACAAGACACTGTGGAAGATGAGCCCGTACCTAAGGGAAAGGGAAACAAAGTGGCAGAGAATAGCAGGGCACGAAGGGCAGCTCAGTTTAAGTACGAAATGCAACCTATGATTCCTGAGTCTAGTTTTACTTCAACCTGGGCTAACATAGGAGATACCAACCTCGGACCGTTCAATATCGAAGCAATAAGAAACAGATTATATGGTAGCAATCAGTCAAAGGAAATTAAGAAGATGTTCAAAAACGGTATCATACAGGCTGCTATTTTTCCACCCAGGCATCAGTGGACTGAGCTGGTGTTGGAAATAGCAAAGAATTACAACCCAGCGACAAGAGAGGTCATCATGCCCAAAGGACAAATAGCTGTCACTCTTGTGGAGGATGCAATCAGAGATGCTTTCAACATCCCAGAACATAAGGTTGATATTCGAAAGACGAAGATGGATGCCATGAAAGAGTATGAGGTCAAAACAAGTCATTATGTGGGCTTAATTAATAAAGAGTGGTCAGCCGGACCTAAGAGGACTCGTGCTCATTTATCCAAGTTGACGAGGGCTGACTTCAAAGAGGATGTGGGAGATTTGATATTGATGTTAAATCGAGTTATGGGAAGTCCCCAGGCGGCACTTTTCGATACTTGGATGTGTTACTTCATTGATGTTATTCTTAACGGTAATGAAATGTTCGATTGGGCATGGATGATCAGCAACAACATAGACGAACAGTTGAGAACTGTTATGCACACCAAGTCCTTTGGCATGACTTCTTATTTGATCTATATGATGGCATGGATTCGCAAGTATCCAAGATTGCAATGCCTAGGGAAAGTTGGGTGTCAAAAAGGGGAATTCATGATCTACAATTGTTACCCACAACTTCATCTCCGTGATAAAGACGGCTTTTAGATGGCCAACGATACTTTGGTTATGCGTAATGTGAGGGTGTTACAGAAAAATCCGCTTAGAAGGCTGTCCAAGGAGGCAGAGGACCTGGTGAAGATGTATGGGTCATGGTTCATCCAATTTGCCAAGTTCACTTATATCAGAATCATAGCGAGCACGATGTGCCCAAAGAAACTTCCTCGGTTTCCAACGGATAAGCTAGTTTTAATGGAGGTGGCAAGACAGTTGTTGGCATATGACAGGATCCAAAAGCATAAACGTAAACCGAGAGTTGTGTTTCCATTAAGCATCGGAAGTGAAAGTTGTCCGACTCTTGAGGCGGCAAAGGCAGCTGAAAGTGAACTTGAGTTTTATCCTCTAGGATTGTATCTTGGAAGAGCACATTTTGATCCGCTCCGTCAAATTAGGAGGGCATACGGAGCCCAATACAGGCATATAGCACAAATTGAGGACCATTGGGCCAATGCCAGCGATGATGTTGAAATAAAGAAACGGGCATTTTCCAGGATGTCAGTTGAGCTAATTAGGGCAACCAAATGGATGCAGATTCCGAACCAGGTTGAAGATGATATGCGGTATCTCCATCCAGATTATGAAAAGTCAAAGAAGGAAGGTATTCCACCTATCGATTGGAACAATAAAAGCGAGGAAGGATTGGATGCACTTATGATGACAGTGGGAACTTTCACGATGAGATGGTTGCAGGACCAAGAGGCTCGCCTACAGTCATTGATGCTCCCCTTAACTTATGAACTCATGAAAGACATAGTGGAGCTCGAGGAAGAATCATCTGGACCACTGCCAGAAAGGAGTAATGGTTTTGAGAGTCAGCATAGTGAGCGAGGTGGCAACAAGTTCCCACAGGAAAGAGATAAGAAAAGAAAAGAAGTCAAGAGTCAAGACCCACAACAAAAGAAATAGAAGCAACCAATCCAGGGTGTAACACCACGACCGATGATAGTAGAAAAGGCACTTGTCCAAGCAACCAATGAATCAACAGCAAGTAAAAGTTCTAGTTACGTCTTGCTGGATCCTAATGAGCACGAGGTTGACTCACCCCCTCCACAGAATACAGAACAACAAAAGGAGGAAAATGAGATTGTTAATATTGAGTCATTATCTCAAGAGAATATGGACCAATCACCAGAAGCCGAGAAGAACTTAGAAGTTGAACAAGAGGCTCCAACGCAAAACCAAGAGGATGAGGGAGTCGAAGATGAGCTCGGTTTGGTCACAGCACCTGCTTGGCTACGAAGTAGAATGATGAAAACAGATACAGCTCATCAACCCTTGGTAAGTGCAGAGGAATTGATCGAGAAGGATGAGGAAGACAATGGCAAGGCACCGGCAAAGAAGTTCTACCAAATTACAAGAGATGCCTCGGGACATCGCGTTGCACAAGTGGCAATCCCAAAGGTGGACAGAGCAAGAGGAGATATCGAGCCTGAAGATTATGACATAGAAGAATATGAACTGGGACGGGCAACGAAGAAACAAGAGGTTGAAGAAGCACATGGGTCCATGCAAGCCCTCGATGAAAGAATACATAAGGAAGTGGCCAAAAAGAAGAATTACAAGGCTGAAGTATTAAGTTTGAAAGAACGCCTCTGGCAAATTATGAATCCAATACGGCAAGCTGATCCGAATTTCATTCCTCCTAGGCCTAGTTCCAGTGCATCTGTGTGTTGGTTCCCAAAACCGCAGATTGGAAATCCTAGAGCCTGCCAACTCTCCACTAGAATTCTAAATCAATTTTGGCCAATGAACGGGAATACTTCAAACTCCCCTACACTTTAGGCTTCGCTACACCTAGGCGGGTAAACCTTTGCTTCAAACTTGATCACCTGGTTCGAAGCTCTTCTATAGCGAATTTAAGCTGGTGAGTTCCTCGGTGTTAGCTTGTGGTGACTAATCAGGAAAGTACTATCCAGGAAAGTACTGTACACTTTTCCTCCCGACCTCGCCGGGGTTCGGGAGGAAATTTTTTTTAAGGCCGACTACTTTTTCAGTTATTTGGGCCGACTACTTATAACTCATTCTAACCCTAAAGCGGGAAAATATTGTATAATATGGCTTAGGGTTAGGGTTTTTTATGATGTATGATTTTAGTACTTGCGGCAGAATTGGGCTGTAAGGGATTATGGATTGTAATCAGGTTGTAATCACTGGATAATAATAATATTGGACTCGCTGTTGGTGGACGTAGCCCAGGGATTGGGTGAACCACGTTAAATTTGTGTGTCTTGTGTTCTATTCTGTGTGGTTTATTATTTTCTGATATTAGTTATATTTGCACATAATTGTTATTTTTGCCTTGTTAATCCTAACAAGTGGTATCAGAGCGAGGTTATTTCGTTTGTTCTTTCATCTATTCTCTGAAGCAGGTCTCACGAGTTAGTGGGAGAGTCTCTCGGTTAAGTGGGAGAAATGGCAGACGAGGGTAGGCTGAAGGTTGATAAGTTTAATGGGCAGAACTTCCAGTTATGGAAGATGCAAATGGAGGATTATCTCTATCAGAAGGATCTATGGCGGCCATTAGAGGGAGTAGCCAAGAAAGAGCAATCAATGTCTCAGGAGGATTGGGATATTTTGGATAGGAAGGCACTGGGGAGTATTCGTCTATGCCTGGCACAATCGGTGGCATTCAATATTACTGAAGCAAAGACAGCTAAAGATCTGATGGAAACCCTAGCGAAGTTGTATGAAAAGCCTTCAGCTTCAAACAAGGTATTTCGTATGAAGCGTTTATTTAATATGAAAATGGTAGAAGGTGGATCAGTTACTGATCATTTGAATGAGTTTAATACAGTTACAAGTCAATTAACCTCAGTTAAAATTACTTTTGATGAAGAGGTTAGGGCTCTCTTGATTTTGTGTTCTTTGCCAGAAAGCTAGAATGGCTTGGTAATGGCTGTTAGTAATTCTGTTTCTGGTTCTAATACCCTAAAGTATGATGATGTCATTGGTGTTATATTGAGTGAGGAAATTCATAGGAAAAGCTCAGGGGCATCCACATCGGGTAGTGTATTGAACACAGAAAGCAGAGGCAGAACAAGAGATAGAGGAAACAACTCTGGAAATCGTGGGAAATCAACAGGAAAATCAAAAGGAAAGAGGTCCGAATCTAAAGGGCCAAATGATTGCTGGTACTGTGGAAAACCAGGTCATAAGAAGAAAGATTGTTGGTCTAGGAAGAAAGATCAAGGAGACAAAAATGATGGAAACAAGGAGGCAAATGTGGTAAGTAACAAATCCGAGGAGGATGCTTTGCTCTTGTCCTTAGAAAGTATTGATGATTCATGGGTTTTAGATTCTGGGGCTTCATTTCATGCTACACCCCATAGAAGTTATTTTGTTGATTATGTCCAAGGGGATTTTGGGTAGTTTATTTGGGAGATAATGAACCCTGTCAGATTGTTGGAAAGGGAAAAATTAAGATTAAGTTGCAGAATGGGAATCATTGGCTGAGTAGGAATTTAATTTCAGCAGGGCAACTGGGTGATGAGGGTTGCACAGTTACTTTTAATGATAAAAATTGGAAGGTTTCAAAAGGTTCCTTAGTAGTAGCAAAAGGTGTGAAAGTAGGCACCTTATATCTTTGTACAGGTCATACTGTTCCTTCTACTTTAATTGTTTCAGAAGATAATGAATGTTCAGGAACAGTGGCTGCAGTTGAGCAGGAAGAACATCAAACTATTGCTATAGATTCTGACACAACACTGTGGCACAACAGACTCGGGCACGAGTGAAAAAGGTATGAAATTACTTCATTCAAAGAAAGTTTTACCTGGTCTGAAATGTGTCAATATGGATTTCTGTGAAAGTTGTGTTTATGGAAAACAAAAGAGAGTTAGTTTTGTGAAGAGTGGGAAGGAAAAGAAAAATGAGAGATTAGAGCTTGTGCATACAGATGTATGGGGACCAGCTCAGGTATCTTCCCTTGGTGGTTCTCTGTATTATGTTACATTTATAGATGATGCAACAAGAAAAGTATGGATTTATTTCCTTAGACAGAAATCTGATGTATTTCAAACTTTTAAGAAATGGAAATGCTTGGTTGAGAATGAGACTGGTAAAAAGTTAAAATGTCTCAGATCTGATAATGGTGGTGAGTATTGCAGCACAGAATTTGAAGAATATTGTTCCTCTAATGGTATTCGTAGGCAGAAAACTGTACCAAGGACTCCACAAGAAAATGGAGTGGCTGAACGCATGAACAGGACAATAATGGAGCGTGCAAGGAGTATGAGGTTGCATGCTAGGCTGCCCAAAAATATGTGGGCAAAGGCAGTGAACACTGCTATTTATTTAATCAATAGAGGCCCCTCTACTCCTTTGGACTGTGGTATTCCAGAGGAAGCATGGAGTGGTAAGAAGGTGAGTTATTCTTTTCTCAAAACCTTTGGTTGTGAAGCTTTTGCACTTATAGATTCTGAAAATAGAACCAAGCTGGAAGCTAAGTCAAAGAAATGTGTATTTGTTGGGTATGGCATTGATGAATTTGGTTATAGGCTTTGGGATTTTGAAAATCATAAAATTGTAAGAAGCAGGGATGTCATATTCGATGAGAAAGTATTGTACAAAGATCTGTTGCTGCAGCATGAGAAGAAAGAAAATGACTATGTAGTACTGGATGATACTCCACAAGTTCATGTTCCAGTAGTTCCTTATGCTCCGCAACAACAGCAACAACAAATACCACACACCCCAGTGAGTGTTAGACGGTCAACAAGGCTAAGTAGACCTCCAGAAAGATTTTCTCCATCTTTGTATTATATTCTGTTAACAGATGCTGGTGAACCTGAATGTTATAATGAAGCTGTGCAGGTGGATACAAAGCTTCAGTGGGAGTCTGCAATGACAGATGAAATGGACTCTTTGGTGAAAAATCAGACATGGGATTTATGTAAGTTACCTGCAGGTAAAAGGGCTTTACAGAATAAATGGGTTTACAGGATCAAAGAAGAGGATGGAGGTATGAAAAGATTTAAAGCCAGATTAGTCGTAAAAGGATTTGCACAGAAACATGGTATTGATTTTGATGAGATATTTTCTCCAGTTGTTAAAATGACTTCTATTCGTACTGTTTTAAGTATTGTGGCTACTGAAGATTTGCATTTAGAGCAGCTTGATGTTAAAACAGCCTTTCTTCATGGTGATTTGGATGAAGAAATATATATGGTTCAGCCACAAGGATTTGAGGTCAAGGGTAAGGAGAATTTGGTGTGCAGATTGCAGAAAAGTTTATATGGCTTGAAGCAAGCACCTCGGCAATGGTATATTAAATTTGACACTTTTATGAATGGGCATGGATATAGTCGGTGTCATTCTGACCATTGTGTTTATTTTAAGAGGTTGGATGATGACAGCTACATTATTTTATGTTTATATGTTGATGATATGCTTGTAGCTGGGTCTAACATGGATCACATTAAGGGGTTGAAACAACAGTTAGCAAAATCTTTTGCCATGAAGGATTTGGGGGCAGCAAAACAAATCCTTGGTATGAAAATTTGTAGAGATAGGAAAAATAAGAAATTGTCTCTATCTCAGGCTGATTATATTGAGAAGGTGTTGCAACGTTTCTCTATGGAAAATGCCAAAGCTGTCAGCACACCTTTGCCTGGTCATTTGAAATTGACTAAGGATATGTGTCCCAAGACACCAGAAGAAGAGACTAAAATGTCTAAGGTACCTTATGCTTCAGCTGTAGGGAGCTTAATGTATGCTATGGTATGTACTAGGCCAGATATTGCACACACAGTGGGAGTCGTTAGCCGTTATATGAGTAACCCTGGTATTGAGCATTGGAATGCAGTCAAATGGATTCTCAGATATTTGAGAGGCACATCCAGTAAGTGTTTACACTTTGGGGGTTCTACTACTACTGTACAAGGCTATGTTGACTCAGATTTGGCAGGAGATATAGATAGCAGGCGGAGTACTACAGGTTATATATTTACTGTTGGTGGGACAGCAGTGAGTTGGATTTCTCGACTACAAAAGGTGGTTGCTTTATCCACTACAGAGGCAGAGTATGTTGCTGCTACAGAGGCAGCCAAGGAGATGATATGGCTTCAATTCTTCATGGAAGAATTGGGACATCCACAAAAGGATAATTTTCTACATACAGATAGCCAAAGTGCCATTCATCTTGCAAAGAATTCTGCTTTGCACTCAAAGACAAAACACATACAGTTGCGGTACCATTTCATTCGATTAGTTTTGGATGATGGACAGTTAAGGTTGGAAAAGATTCATACTGATGATAATCCAGCAGATATGTTTACAAAGGTAGTAACAAGGGAGAAGTTGAACTCATGTTCAGCTTCAATTGGTCTTCTAGACTGAACAAAATAAAGGAACAACTGAGTCCAAGGTGGTTCAATCCAGTGGGAGCCTCATGTGGGTAGCGGTATTGCTACAGGATCAGTCTCCAAGTGGGAGGTTTTTTAGTATAGTGTGGATACTGATCAGTCACCAAGTGGGAGATTGTTAGCTTGTGGTGACTAATTAGGAAAGTACTATCCAGGAAAGTACTGTACACTTTTCCTCCCGACCTCGCCAGAAATTTTTTTTTGAGGCCGACTACTTTTTCGGTTATTTGGGCCGACTACTTATAACTCATTCTAACCCTAAAGCGGGAAAATATTGTATAATATGGCTTAGGGTTAGGGTTTTTTATGATGTATGATTTTAGTACTTGCGGCAGAATTGGGCTGTAAGGGATTATGGATTGTAATCAGGTTGTAATCACTGGATAATAATAATATTGGACTCGCTGTTGGTGGACGTAGCCCAGGGATTGGGTGAACCACGTTAAATCTGTGTCTTGTGTTCTATTCTGTGTGGTTTATTATTTTCTGATATTAGTTATATTTGCACATAATTGTTATTTCTGCCTTGTTAATCCTAACACTCGGTTGGCAAAATCCTTGAACTCGATCAAAATAAAGTTTAATGCTGAATGTTTGAATTAAAATGTTGTGTAATGATTAATAAGGTTTGTAGGAAGGATTTGATAAATTTTCTGACTTCATATATAAACCCAATATTTCAATAATAATAAGAGCAGTGCCTCTGCTTATTCGGGCAATAGAGTCAACTTCAATGAAAGTTTACGTACAACTTTATAATGTTCAAAGCATTTATATTGCTAATCAATTCAATAATCAAGACGCGACAAATCAAATATTTATGCAATCCTAAATTATTTCAGCGTAAGTTTAGGATGCTATCTGACTGTATCCACTTATCCGATATTTAAATTGCACATAATATTCAAAAATAATAATTATAAAGGACGGTTCATCAATAGTTTAATTCTCTTTGCCTTTAATAAATAACAAAGGATGTTTTATTTTATTATTAAAATAAAATAAATTTAAATTTACAAAATCATGTTATGCTCCTTATCCCTCCATAAAAATATATAAAAATGTTTTTATCTTCAAAAATGTCTCCTTCTATTGGATTATAAAATCCTTATTTATACTTGGTTTTATAAAGTGACGTGTCTTTTAAATATCAAAAGTCACGTCTCTTTTAAACAAAAAAAAGTTTTTATATTTCAACTAATGACCAACGTAATCTATTACTACTTTAATAATATCATCAAATCTTCCACATATGTTACAAATGGAGGCCATGATTTCTACAACAAATTAGGGCTCCATCACTGTGGAAGGGTTAGAAGGAGTTGGACTAATGGGACAAGAAGCTAGGAGATGGGTGGCATCGGTAAACGAAGAAGCAAGCATATTCTTTGAGAGGTTCGTCAAGACATTTGATACTGTGTTCTCCCTCCACGAATGAGCTGAGAAGATACGAAGACAGAGAAAGGATTATTCATTCAGAATGGAAGAAGTTCTTCCTCACTTATTGATATTAATGGAGGTCCCATTGCATACATTGATAAATGATCGAGTAGTTGGGAAGGAACAGGAAGTTGATTTTATCGCTTAGCATCAAACGGCTACCCATAGGTATGATACACTTAGGCAACTCGAGCCTCGTTGCGCAGTTACAAGGGACGCCCTTTTGAAGATAAAAAATGAGATGCTTAACTGTGTAGGAGCTATGCTGCGCCAAAAGACCGATGGTACTCAGAGGCTGACTGTGGAAGGTCTTCCGGACAAGATGAACGAAATTTGCTTTGGAGGTGGAAATTCACTTGAGTTCGGGCAATTGGAGGCAGCGGCTCATCTTAAGAGCCTCATGGTCTTATATAATGCAGCTGAGTGGAAGAAGTCATGTTCTACTTATACAAGAGAAGTGAGTTATTATGAATACAGGCTTGAATGCTTGCCAAGTGTCCCCATGGAGATGATTGATGAAATGGTGTCTAGATTCATTGAATGTGAGAAGGAGAATGAGGATGAGGCACACGATTCCCAAGACGATGACATGGTGTAGGCCCACAAAATCTCAAGGATATTGATTGGTTGATTAATAAATGCTTCATTTTGGTTGGCCCATTTGGCGCCAAGTGGCATGGGCCCACGTGTCCTATCTTTTATTGGTGCACAATTATTTTGAATTTTCCTATTGGATGGTGATTTCTTCTACATGTGCTCTCTTCTCATTGATCCACATGTCATTGATCCTTATCCAGTTGTGGATTTGAATTTTCTTATTGGCCCATAATGACAATGTAATTTTCCTATTGGCCCACGTGGTGGTGCTTAATTGTAATTGGGTGGGTATTAAATATTTGTAGTAGGTGGTTATGGAAACCCTAATCAAGGCTTTTGCCTCTTAATCTCGGCCCTTGATTTAAAGTTTTTGCCTCTTAATTTTGGCCACTCATTGTATTTGAAGCCTCTATATAAGGCCTTTTGCTCTCATTTGTAAACAATGGAAGATTGAAGAAAATTGTTGCTTAAGTAATGCCATTATCGTTCTTCTTATCATTGTTGTGTTTTGCATAGTGATTGAGTTGGAACACTTGGTGTTATTGCATGGTTTCTGCTTCCACAATTAGAATAGGATTTTATTTCAAAGTTGTTAAAGGGTAGAAGTAGATAGATTGTGTGGTGATATTGGTGGATGTTTGATTGGATTCTATAAAATTAGGCCACTAGCTCCTTGTAGATGCAAGGGTGCCCTGTGTGGTAATCTAGTAATTGCGCTCAAGTTCAATTGTTCTTAGATCCTTAATTTGTACTCCAAGTTGGATTGAGGGGAAGATGTTGATATGAAAACCATTTTGAGATCCTTTGAAGCTTTGCACTAGGTGGAGTTGAACTTGCAGGCAAGCCTCCATTTGGTAGGAATCCTAGTCCATCCATTAGTTTTCCCATCCATAGTTAGAAATAGAAGTAGTCTAGATAGTAGAAGTTTGAAGAGCAAAGTTGGAAGTGATATAAATCACGGATATACTTTATCACACATTACAAAGCCAAATCTTTAGCAGTGCAAGTAAGTTGACACCTTTGAATGAATTACGTAAGCCCGCCTAAGTGATTAACCAGCAAATCACATCATTTCAACTGAGTTAGATATCCACAAGTGTAAGGAACCTTGGAGTCATTTCATTATCTTCATTGCAAAGCTTAGCATGGGAGATGATTTTGTTCAAGAGAGGATTTGATGTTCTATGTTTCTCGAAGCATTGAGTGTTTAGTCCTGCATGTTGTGTAAGTGGAACAAAACTTGTATCAACAAGAACTAACACCTTAAATCATCTTGAAATTATTATGGCATGTATGAAGGCATCATGCATAGAAAATTTCTTATTGTCAATGAAGGAAACCTGCAAAAGATAACATGTTCTCTGGATTCCTGCAAATTAGTGTGTTAGCATATTGACTATTGAAGTTCAAATTGCTTAAGAATTTAAAGATAAAAGAAACAATTTAAAATTTAATGATAATATTGGTGTCCATCTATTCATATAATAAAATGGTAGATCCATGGCATGAATGTCAAGAATGATTTTGTAGTAAAACTGAAGCCTTTCATAGCCATTAAAACCTATGACAAAAGCAGTTACCAAATATTGGAAAGCTCAAGACTGTTGGCGTGAATAAGGTATTACTATTTTACCTAAGTAGTTCACTATTAAGTCCTATTCACATTTTAAGTTTACTTAGGTCCTAAGAATCTTTCTAGAAGACTGAGTTGTCAATTAGATCTTATCTTATCTTTTGCCACTTAATTTTTGAGTCCTTGATCATTTAATAATTGTCATGTTATTTCTCTCATTGTTAGGATTAAGAGACATGTTATGATGTTGTCTAATCCTACCTAACGACCTTATACAAGCAAGGCATCATATGTACATTTTGTATGCCCGATAGCAATCTAATCCATTGTGCCCATAATCAGGCATTATTTTTCTCTTGATGCTCTCTTGTGAAAGGCATCTTTTTGATTTTGCAGGTGATCATGGAGGCTTGAGTCCATTGGTGACTCTAATATGGTATCAGAACTTCAGATTTGCAAGCCCCTTCTCAAATTTGGGATATAATCAAGCTTAAGCTTTTGCTGGGTGCACTTTGGTGTGAATTGGATCTCACCATTGGGGATTGGCTTTTTTGTGGCTTTTTATTGCGGGTTCATTATGGAGCGTGTTGTTGCAAATCTAAGCTTGCCATTGAGTTTAGAATGTCCAAATAAGTTAGATCTAGCTTTTATTTCACTCAATTTGGCCATTGTACGATGTAGTTGCAAACTAGGGTTTGAAGCTTATATTTGGTGAACATCTTTTCATTGGAGCACTTTTAGCCAAAATGTATGCTATCATTGCATTCAAAAGGCCCAAAATACCCTATTGTCATAGAAAATTTGCTGTT
The DNA here is from genome assembly GCA_027943335.1 of Chamaecyparis obtusa. Taxonomy (NCBI): domain Eukaryota; kingdom Viridiplantae; phylum Streptophyta; class Pinopsida; order Cupressales; family Cupressaceae; genus Chamaecyparis; species Chamaecyparis obtusa. The sequence continues at coordinate 160,596 of BSBK01011743.1, forward strand.
TTTTGATGAATTTGATTTTTAGCAAATCTTTATTTTGTCAAGATGGACGTCAGTAGGCTAAATTCAGCCCCTTTCTTTAAAATTTATTAATTTTGACCAAAATTTGGATTTGCAAAGATATTGTTGAAAATCTGGTTCCTGTACTTTCCAATGGTGTGGGTTTAGTTATCAGATCTAACTACTGAAAGTTATTATCGTTAGAAATGAGATCTTCATTTTTGGCTCTCAAGCTAATAACTTTTAGTCTAAATGATTTTTGTGATTCCTCTGGCATTGGAAGGGTATTGAGGAGCTCCATAAAGCCATCCTTACACTTTTTCCAGATTCAGCCGCACACAAATTTTATTTAATTTTTTCCATATATACATTTTGGAGAATTTCATGGGCACATTGGCACTTGGAAGGTGTTCTTTTGATCAAATCACTTCATTTAAGCCACATTTCATAGATTGATCTCTGATTTGATCATTTGAGTGTATCATTGTTGTAATCATGGGTTATGCAACTCATCCTTTTGTAATCATTCTGATAAAGGACAAGCACGAGTCTTGGCAAAAAGGCATCTTGACACATTGTAGGTGGCTCAATCATTTGCCTCATCTTTATGGACTCATCCTTGAGCCAAAGACAAAATGGAAGAAATCAGTTTGGCGCAATAAAAATGATCATATTATAGGATTGATTGGTACAAGCATCTTCCGATAGACTTACAATTTGATCCCAAGAATCAAGCTTCCACCCATTATTTGAACCAATATTTGGGAGATTTATGGAGATCCAGATAATCCTCCATTCCCAGATGATCCTACATCAGGTCACTTCATTCCACTTGATGATGTTGATAATCTACCCTTCGATGACGATACATTGGAGGAACTTGAACTTGAATACGATGCAACACTTGAGCCTCTTGATAATAAAGAGACCTCTTCTATAGCTCCCACTTCTCCAATTGGGATTACCCATGCATCTTCTGTTGTTAATTTATTGAGAGCTTTTAATGATTTTTTGTAATAGGCAATCAAAGTCTTTCAAATACAATCTTGTGGGATGATCACTTGATAGGTATTTCAAACTTGTTTGTGGAGTCTCACATTTCAGATATGGAGGACCTGTTTGAGGGGTACCTCTCCTATTTGATAACAGCTATGGCACAGCTGTTGTCACATCATATGTCTTTGGGTGTAATTCAACATCATTTAGCAATTGATTTTGGTTTGTCACCTTCTCTCTTGATTGGGTATGTACTTGATTCGATTGTGGCATCATCATCTGCCAAGGACTTGGCAATACATGAGAACATTTTAGAGACACAATCTTCATTCATCTAGATTCTTCTTACTTCTAATTCCTATCCGGAATAGGAATTGTTCCTACATTTGTACTTGGTCTATCTTCTTCCCAAGGGAAAAAATATTGTTTGTAGGCATTTGATCATGTTTTGTCTTCAAGTATTCACCATCTTTGCAAGCCATAATACATTGTGGGGAAGGAGGGGCTTGGGAGGGAGGGTTCTATATAGTCTCTCTTTTCCTTCCTATGGAGAGATAATTGGTTGTATATTCGTGATAGATGTATTCCCTTTGTGGGTTGGGGGGGGGTATCATTGAAACCTTCATTCATCACTTGTTTATGTTCATATCTTTTCTCTCTTTTAAAGAGTTGTCATCCCATTGGCTTTTCTCCTTTTCCCCAGTTGTAAGAGATTGCATTGTAAATGGGTACCTAACATGGCCTTTTATCTGGGACCCATAACCATATCTTCATCATCCCTTCATTATTTGCTTTCATAAGTTTCACTTAAGAGGGGGTGTTAGTTTGAATAAGGTATTTTAACTAAGTAGTTCACTAGTAGGTCCCATTCACATATTAAGTTTAGTCAAGTCCTAGGAGTATTTCTAGAAGTCTTAGTTGTCACTTAGATCTTATCTTGTCTTTTGGCATTTAATTCTTGAGTCTTAGGTCATTTAATGATTATCATGTTAGTTGTCTTATTGTAAAATTAAGACACATGTCATGATCCAGTCTAATCCTACCTATCAACCTTGCTTATATAAGCAAGGCATCATATGTACATTTTATATGTCCATTATCAATCTAATCCATTGCACCCATAATCACGCATTATTTTGCTCTTCCTACTCTCTTGTGGAAGGCATCTTTTTGTTTTTGCAGATGATCCTGGAGGCTTGAGTCCATTGGTGACTCTAGCAAAGATGTTATTTTTATAGTTTATTGTTATTTATAATCATTGTGGTTGGATGTTGTCTTGTTACAAAATTGCGATGTGATTACATCTGTCTTATTGTGCTTGTTTTCTAATTTAAAAATATGCTCCAAAGATCAGGAAATTGTGTTTAAGCCAAAATATAACCCTGTTTGATTGGTTCCCAGTCTTTAGCAATTGCAATCAGTGCACAATTGATTCCTATAGATACCTGACTATGACATAGACAATAAGGAAAGTTTGATAGAATAAGCTGCATTTGTGCTTGTGATTGCCTCCCAAATCTGTCAAAACCTGACTGTCAATGATAGTTAGAAAGGGGATACAGAACCATTAGATGGATATGAAAGTGTCAAATGGGAGCAGCTACGAGATATTGGGTTTATCTCTAAATCATTTGCTTAAACAAGGCATCTAACCATAGTGTGATGCATGGATATGATAACACCAATCGGAGTTCTTTTTGGTTCTATTGAATTTGGTGAAAAATGGACTAATATAACGGTTAACCATTTATATAGCTTCAATCTTAAAGTTGGTCTTTCTGATGGCTTGATATATTGATATGTGCTTTGTATTATAATGAAAACCATGTGTCCTAAGTCTTCTAAGGATGTTTATTTACACTATTTTGGACTTGCTGCAATTCTCAGGGCTTGCATCACCCCATGGTCGAAAGTTGCAAACTAACTTCAGAGGCAACAAACTACATACTGATAAACATTAGTAAACAGATAAATTCACTGGGTTGGATGCAAATTGTATTTGAGAAGTTGCCTTTTTAAGCTGCTGTCACAGTAACAGCTTGTTTTTTATTTTCTATGCTTTTAACAAGATGGTAGTGTCTTTCTTATTCAAAGTGTTCCTCATTATGCTTCCTATTTATCGTGTTGTAATAGCTGCCTTTTTGTAGGCTCGATTGAGAACTATAAATGCTAAGTGTTCTCCAGAATGACAGCCTTGTTGGATCATAAATTTTTAAAACTTGAAAAACTATTTTTTTTTATATTGCAATAGAGTATCAACTGATTAACAACTAATTACCAGCAACAATCAGAGTTTTTTGTTGCTTGCTACCATCACCTATCTATACCATATACATAATAACAACAAAAAACCTTATACAGAGTACATGTATCTAGTGTACAAAAACATAACAGTATTACTATGGGTTTTCCCATCCATCAGCATTGTTCCTATATTCTGCATTATCCCATCCATTGTTGCTATTTCCTTGTCCATAGCTGTTCCGAGTGTCATTGTCAGCCTTGTTTTCCTATTCACTGTTATATGCATCCTCTTGGTTATCAGCCCTGTTTCCCTCATCTTCATTTGTGCTCTAAATGTTTAGATGGCTGAGGTCTTGAATTCGGCCAATGTTCCCTTCTTGAGGTACTTCGACATATGAGAAGGACTGAATGTCTTTCTTGTACACAATCATTGCACCTTCTTTTACTAATGATAAGAATATTTCTTCTAGCACCTCTATCCTTGCAGATACCTATGAGACAATATGTAAATGTGATTTTAATATGAAACTCAATAAGATCCCGTTTCTTGGCTTGGAAGATCTCATTTCTTTGTTTCCAAATGACCCAAAGAATTTCAGCAATTAAAGTAAACCACAAGTTATTCATTTTACAGTCAAAGGCTTCCACAAAACCAACAACAACCTCATGCCAAGAAAAATTATTACAACAATTCCACAAAATGGGGTACCCAAGAAAATTGGACCATATTCTCTTAGCAAATTCACATTCAAAGAAAATGTGTTCAAAGGTTTCAGGACAATTGCATATGGAACAACAAATACTCTGTTGACCACAATGAGAAAGAAAAGATCCAACCATCGAAAACAAATAATTTTTGGTTCAACCTGTGAATGCCAAAAAAATTCAAGGATAAAGTGCCATCTAGAGTTAGTCCAATTAAGATTCTAGTTTTGGTTAATTCTGTTAATAATTCCTACATCCTCCTTGAGCACATCATATATTTGCTTACATGAGAAACCACTCAAGCTTTTACCATCAGCCCACTTCATATGATCAATCATCTGTTTAGAATTCAACATTTTACCAGGAAAGTGCCTTCCCACAGCTTTAGATATCAGAGTATAAGTTTTTTTCTGAGAATTTGGGATGCTAAATTTATTCCTGATATCTTCACAAGATTCCATTTGCTTGTCCATCAAGACATCCTGAATGAGAGAGATTCTTTTTTGATGCCAAATTTTAGCAGAACAGCACTGAGTCAATGCAAGAGGTTTTCCATTTAAGTATAAGACCCACCAAATAGATTTATCCAAAACTGCAAAAAAATGGTTTTTTCCAACAACATTCTTTGAACAAACTTGAAGCCTAACCTGACACCATGCGTTCCAAATGGTATGAAAGACTCTGGACCCAAAAACTTGAATATCAAAGTCACCAAATACAATATCATGCAATGGAGTACCTTTCCATTTCTTACCTTTTTTTATGGTCTATCTCTCAATGTTATTTCTCACAAGGACTTTCCATGGTTCATTCCCTCTCAGGGCTTTGAGAATCCATTTTGTAGCCAGAGCAATACCTTGGGCCTTTAGGTCCCTCAATCCAAGACCTCCCAACCTTTTTGGAGTGCAACACCATTCCCACTTGACACAGTGCCTCTTTCTGTTACCAATCCCATCAGACCACAGAAACTCCCTCAAATTTTTTTCTCATTTGTTGATTTGACTGTTAACTAGCATCCAAGTGGAGGCATAATATACTGCATGGGAAGAGAGCACCTTCTGAACTACTTGTTCTCTTCCAGCTAGAGACAACATATGTGATTGCCACTTGAGATGTTTGTTCTCAATCTTTATAAATCCATGCCCACATATCCTTGATTGAGGGATTAATAGAAAAGGGTATACCTAGATACCTGACAATGGTAGACGGTCCTGACCACTGCCATTCTCTATTCTCTAGCCATCTAGGTGGAACTTCTGTCCATCCCAACATATTGGACTAATGGGGAGAAATTTTGGCTCCCGATGCCATGCAGAATACTTGAAGTCTTCTAAGCACATTGTCAAAGTTTTCTTCCTCCATGTCTTTAAAAAGGGCAGTGTCATCAGCAAATTGTTCAACAAGGAGGTCCTCGTTATCGGGCAGATGGATCCCCTTAATAGGTGGACCAAGTTCTGAGGTCTTGAGGATAAAAGACAAAGCATCAGTAGCAATAACATATAGGGCAGGGGCAAGAGGGCACCCTTGTCTGATAGACCTCTCAAGTGGAATATGTTCAAATAATTCTCCATTGACATCAATCACAGTTGAGGATTCTTTAAACAAAATATTGACCCATTTGCAAAAATATTCTGGAAACCCAAATGCCTCTAACATTTTGAGAACAAAGTGTCACTCAATTTTGTCATAAGCTTTTTCAAAATCTAGGAGGACCATAGCTACATTCTGCCCATCCATTTTAGCCCAGTGCATGGCTTCCCAACTAGTAATGAGATTGTCCAAGATATACCTCCCTTTTATAAATCCAGTTTGAGTAACTGACACAATATTTTTAAGAATTTCACTGAGTCTTCTAGCCATGACTTTAGCAATTATCCTGTAGGATATATTTAGTAAAGTGATAGGTCTCCAATTCTTGATCTGGGACTTATCCCCATCTTTGGGTAAGAGTTTGATTAATCCCCTATTAATGTTATCCCCCAATGACCCTGTTTCGAAAGCTTCCTCATACACTTTTAACAATTCACCAGATATCCAATCTTTATTCTTTTTGTAGAATTCAATAGGCAGTCCATCAAGTCCCGGAGATTTATCATTTGCTAGAGACCCTATAGCTTCATCAATCTCTATAAGTTTAATCCTCTGGTCGAGCACCTTGGCTTGTTTGTGAGATACCTTTCTTGGGATTAGTTTAATGCATCGGTTCATTAGCTCAATATTCTCAGTATTGTGTTATGAAGAAAACAATTTCTTATAGAATTCTACAAAAGCATTCAAGGTGTCTTTGTTGTTGTTGGTGACTCCTTCTACCTGAATGCCAGTGACCTCTCTGTTGTGCTTTGCTTTGATCAGATTGAAGAAGTATTTGGATCCTCTGTCCCCATCCTTAATCCATCTAGCCTTGGCCCTAACCTTTTGACCTTGGACTTTGTAATTTTGGATTTTCCTTAATTTAGCTTTGGTGCTTATGAGGGTTTTCTCAAGCTCTTGATCATTGCCTTTTGCTTGCAATTGTGTTTCTATTTGATTGAGTTTACTCTGGTAAAGATTTTCTTCTTGATTCCTGTCTATGGCTTCCTTGGGTCCTACAATTTGAAACATTCTTCTCCATATTTGAACCAGTTGGTCCCATTTGCCCCTTGTAGAGAGAGTTGAATTACAAAACTTAGAAAGAAAAGTAGCAGTATGAATGGCTTGGAGGGAGTCCTCATCCTCTAATAAAGATGTGTTGAGCTTAAAGGTACTCTTTCTTTTCATATTGGATTCTTGATTGTAAAGAGTTTTAAGAATGATGCAAGCATAGATGGGAGAATGATTAGATAAACTAGCCGGGGTCACCTCCACAGGGTTTTGACCAGGTTATGGGCTAGTCCGAACATAATCTTATCAAAATAGATCCTATCCAATCTGCAGTAGACCCTATTTTTGCTAGCTTGATTATTGCACCAAGTGAACCAAATGTTTTTGTACTCTTGCTTCATATTTTCCAGGGGATCACTGATTTTGAACGTTCTCCTGAATTTAGCCCAAAAGAAAAATTCATTCCCCTTCCACTCATGTTTATTTCCTCCACATTTGTCTTGTTTGCTTTCAATCATGTTGAAATCTCCCATAAAGATTCACTTAGCATCTGACAAGTTGTTTGATAACCATTCCCACAGATTAGCCCTTTCTCTATAGTCATTGGAAGCATATATATGACAAATTCCCACCATCTGATTACTTTCCTTAAACAACCCCCATACTACCCTTTGACAAGGAGAAGTACCTTTAGAAGTCATCTTATCAGCCCAAGTGTTTCCTATCAGCATGGCTACTCCTCCTTTACCTCTATCATGCCTTGAATATATGCAAGTGGCTTTGTCCCAAATGAATTTGAGAGTGTTATGGGCATTGTATCTAGTGACCTTGATTTTGTGAAGACATATAATATCTTTTTTATGAATCTTATTACACCAGTTTTTGACAATGTACTTTCTGTCTGACATTTCTAATCACCTAACATTCCAGCTGTGTATGTTTATCATCATAAGAGTTTGGGGGTATTTTGGTTCTTACATAATCTATTAAAGCAATTTGGGAGCTCTTTGCTTTTGATTTTGATAGTTTTTCCACTATTTTTTAGACTACTACTTCTTTCATAGGTTTTCCCCTTTTTCTTTTTAGAAACCACTTCTGTAAACCCACCATCATCATCTCCATGCTCACTATGTAGGGACATAGAAGGGCTGTCATCAAGGTCTGCATTATTCTTTCCAATGGAGTTTTGATCCATAATTCCTTTTTCATGTTCTTCTTGTGGTATTTCGGGAGGCATGTTGTCAGGGCAGGCATTACTCTGTTCAACCAAATGTTGTTCTAACCCTTTTAAGGCATATTTATTTTTAATTTTGGAGAGGGCTATTTGTTGGGCATTTTGACAAGGGGCATTGTCCTCATTGACTCTCTCTCTAGGAACAAGGATGTACTGAGGATGACAAACAAAAGGGTTCTAAATATCCTTATTATGAGCAGCAGTGTGAATTTCAAACTCATCCTCAAAAAGAGGATTAGACAAAGACACAAATTTATCCAATGGAGTATCTAGGGTTTCCCTTGAGATGCCATTATTATCTTTTGAATTATTATTTTCTTGATTCTTGCTAATACTGCTACCATCCTTTCCAATACGAGGATTACCATTTGGATTGTTGAGATTGTTAACATTATTATCATTATCTTTAGTCTTTATGGGAGGGTCTTTTTTATTCATGGGGGCTTCATTAAAGTTCTTTTGCAAATTCTTCAGAAGAGGGTAGTCTCTTCTGTTATGGCCATTAAGCTTACAATGGACGCAAACTCTGATGTCACCAAGTTTGACTATGTTCCAATTCCATTTTTCTCCTTCAATATCAAGAGAGATTTCATCCAGGAAGACAACATCATGATTAAGGGTAACCAGGGCCCAAGCATTAAGGTGAGGCAGAGTGACCTTGACTTCTTCAACTTGGAGGACAAAGCCGAGAGGCTTGAGCAAGTGGGGAATAAATTGCCAAAGTTCGGGTTGAACATTCCTAAGTTCTACCTAGAAGGGAGAAGAGCGGGCGATGACAGTTTTAGACTTACATCTGGGAGACCATGGGATAGCCCTGAACATAGTTTGCCCTACATTCCAGTTTCCTTTACTTAAAACCTTTTATTGCATAGCATGGTTTTTAAAAAAAATAACAAATAAACCTTTCTGAAGCATACGACTGAAGCTAACATTTATACCAAGCTTTTTTCCCCACATGTTACCAATCCAGTCATTCGAAAATTTCCTAGTAGGTAGGAATTTCATATCCATACAAACAAAAAAGATAGCAATATTTTTTAAATGAGATTGTTCAGACTTAATAGCATTTACCATGTCTGCATTTGGAGAGAGAGCGAGGATCTTAGCACCAGGCGACGGAGTCTTACCTTCCTCTCCTCCCTTCTCCCCTTCAGAGCATTCTGTTGCAAACTCATTTCTTTCTCCTCTTTGTTGATGTCCACCGGGGCTGGAAGATCTTCCTCCATATTCCTTAACCACTTCAAACCGTGCTGACTTTGGTAAAACCGTTTTCTCAGCCAAAACTGCTTTGTAGGAAGGCTTGTTCGATTCACTGCAAACATTAGAATCCTTTCCTTCTGCCCCTTTATCACCTCCTTGTCTGTCTTTTCCACCATAACTCTCTCCTACGGCCATCAGAAGAACTCGTGGCAGATCTAACCAAATCCTTACTCTAGATTGCCTTTATCTTAGCAAATTAATGGCACCCACAAACGAGCCAGAGCCGAAGCGGGGAAGAATAATGAAACAATAAGGGAAGAAAAACCAAACACACGAGCCACACAAAAAGAAAACAAAGGAAAGAGGCAAAACCGGACACAAAGAAGGAACAAAACGGGGGCACAAAAAACAAGCAAAACAGAAGCCACCACGGGAGCAGTAAGGAGCAGTGGGTCCCTCCTACTGCAGACTGCCGGCACAATCTCCAATCACCGCTTGGTCAACTCGCAGAGCGTTTTCCGAATTGGTTGGAAAAAAAACTTGAAAAACTATTGTTTTGGGGCAGTTCCAATAAATCTACTGTTCTGTACAAACTCACTTCCGAATTGGTTAGAAAAAAAAACTTGAAAAACTATTGTTTTGGGGCAGTTCCAATAAATCTACTGTTCTGTACAAAACCACGGAATGGTAAATTTGTTTCTCAGCAGCTTTCCCTTTAGTTTGATGAGGAAATTTGTGGAGTGGTTTCTGGGTTATGCTTACTTATGATTCTGCTCTTCTAATTCCATTATTTAATATTTTGAATTTTCTTAGTCTAAGCTGCAGTTAATAATTTTATGGTCAACCTCCTATTTAAATTAATATAAGTATTCAGGCTTAATGCCTTTAATCTAAATAATAATAATAATTTTATGGTCAACTCTATAACATGTGAATTTCTTTAATTCTTCAATTTGTAGCTCAGCCATACAATTCAGCTCCTGCATCCTCATTGGAAGTTTAGACATGGATAAGCCATAAAGAATAGTATCAAGGCATAAACTATCTGCAAAGGATGGTCATGAAATGTAAGATCAAGGATAAAAGCTAACCTTCATTCCTTTTGACTCCAAAAGGTGCTCAATATATGAAGGTGAATCAATTTGATGCACTTTTACTCCTCAACCCTCAATTTCCCCAAAAAATGTGTTAAATGTTGTTATTCCTCTGGTCTCTAAGCACTAATCTAAGGTTAATACTTTAAAACTGATAAGTAGTCTTGAATTCTAGGCACAACCTCATCTGATTGAACATGGTGAATTCTGCAACCAATGGAGAATATTGACTTGCTTGATCATTTAAGATCTTTCAACTATCCTCTATATGGGTATCCACCCATCTGTGCATCGTGGAACTGTTTTTTATAAAAGGACCAATATTTTTTATATTTACTTTCCCACAGTTGTGAAAGAGGAAATATCCTCAGTATGATGAGGTTTGGTCCTTTCGACTCACGAAACCAAATACAAATGAAGTGAGCATATTGTACTATCTTAAGAAACTTACAACATCAAGATAAATGTGATCATATGAATTAAAATGAGTCTGAACAAGCCTCAGTATTGGACAAATGATTTGTTTGTGTGGTCAATTTGCATGTCTCAATAGACTTGCAATTTTTGATGTGTCATGGCATACTGTATGATGTTAGAACTGCAGGCTAGTTAATGTTAAATAATCTAAAAAAAGAAATCTTGGATAACCCATGCAGTTATCCATCTTTCCAAGATTATGATATGGACTACAATGCCAACATATCAGTTTCTTCACGAATTCTTGTCCAATCTCTAAAGAATTTTGTTGCAAGCATTCCTTGTGATGTTACTGTCATCATTCATATGAAAAGTTTTTGCTTTTGTTTCAGACTTCGATACAGGTAACCATCTCTTCAGTTTGTTTGTCTATTAAACACGTATAACCACTCCCACTCAAATCTGAAGTATCTGCTTCACTGATGAATCCAATCTTATGCTTTCTTTTGTCTAGAGTGAAGAAGCACAATATTTTATGAATGACGAAGAGTTTTTGGTGATGGAAGTCAAGGGTAGTTCTCCAATTTGTGTAGGCAATAACTCAACAGTCATCATTTTGAAGTGTTTTTTAACTGGCTCTACCTCAGCTTTTCCTAGCCATGCAAATGACAAAAGAAGTTGCTAAATGACAGAAAAAAAACATAAAATCACATATTCATCCTAAATTGGATCAGTTTAGTTAGTATAATCAGCTACCTTGAGCACTTAAATGTTCCTATTGAAGCTAATCCCATATGCTTGATGATTCATTCTTACAAAAGAACACCTAAACCAAGTTCTAAAAACAGAGTAAGAAATACATGGAAGAATGTGACCACACAAGGAAGAGTGACTGGACTTGACTTAAATTTGACAATAGTGACCTGTCAACTGTTGAATCCACCACCACTAGCTTGACTATAGCAGAACATGTCTTTGACAAAACTGTGTATGTAGGATGTTTTTGACTAAGTCCAAACATGTTGTAATAAACGACATAGACAGATTGTGAGGTCTGGAGAACCTGGGATGAGTAAAAAGATAATTCTCAAGTTACAAGGATACTGGGGATTCCATTCTAAGTTTTCTTGCGACTCTTTCTTGGTCAAGCCTCCAAGAGGGGTCATTGTAATTGGACATTCTTTAGTGTTTTCTAGGAGGGTTGTAAAGGCTTGTATTGCTTCAAGTCTTAGTGGGCCACTGGCATTGTAGCAGGGTTTTGACAACTGCAAATTGTTGGAGAATTTATATGGCGTTTGGACATTGTTATTTTGCACAAAACAAGTCCATGAGGACCGTTTCAATGGTCGTAAACCATTGTAATACCGCATAAGATAGTGGCTGGAGGAATAAATCCCTCACTCTTGATGTTTTCCCCATTATTTTCTCTAGGTCATATTACTACTGTCTTACATTTTATACTGCTCTTATCAGCTCTGCACTTCATATGTAGGAACTGTTTTTCCAAATTTCTGCACATGGAATAACTTATACAAACATTTTACATTGAGGATGAAAAGAATCTGTTTTGGTGAATTAAATAGTGGAATATCCATGCTAATTATGGATTTCCCATAAGAGTGGATTTGCCATTTGTTTCTTTTTAAAGCTCCACTGCCTGCAGGATTTTGTTCTGCCTTTACATCTAATGAGATCCTTCTTTAGAGTCATAACAGATGTTGTATGGCGTTTCTTATGCAACTATAACAGCTAGTAAATGGAAAAATTATGTTATAAGCTTATGTTTCAATTTCAGGTCATTGATAAGATTGGAGCAAAATATGTGTAACATACCAAACCAATTACCAAAAGAACAAGGAAATTGTACAAATTCCTGAGTAGTGGGCTACAATAATGTCTCCAGAATCCAGATTACTTGTGTTCTGTCATGTTTGAATCTTCTGAATAATGCTGTGGTTTACATGTATATAATGAATCTCTATGAGGTAAAGCATACGTAGAATATAATTCAAAATTAAACATAGCTGATTATATTCTATGCTTTTATTGTTTAGAGAAAACTTTGAGTGCAGCCATTATTTTCTTAAGCTTTTAAGTCTTAACCTGTAGATTAATGTCTGAAACATGACTTAGCTAGATGCATGTTTTCTTTCCCTGCCAGGCCTTACCTCAATGAGTCTTGAGGTACGTACTTTTCTATTTGTCATGTCATGCAGCTCAAGCGGGACTGTTATCAGGAAGCTTAGGGTTGGAATCTATTCCTGGTCCTGAATTACCACAATTCGATTTCCTGAAACAAAAAAAAGGTTAGTTTGTTATTTCTTTATGTTATGAACGTGCCTCTTTCAAGCTCCTTTTTTGACAATTTTTGTTATGATTCTCAAGAAGCTTTATCGAACTGTTTGCAAACATTTTTTCCCATATATGCAGAGGAAAATCGAAAGATATATGAGGAAGCTGATGCGAAATTCAAATCCTCTCCCTTACTTCAAGAGCTGCTTAAACGATCAAAAGATAATGCAGTGAGGTAGATAAAGCAATTCCTTATCCAGCAATATACTAAGCTCAAACTTCAAAGCTTGTAAAACAGATTAGTCTCTCTAACGTTTCTTTTATTTATGTGTCTTGCTTGTCTTGCTTTGACACTTTTTAAACTGTTGATCCTAGAAATGAGTGGTAGTTTACTCATTTCACTTTTGTCTAAGTAACTTGTCTCTCTTTCGTTATATTAACAGTTAGTATTCATTTTCAGAAACAAAGAAGAAATTCAAAACAAGTACTGTGAGCGAGGTGCTGAATGGGGTGTGGGGGACTGTTCAACAGTAGGAATGTCAAAAGATGAAAGAGAAGCTTTTATGGAAATGCTGAGGCAAAAACGGGCCACCAATTAGGTTCTCATAATATGCTATTTGATGTAATAAATATAGCTCATTGTCATTGAGTTTCATATGCAATGACCCTAAGGCCTATCTCAAACTCTGGTGTAGGGCCTGAATTTTGTTTTACTGAATCAAATTCATCATTACATTGAAGGGCAGAAAATCCATATCATGAGTTTCCTTTATTTTCTTTAGCTGGAAAACTTGATTTCTTGTCTGTATTTTAATGCCAAATGACGAGAGAAAGATGCAAGTTGCTGTCTGTTAATAAGCCTCAGTGGAATATACATGTGATGTTCATATTATCTCTGTATCAATTACTTATATTCAGATATACTGACATGCACAATGCTTATAGTAATATGAAAGAGTATCTTGTTTGAAAGACTTAGATTTAGATCTGACTAATAATGTGACTATTGCAAAGTTTGCTTCAGTTTTTTAATGAAAAATTTCCTTTTCTTTGGTAGTTGTTGCAGTGGCTAATAAATTTGAAAGCTAAAAATTCAAACATGAAGTAATGCTCCAAGTTGATGCACTTTTGGAACATGTAAATGATGGAACTTAGTTGAGTTTGCAGGAGGTTACGGAAGCAAATTATTGGAAAGCAATTTAAAGACATCTGAAAAATTAGGATTCTATCAAGTGTGTTACTGGTTAGGAGCTCCTTTGTAAAGTTTTTTTCTCATTAAGTAGATATTTCTCGGTAGTTGGGATGTAATGACTTCCTTGATAACAGGGGAAATTGATATGATAGGAGTACAAGGGGCCTTTGTCCATACAATGGGTTTACCACAGAAGGGCCAAGTGAGTGATGAAACAAGTGTGATGCAAACACCTGCAACTTTAGAAGATCATGGTAACTAAGCTCAATCACTGGGTGAACACATATGTGATCTGCAAAGAGAGCCCAATGGCTTTGATAATGTCCACACTCTATTTATCAGCACCTTACTGGTGCTCCAAAATGTACCTTGCAATTTAGAGGATACATCATAAGGACTAACCCTAGGTAATAAATTCAGGCTAAACAATGAGGTGGGGTGCATAATCAAATTGCAGCTAGTTTGGGCTAATTGACGTGAATAGTACAACTCCTCTGCACTTTAAAAGCTCTGTTAGGTTTTGAAGGGCATTCCCTTCCGATCTCACAAGATAATTAAAAAGAAATGACATAAATGCACTTCAAGCAAAGACTAAACCTTAATGGCATAGAACTAGTCCAATCATTTGCCATCAACTACCTTCTATGCTAGTCTTTGTGACCTTGTAGCTAAAGATATTTGAGGTAGACTATAACTTACAACCTAAATGTGATTAAGATATAAAACAATGATCAACACTGATGACCTACTTCCTTATGGTACATGTCATGATTAGCTTGAATCATAGAAAAACTTGGTACTAATACATATGATTTAAACTTTTGACACGATATAGGCAGTGACTGTTTTATCCGTTTAAAAACTTTTTTTTAGTTTACAAACTAGAAGTTGAATTCTTCAGGTTGGAAATATAAATTCCTCTTCTAAATCTTCATGCAAGAATGTTGTCTTGAAATCTATTTTCTCTACTTCAAAATCAAATCCATAGTTATAGATAACATCCTAGTAGAATTGAATTGAGCTACAAAAGAGAAAATATCACCAAAGTCGACTACTTCTACCTAGGAATAAATTTTTCGCACCAAACATTCTTTGTATCTTGTCACTTCTATCCTTCAAACGCTCCCATTGAAACCAATCATAAATATATTGTACTAAACTTGCATGCTAGGATTTCACAATAATTGAGGTTTGTACAATGTTAGACATAAGGGTATGACTCCAAGTTATGTGGCCCTTTTCCATACGGCATACTCTTGCAAGGAAGTGGTAAAAAATAAATCGTTGATATGCATGGCCAATATGCTAAGATATAGAACACCTTAAGCTTGTGTCATAAAAATAGGTATGCTTGTTATACATTTCAATTAAGCTACAAATGAAATGAAGAAAACAAAGCGATACACAAGTCACAAATACATGAGAAATGTGTTTACATGGGAATCCTTCATACAAAAAAAACCCCACTAGCAAAAAGAAATTCACAATCATAGTATTCAAGAAATTACATCTAATACAACGTGTCTCTTCGCCACTCACTTTCACTATGTAGATTAACATTGTATACTCTCCAACCAAGATTTCATGCCTTTAAGATTCAACTACACACAACAATGTTTGACAATTCCAACCTTGGTATCCACCAAACTTTTTGGATGTGGTGAATTCTTCTCCCCATCGAGGAATTCCCCTTCTATAGGGGTAACTCACCTTATTCTTTTTTCCTCCCATTAAAAGTTCAATAGCATCCAAGGCTTAAGAAGATCAATGGGAATGGTCTTTACACTAGGCCCAACTCTCTTTTGTTAGCTCTCTCATTATATTTTTATATCATCAAGTTCTTTAGATTATTATGATAAATAAAATAATATTAGATGAAATCTTATTTCAAATAGAAAGATGACACCATGGAAAAGAGTTTTGGTCTAAATGGTTATTTGATCTTATAAGAAAAATAGTGACAACCACACACTTATATCGAGAAGAGGAGTGAATCAATATAAGCAATATTTTCACTTTATTAAACCTTTACGATAATATCAACAACAAAAATAATTAATAACAAAAAGCACACACAAAAGAGAACATAAATTTACATGGAAACCCTTTCAAGAAGAAAACATGATGGACTACTTGGATCTATTGTCCAAATACAATCTCCCAAAAATAATAAAGAGATCATACGATATTTGTAGGCACCAAACCATTGGAGGCACCAATCCCCACTTATATAGCTTACAAGCACCAATTTATTGCAAATAACGATCCCAACTTATAGTATTTGTAGTATCCAACCTATTGAAGACACCAATCTCCATAATTGAACACCAATTTAGTAAGAGACCAATCTCTTTGTTCAAGAGGTGTCAACCTCTCACCTTCAGTTTGATGTTTCTTCAATAGATAATGAACATCTCCTTCATAACTATGCTTCAATTAAAATCAAGTCTACTCTTCCTTGCATTATCTCTACTATACTTCACATTAATTTTTCTTTGCTCCCAAATGATGGAACATTTCAACACTTCACCACACATACATGTCCATTCACTTTTACGTTGCAATACCATTTTTTTTGAACTATGTGTTACAATGATAGAGCATTACATTTCCACGCATACATCACCTCCAAATATCCTTATTCACCTAGCTTGCAAAAATACTTCTCTTTTATATTTCTATTTTGGGTGTGCAATCAATCCATAGGTTGACCACCAGATAATGTTACCTTATTGGCTAAACATGTTGCTCTCTTTTCATCTTAGAAAAATTCTAACTTGAACAATACTAGGTTGGCTTGATGGGGGTCAGAGGTTTCTGATATTTCATTCCAAAAAAGTGACAACCCAGGTAAGCCACATTTTAAATAACTAAAGATTGATTACCTTAGCAACATTTATAGAGTGAAGAACCTTTGTTGAGGTTTGGGGATCACCTATTCACCATACCCCAATCCAACATTTGTCAAACTTGTTAATCTAGGAGCCTTATTAGTGAAGTTTGATGAGCCATCAACAATCAAGGATTAATGATGTTCCTTACCAAATACAAAATATAATTTTGACAACAACTGTTAAGAACAATACATGAAAAACATTTTGAGTTGTGAGGGTTAGATCTACACCCTACTTACATATCAATCATGAAGTTTTCTAAAAGTGTTATAATCCTCAATCACTTGTATGAAGTGAGACAACTAAAGTATTGACATAGGTATCTAAAAGTAGTTATCATGAGATAAGATCAGCTAATGTGACAACTAATCAATCTTCTACAAGGATGCTTAGGACCTAAGTATACTTAATGTGAATAATTCCACCAATAGGAACTAGTGAAAAAACTAGGTACAAGACCTTTACTAGGTCCAAAACCCTTTCACACCAATACTAAGAAATCTTTGAACTCCTCCATCCAAGAGCATCCAATCGAGCCAAGAAGATATGGCATAGAGACTGTAAGTGTGGTACATGGTCATGATTAGGGTGAATCCATCCTTAGAGTCATAAAAGAAAAGAGCCTCAAGAAACTTGTATTACAAATCCAAAAAAAACATTAATTGATTAAGTTGGACCCTTTAAGATGTGTCTAAAATCATCGAACACTTACTCATTAGGGTAAACCTAGGAACATTCACTTGCCACACCTCTCATATACATATAAGAAATGATGTGGGCCCAAACTTATCTTGATAAGTGTGTCATCATCAGTATAAAATAACAGCCAAGGTAGGACTAATGAGGCTAGTTTGTCATAGAACAAGACCACCCTTCTACTTTGATCTACATATAGTTTTCCACTTAACAAAGCTCCATTTTGATGAAGCCAAACTAATAACCGATAATAAATTTTGTTGAGAGAGCATCCAGATCTCCAATGAAACGTAAGGTATAAAGTTGCACTAGGCACTTGTAAATGGGAAAATGTTGAACCATATATTTCAATAACATCACTCTTCCACCATATGAAAGCTACTTAAAAGTCCAATAGTTGAATCTCCCACAAAATATATCCAACACATTTTTCCAAGTTCCCATAAGCAATGGACCATCCAAGAGATGAAATACCCAAGTACACAAAAGGAGTATCAATATGAAACTTTAGAATTTGAGAAATCCTAGATTGGATGAGAGAGAGAGAGAGCATTGAATAAAAAAAAGGATCAATTTCCTTTATTAATCATCTAACCCAAATTTGAAAGATAAATATCTAATATCCACTTGTCATTTGATCCTCTGATTTTGGAAACTCCCAAAAAAGTAGTGTCATCCACAAACTATAAGTGGGAATGGGAAGGGAATTATTATTACAACTCCACCCTTGAGTCAACCCTTGTCTCACATGGTATTTTAAGATATGTAAATAGGGTGACAGAGGGTCACCCTATCAAATACCCCATGTAGCACCAAACACGGCATAAGTCTCACAATTGATTAGCATAGAATATGAGGTAAATGTAACATAGCTCATCACCAAATTAACTTAGTTAAATCCAAAAGAAATGATATTTCTTATTAAAAAATGACCACTTAACTTGATCATAAGATTTGGGCATGTCTACTTTGATGAACATGATCTTTTCCTTTGAATTTTCCATTGAGAGAATGGACTTAACTGTAATGAACACCCCATGTTAATTTTGTCTACTTGCCACAAATCTTCGCTATGCTTCAAAAATAACCCTATCAAGCAATGACTTAAGTCTCTCCACAATCAACTTGGAGATAATAACATAAAACACATTACATAGAGAAATGTTCCTAAAAAGGTCTTGTGAATTCTTCCCTTCTATTTTTGGAATGAGCACAAGAAGCATAGAATTCATTGCTCTCAATGTCTTTTTGTTCATCTATAGATCTTGCACTGCCTCGAGTAAATCATAGTTTTCCCAAAACTATTGAAATAATTCAATCAAGAATCCATCAAACCAAGAAGATTTCTCTTTCTTCATTTGAAAGACAATTCTTTCCAATTCAACCAAAGAAATGGTGTTAATGAGTATCCATTCATCTCATTACATACTACTACAAAAATACAATTCAAAATAAGATTATCTTAATCCATGGCAAGGGGTGAGTCCTTTATAAATTAAGAAGAATGATACTAAATAACCTCATCTGATATATCTTAAAAGAAAGATAATTGGACTCCCTTAGAAAATAATATTAATGAGATCATATTCCCATGCATTCTAGCATTGAGAAAATTAAAGAAGGTTGTATTTCTATCTTCGTCCAAAAGCCAATAAATTTTAGACTTTTGTTTCCACAATCTTTTCACGTAATTCTCATCATGCTAGCTCCTTAGATTTAGAGTCTTCTCTAAGTGACACCTCTATAAGTCCATGATCCTTATTATCCTTGGTGATGTTGTCCAAATGTTTCTAAGTAGCCAACTTAGCCTCAAATATATTCCTAAAATACTAGCTATTCTACTTCTTAAGTTGATACTTCAGAAACTTTATTTCTTGAAAAATAATACATATTTGTGCCATAAGCATACATACCTTTTCTCCACTAATCTAGCACAAGATCTACAATTAAGCTTTTTGCAGTCAAATACACTGAAAGTTGAAGTAAGGGTTTTTAGTAGCACCAAACAAGTAAGGAAAAAATTGATAGGTCAATGAGTTGATCTAATCCACTCTAGAATCTCAGAGCTAACAATTTGGTTGTTACCAAGCCAACATATCAAAACTAGAAATTTGTCTAATCTCTATGAGATAGAATTATTACAACATCCCCTATTGCTCTAGGCATACAATACATTTTCTAGGTTTATATCCACTAAGTTCAAAGAGATTGTCTTTAAAAGCCAAAGAATAGGGCTCTAGCCTATCCAATCCCCCCTCTTTTCCTCCAAGTTGGTAATAGAATTAAACTATTTGGCCAAGATCCATAGATATATATGGAGCTAGAGATCGAACATACTAGTATGAGTCTAGAGCTAGGATTATCCAAGAAGATCAGTCAAAGCATAGACATTGGTGAATAATAAATATTCTCCATAATCAGAACTCGAAGCAAACATAAACATATAATGTCTACTAGAAAACCATCAAAGTAGAGATATCTTCTATAGGTCCCACACATAGACTACCCCCCCTCTAGACATTGTCATATGCACCAATTCACTAAGAATGAAACCTCCACCACAAATTGGAAGTAATATTGTAGATACCCTCCATAGACAACTTTGACTCATAAATGAAAAAAATATCAAGAGAATGAAATCTAATCAACTCACCAACAACTTCTTATCTAGGGATAATATTCAAACCCCTCGCATTCTAGGATAGGACAATAATCTCTGAGAACTAGAGAAATGAAAATCAGTCATCTTAATTGGCTCAAAATTCACCAAAGTATCACCCATCAATTTTAATTTATCCTATTGTTTGGTCCCGCCATGAGGGGATTGCCTCTATCACTCTTATTGAGGGTCTTTTTTTGTGACCCCAAGTAGGCAGAGCTCTAAATTTTTTTTATAACTTTAGATCCACCTTCTTTGGGCAAAGATTGAGAGCATCTAGGACCAATCCATCTATTATCTCATTATTCCAAATTGACTCCAAATAACCAAGAACTTTAAGAGTCTGATCTTTATGAATTTGGCTAGTTATGAACTTGCCCTACAATCTATCAAATTGACATCCTCCCTAAATACCATTTCATCCACCCCTAGAGTAGCTACTCCAAAACTTACCCCTTTATGAATCACCTCTTCTTGGTCAAAGTCTTCCAAGGTATCAAATCTGTCATAGAACCCATCACCTTATCCTTGAGAGTTCTCTTCTTCCCCTTCCCTAGTTATGAGGCTCAATTGAAAAAAAATACCTCATTATTTGCTTCTCCCTTTAATATAGGGGATTTCCCTTTGTAGGAGTTGACTAGGGAGGTATGTTAGATGAAGTCCCTACAGGGATAAATTTAGGACACTTTCTCTGCAAATGCCCATATTAATGGTAGATTCAAAACCCAAAAGGGAGGGCATCATAGTCAAGTCGTTGAATCTAAGAAGTGGACCCAAAACAATTTTCAAAATATTTTTTAAAGGATTATTTAAATTCAATTTGAACATGAGCATAAGAAAATATATTTTTATTCAATGTATGTTGTGATGGACTCACTAGCTTGCTAATTATCAAAGAAATCCTATGCAAAATATTATTCCTCTAGAAATCTAGCAAGAACCAAGGGAGACTCACCAAGATAGGCACTCTTGACAAAAGGTCCTCTATATGATTAAAGTTAGTATGTCATTGTTTGATAAACACAACAACCTAATTATAAAAATAGAGCCCACCTTGAAAATTCTTAATTCAATCTCCCAATCATGTAAAATCCACCATGAAATGGTTTCTAGTCACTAGCATCAATTCCATATCTCCTTTGAGGTTCCAAGTTTTTTGAGCCCATGTTTCCAAAAATGAGAGAGAAACATGAATCCTTGTAAACTTGCATAGTATTTCATGATTAGCCAAGTAGTCAACATCCTCCACAACTAAGTTTGGTTGAATCGCTAAAACAAACCAATCTTGGGATCTTTCAACACATCCATTCACTTTTAAGATACTCATCCTTTCATTGTAAGAAGATCCTTCCCCGTTCTTGGTAGTGTTCCAAAGATACATAGCCCTCACATGAAGGTATTAGGATGGATCAAACCCTATGAATGTTAATATTGTAGTCTTAATGGCTAAGATCAATTGGACATTTCAGATTAATCATTATTAACACCCTTAAGTTATTTTACTTATGCGATTTTTTAACAATAAGGATATTATTATAAATGCAAGTAATAATAATATATATGTGAATTAATAATTAATTGAGGGCCCAAAGTAGGCCAAGTCGACACTCTTAGAGGAGGGTGCATAATTGTTATAACCCCATATATATATATTGGTGTGATTCTAGGGAAGAAGGCATAAAAAACATAACATGCTCTTCTTCCCTCAAGAATAAATAAGAAACGATTTGTTCTTCCATTAAATGGTGTGAATTTAATCTTGGAATGCAAGATATTTTCACAGCGATTTACATGCAAATTGGAGCAGCAAGTAGGGTGATCTTTGATACAATTGGAGCAGTGATAAAGACCAAGACATGATGCGAATTTAGGGCAGAAATGAAGGGCGACTTATAGTGCGATTTGGAGTAGAAATATAATACTTGTCATAAATTTCTATTACTTGCCAAGGATTGATATTTACCCTACCTAGGGTTTGATCACCATTCAACATAATTTGAAGGGCAAAATTTGCATAATCTGGAACTCGGATTCAACCGCATAAAGGGCTGTGATTTTGGAGTTGTGTAATTGCAATTACATATCACATCAACATTGGAGTTGCAGATCTAAAACAAGGGCATACTTGTCAAGGAAAATTGGTGTACAAAATTGGTACTATCCTTCCATCCTTCTTTATCAATTTTGTCTATATATTGTTTTAGTTTTAAAAGCCATCTATAGATTGTATTTTCCTTGCATAGATCTGAAAATATCAACATGGTATTAGAGCCTAGGTAGAGGAAAGATCATATTCAGATTTTAGGAAAAATAGTCTCAAAACTTTAAAACTTGAAACATGGAAAATCCAGCCCTATATTTAGCCTTGTCTACCCAAACCTCTAATAAATACTCTTGGATTATTTATAGCGGGGCTTCAACGTATATCACCGGGTTTTGGGAAAACTTTGACTCATTGTCAGAAAACATTAAGGAAGAAGTTACCATAGGAGATGATACTTATCTGATTATGGGTTTTGAGGATTGCAACATTCAAATAAAGTCCGACATATCTTTACAACTATCTCAAGTCCTATATGTTCTAGGCATAAAGAGAAACCTAGTTTCAATATTAGCACTTGAGGATAAGGGTTACAAGATTGTATTTATGGATGGGAAAGTTTTGGCTTGGACCAAAAATTCAACCTTGAAACAAGCCTACACCATAGGGTTAAGATATGAGTGTCTTTACAAACTTGATTCTATTTCATCTCAAGCCTTAATGGTTGAATCAATTGACTCATGTGATTTATGGCATAGGAGGCTAGGGCATCTAAATTTCCAAACATTATCTTCTATGGATAAATTTGTAGTAGGTTTCCCTCATTTATCTCGTAGACATGAAGGAGTATGCAAAGGTTGTGCATTAGGGAAAAATATCAAATCATCTTTCCTTAGTAGTGAAAGAAAGAATAAAGAAATATTGGAGATGGTACATTCTGATCTTTGTGGACCCATGTCTGTACCATCTATTGGTGGATATCTTTATTATATCATCATTGTAGATGACTTTCTAGAAATACTTGGATATACTTTCTTAAAAACAAGGAATCTATCGATGTTCTCAACATATTCAAAGAGTTCAAAGCTCTAATAGAGAATATTACAACCAAGAGGATAAAGATTCTTAGAATAGATAATGGTGGAGAATACATTTCTGAAGCCTTTAGCACCTTTTGTATAGAATCAGGGATTAAGAGGGAGTTTATTGTTCCTTACAACCCTAAAAAAAAATGGAATATTTGAAAGGAAGAATAGGACCATAGTTGAAGTATCAAAGGTTATGCTACATGATCAAAATCTTCATACTTCACTATGGGTTGAGGCATCCAACACTGCGGTTTACATTCAAAATAGATGTCATCATTTAGCATTGAACAATAAGATTCCCGAAGAGGCATTTGGTGGAAACAAACCTGATGTGAGTCATCTTAGGATATTTGGTTGTCCTATGTATTTTCACATTCCCAAAGAAAAGAGAACCAAATTGGAACCCTTGAGAAAGAAGGGAATATTTGTGGGATATAGTGAATTTGCCAAGGCCTATAGGATCTATGTTCCGAGGCAAAGGCATATTCAGTTGAGTAGAGATGTTATATTTGAAGAAGACCTTGCATTCTCAACCTCTAAGGATATAGAATGTGATGAATTATTTCAATCCAACCCTCTTGAGAATTAAATGGAGTATCATGATGTTATTGAGTATGATCCAATACCTATAAGTGAACCTTGCACCTCCATCTACAAGAAAAGACCATTGTGGGCCACTAAAATGTTGGAAGATGCAAACAACTATGCAACTCTTGCTGGAACTTTCAGAGAAAGTAAGATACCTAAGAGGTATACTAACTATGTTGCATTCATGAGTGAGATTATAGATTCTGAACCGTCTTATGTTTGTGATGCACTTAAAATTCAGTCTTGGAAAGATGCAATGTCAGAAGAATACAGATCCATAATGAAGAATGATGTGTGGAATATTGTTCCTAAACCCAAGAACAAATCCGTCGTATCATCAAAATAGATATTCAAAATTAAACATGTTGCGGATGGTAGTATTGAGAAACATAAAGCCAAATTCATAGCCAGGGGGTTCACTCAAAAGGAAGGAATAGATTATGAGGAGACTTTTTCTCTTGTTGCTCGATATCCTTCGATTAGGGAAATTATTGCCATTGCAGCTTCCCAAAGTTCGAAGATCCATCAAATGGATGTTAAAAATGCATTTCTAAATGGAGAAATTGAAGAGGAAGTGTATATAGAACAACCTGAAAGATTTGTTACAAAGGATCAATAATCATATGTATGCAAGCTTAAGAAAGCTTTATAGGCTCAAACAAGCTCCTTGAGCTTGGTATGAAAGGATTGATTGTTATCTTCAAAATCTAGAATTTTCAAAGAACGATGTAGATCCTAATCTCTATTTCAAGATATCAGATGGAGACTTACTAATATTGGTGCTATACATAGATGATCCCCTAATCATGGGAGAAGAATACCTTATAGAAGATTGCAAGAAAGACCTTGCAAAGGAATTTGAAATGAAGGATCTAGGCCTTCTTCATTATTTTCTTGTATTAGAAGTGTGGAAACAATATCATGGAATTATTGTGAATCAAGGGAAATATATGGTTGATATTCTAAAAAGATTTAGTATGATAGATTGTAAACCTATGAAAACTAACCTTCTCAAGTTGAAAGAAGCTATGGCTAGTTATGAGGTAGCAGATGCTAGTCTATATAGACAGATCATTAGATCTCTTATGTATATAGTTAACACTAGACCTGATATATGTTATGTTGTTAATGCCCTAAGTCAGTTTATGGTAGAGCCTAAATAATTACATATGAGTGTAGCTGAGCATATTTTGAGATATCTTTGTGGGACCATTGAGTATGGTCTATTATAAAAAAATGTAAAACTGGAACTTCATGGTTTTACAAACTCGGATTGGGCAGGGTGCATTACAGACCGGAAGAGTATATCTGGATGTTGTTTTAGGTTGGGATCAACTATGACACTAGTACAATTGGCACCTATTTTTGATGAATAAATGGTCAAACTTTCTACCAAGATTGATCGAATGATCTATGAATGGTCTTGTCGCTATTTTCCTAGTTGAAATTTTGACATATCGTTGTTAACATAGAATATCTACGCCAATCTTGGTCAAAACTGATATATGCAATTGGCAGGTTTATTTGTTGAACTTTCGACCACCATCGATCGAAATGTTTGGCCCACCCGACCAAGATGCCAAAACCATGACGCTAAATTTTGACCAACATTAGTCAAAATTTAGTCAAATGTTGGTCAAAATATTTGGCCCATCTGAGTAGGATGCCAAATCCACGACACTACATTTCGACATAGAATGGTTGATATTTAGACCAGACTTGGTGAGAGTTTCAAATAAGGTTAGTCAAAATTTTGACCAAATATGGAATGTTAAAAAAAAACACCTTCCTTCTTTGTCGTCGTAGCATACAATGATCAACCCACCTTATCATTGATCACCACAACACAATACTTCTTCTTTCGATCACCGAAATCCTTATCGCCATTTCTATAGCGATCCAACCTTTTCATCTCTAGGACCACTCATCACAAAAACCTATAGTGATGTAATGTTTTCATCGCTGGTCACTGTAATAAAATCTTATCCCTTTGATCTCTGATGACACATTTCACCATAACATACAGTGAAGGTTTTACATCCCACTTCCTTTACCCATGACTTGCACCAACAATGTCATCGTTGATTGCCATGACCAGATCCGCAAGATCCCGCTCACCGATGATCACTATAAGTTAGAGTGATACACCATTCTTTATCGCTCATCGCCATATCAATAGTGAGTTTTCTCCACACAGTGATGAACCCGGTTTCTATATGCTACAACGATACCATACCCAAGCTGACCTTCCTGTCTTCGTTGTAGCATACCCCGATATCTGATGTCTTATCACTATAGCTATAGTGATATGTGAAAAAATCATATATATCATGGAATTTCAAGAAAATCAAAGCCAAGATTCATGGATAGAGATTTTCATGTGATAAGTAAGCCCTAGGGATGCACCTCGAGACCTGTGTCCTCGATATAGATGACAGATCGTGATTTTCTCTACAATAAAAAAGGGAGCACAGTAAGAGTTTATTTTATTGATCACAACTGTATAATCATTTTATGCTATAAAGAAAGTCTTTGAAATGAAAAATAACTTTTACATGAAAGTGTCAATATGATTAACTATAATCAAAGCAGTAATAGGTGGAAAACATTTGCAAAATACTGAGTTCCACCAATGGCTCTAGTTGGGGACATGTACCCCTTGTGGGTACAGTGAGAATTCAGATATCTCTAGAAAAAGTAGACCCATTGTTAAAAGAAAACAACAAAAACAAAAAGTAAAAGGGGAGTTACGAATACACCTGATTTCAGTTCTGAAAGAAAAAACCCTTTAAATACTGAGCATGAGTGGACAATTCTTGATCATGTCCATCGATATCCTGCAAATGCAAGAGTCCTCTCCATTATTATCAGTGATGACATATGTACCGAGCCATAAAGCTTCAAAATTTCCATGCTTTCCCTTGTCTTGATCCTTTGCATTCCATTTCAAAACCCAATCTCCTTGGAATTTTCTGCACTCTGCCCTTTTGTCATGTAGTATTTTTACTTTCTGCTGCTATCTTATATTTTTTTCACGAGTTTCTCTCATCTTCTCCTCCAGTTCAACCAGCGCATTCATCCTATCATTCAAAGGATCCAACTCTTTTGAATCTTCTTCATTTATAAATGATTACTAGCCAAACTTTAAAGTTACAGTTCACAAACCTTTGAAAGTCATGAATGGTAGAAGTTGGAATATTCTTCATCAGTGTCCTCCTTTGGATTCCGAAGTCATATTGCCTTGACATCCCTACACTATGAGGACAGCGATAAAGAGTTAAACATCCTCTCCCATGGCCTACATTATTCAAGCCACAAGAGGGGATGCTTCTTTATGGCTGTACTCGTAGTCTACAAGTGCGGGAAGTAGATAAATTCCTACACTAGAAGGACAATGATAAAGAGTTAAGCATATTATCTTTAGTCCTAGCTACTGGGTAAGGCCTGGAAGACTTATACCTGTCGATCATCAAGAATAATCACCACCTTGCCTTTATATATGTACATTGCACAATATCCAATATAAGAGAAGGCATAAAATATGAATGGATAAAAGTAATGAAAGATACAATAATATTATCTTGTTGTTTACCTTCTCATAATTGATCCTAGTCTCACAAAATTAATTTTATATGATCACTAGCACATTTCGTGCATGGATGAGAAACAGTATCCAAAGTTTCTAGATTCTAAGAAGAGGTATGAGTGGAGGCCAAAGAAGGGATATTTGTGAAGGTTTTATAGATGTAGGTTACTGAATCATCATCTCTGCACTGGTACTCAATATGGAAACACTCGTATGTATATAGCCACTCTAGAAAATCTCCACATCTAGCAAATCTCCACAAAAATCCCGTCTGGCCTCCACTGCATATACATCTTCTCAGAATCTAAAAACTCTCCATCATTGATTCTCTTCAATGTACGAATAAAATTGTGAGAAAATGCTTAATCCCTAATTCAATCTTTGACAAATAAAATTGTGACAGAACACTTAAAGAATATGGAAAGCTCACAATGTTTAGAGACATACTTGACTCCAAGTGCCATGTACAACAAAAATAATTTGTCCAATTTGGATAGTAAGTCTAATTTAATTTGTCCGTGGATTGAGACCTTAAATTATTGAGCTTCTATTTGTTTCGAGAATAGTTTAACATTCTCTACTTAATAAGGCCAACCACGTGAAGGTGGAAGCTCATCTGGCCCCTCCTAGGAGCCTCTTATGACCCTTTACGACATTCAAGACCTCTAAGATGTATTCTTAGGGATCGTAAAGGGTTGTAAAGGGTCATAAGGGGTCTTGGGACACAAAAAATGAGAAACGTAAATGTAGGCATCATGGTCACAACTTTTTGGAGACAACATAATTGAGTTGTATATGTAGATGATGCAAAGCAACCACTACTCCTCTAGTTCCAAGTCGACACTGCGGGATCCAAAAACCATAGATAAGGAATACATTTAGAGAGTAGAGAAGGGCCATAATGACCAAAATAATATAGGGCCATAATGACCAAAATAATACAGGATAAACCTCAAGTTAAATGAGGTAACTATAAACATTTTAGTAGATTTTCATTATTAAATAATGAAATTTGCATATACTAGTGTTCTAAGCCCCCTCATTGTACATGATTTATTATTGTAAGCCCCCCTCTAACTTACGCATATAGAAAATGAAACTACAACCTATTGGGATAGAGACAAACCTTATAAAACAACAATAGCTAAGAAGGATCGCTTGCCAACATCTATTGAATACAAGGTTGGAGACAATGGTTGGAGGACCTTGTATTTGATAGATGTTGGAAAGCGATCCTTCTTAGTTGTTGTTGTTTTATAAGGTTTGTCTCAATCCCAATAGGTTGTAGTTTCATTTTCCAGATGTGTAAGTCGGAGGGGGCTTACAATAATAAATCATGTAATGAGGGGGCTTAGAACACTAGTATATGTAAATTTCATTATTTAATAATAAAAATCTATTAAAATGTTTGCAGTTGCCTCATTTAACTTGAGGTTTATCCTGTATTATTTTGGTGATTATGGCCCTCCTCCACTCTCTAAATTTATTCCTTATCTATGGTTTTTGGATCCCACAGTGTCAACTTGGAACCAAAGGAGTAGTGGTTGTTTTGCATCGTCTGGGTATACCACTCAATTATGTTGTCTCCAAAAAATTGTGACCATGATGCCTACATTTATGTTTCTCAACTGTTGTGATATCTACATTTATGTTTCTCAGCTGTCATGTTTATGTGCATGTTCTTTATGTGTTTGGCTTCTCTCCCTCACATCCAAAGTAATATTTTCCCACTCTAAATCAATAATGCATGTGAAACACAACCAAAATATGCATGGATAGAAAGTGGAGCCAAGAAGACTCAGCACATTTACATTTCCTAAAACCAAGAGATTGTCACAGTTAACATTCTCTATCCACAATAGAATGGGAAGACATCTTTCTAGCCTGGGCCTGGATCCTTCGACAATGAGATTCACAATAAATGAAGAAGATGAGAGTTGAGCAATTAGCTTCCCAAGAAAAATCTCATATATGAACTATGTGTACCCCAATTCCTGTGCCCTTTGTGCATACCTAAATGATATATTTGAAACAACAAGGGTAAGGCTTAAAGAAGTTAATTTTTCATCATAGTCTATAGTTGTTGCAGGAACAGAGCATCAAGCGCCACCTTCGGCATAATATGATCACCTTCATATTGTGATGAAGGTGGTTTCTGATGCTCTGGTGCTACAATAACTACAGACTGTGATGCAAAATTAACTTCTTTAAGCCTTACCCTTGTTGTTTCAAATATATCATTTAGGTACGCATAGAGGGCATACGAATTGGGGTACATGTAGTTCATTTATGAGATTTTTCTTGGGAAGCTGATTGCTCATCTCTCATCTACTTCATTTATTATGAAGCTAATTGCCGAAGCATCCAGGCCCAGGCTAGAAAGATGTCTTCCCATTCTATTTAAGCCATATTCCTTGTTCTTGTGAAACTTCCTTGGTATGGTAGGCCTACTCTTTGTGGTACTCTTCTTCAATCTATGTTCGATGATAAGCATCTTCTTCTTCTTCCTAATTACAGCCAGAGCTTCCTTTTCATCAGGATTCAACTCCACTTCCCCCATCTCATCATCCTCATCACCCTCAGCTGCCATCCTAAACCCTTCTTCCCTCTCTAGTTCTTCAAGCCTCTGCAAGATATCTAGATCAATAAAGTCTGCAACATTGTGTCCATCCATGATTCATGAATATCATCTTATTTCCACTCTTCATTTGCCAAAATATACCTCTTCTTCAAGCTTGTAGAGTAAACTCCAACCCCACCATTTTCATTCTCAATATCCTTCTCCAGCTTCCTGGCCTCCTTGGGTGCAGCACGCGCCCTGGCATCCAAAACAACTTGAGGAATACAAGGGGGCCTCTCTTTCCCATCTCGCAGCTTGGGCATTGCAACATGAATCCTATTGAGATAACTACTAATCTTCTTTGACTTCATCTTAATTTACACTCTCTGATCCAACAACCTCTCACATGCCGTATTTTTCACTGCAATCACCCCTTCTTCCTTCAAAGAACTCATCAAGAGTAGCGTGCCATCATCCCCCCTCTTGATTCCCAAAGAACCCACCCATATTTTTCCCAACCTCATATCTCATCTCTGCAACCAATTTTTCATCCTCCTCCAGTAGTGTCTCTAGCGGTTGCAAATCAATCTTATTACAAACTACAATAAGAGGCTTATTGGAAAACATAGGTTTTATGCTGTGAAACAGAGCTGCCTGTTGCACAATACTATAACCACAAGACCCTAAAACATTAAGGAAAAACAAAACAGCCACCTTCAAATGAGCCAAGGTAATAATACTGAGCATCTTGATGGTGTTCATGTCCTCCAAGGGGTGGTCCAAACTACTAGGGGTATCAATAACCTGATACCTCAAGTACTTATAATCAGTATGCCCAAAAAATAGAGACTTAGTAGTAAAAGCATAAGGTTTCACATCCACATCCACCCTAGTAATCTTATTAATAAAAAGAACTCTTGCCAACATTAGGGTACCCACAGATCAAAATAGTCCTAGTATTTGGGTCAATAAACAACAACCTTTCCATATGCTGCCTCACTTGTTCGAGGTAAGCCAAACTAGGTCCAATTCTCTTAACAATGGTACACATTCATCCAAGTGCAACAACCTTCAAAGATTTGCAGTGGTAAAGAGAATCCCCATATTTTATCAGCCTAACATAGTCTTTGGCCACTTTGGCAATGAGATTGCGAGTAGTATTGATCTGGCTAAGGGTCAACTTGTTATTGAAAAAAAATTTAGAATGAACCAATGGCATGTTTACAACAAAACTACAAAAAAAAAATTACAAAACTGAACCAATGGCATGTTTACAACAAAGAAATAGATGAATTCTTAAACATACTTTATTTGATATGATGAATTCTTAATAAAGGTCTAATTCTATTGACTGCTAGCACCAAGGAAGATTTTTCCTAGCTAAATCTTCCTTGTACCACACAAAAAATTGTGTGATAACTATGTCTACTCCAACCTTAATTGTTTAAGAATTCATCATATCAGATAAAGTATGTTTAAGAATTGTTGGGAGTTCTATTAGACCTTTGTTGTAAAAATGCCATTGGTTCAGTTTTGTAAATTTGTTTTTTGTGTTAAATACATTTAAATGGAACATTAAGCATAGTAATAATATGCTTAATCTATTAGTAATTGGCAAATTAAATGCAGATAACACCTTTATCAGTTTAGCATGTTTAATGCATAGTAATTACAAATTGATTCTTATCCACATTTTTATAAATTTACTGTTAGACTAATTCTATAGGGCTTTGGACTTTTGTTTGCGTGCACGAACTTGGCCCTAACTCTACATAGTAATAATATGCTTAATCTACCAATTACTAATAGATTAAGCATATTATTACTATGCTTAATGTTCCATTTAAATGCTAGTATATAAAGAAGACAATCAGAAGACAATGAAGATTTGTCTAACCAATAGTCTACAAAATTAGACCTTTATTTGGCTAGGTCAAATCTTCCTTCGTGCTAGCAGTCTACAGAATTAGACCTTTATTTTAAATGCATTTAACACAAAAAAAGTTACAAAACTGAACCAATGGCATGTTTACAACAAAGAAATAGAATGATAATAATATGCTAAAAATTCTATTCTGTTTAATACATGCCAAAGGACTAGTCCCAATAATTCTTAAACATACTTTATCTGATATGATGAATTCTTAATAAAGGTCTAATTCTATAGACTGCTAGCATGAAGGAAGATTTGACTAAGATTAGCCATAAAAGTTGCTCAATAAATACTCACTATTTGGATAATGTCTAGTCTAATGCAAAATAGTGTATACAAGGTATCCAAGCACACTAGCATGAGGTACATGAGTTATGTCCATATCAATAGATATAGATGGGCATTAATGCTCAATTGAATGATACATTCCCATAAAAATGTGAACTCCTATTAATCTACAAACTCTCATGTTAAACAACTACAAAATAAAGTCAACGTAGTTCCTTTAACACAACCAAAGTTAAAATTAAATTATCTCTATCCCTAAGATAAACTAAGTAGCCTTCATATATTTTATGTCAAACTACTATTAAACTGACTGTACCCTACCAGTCACTGTCTCTAGAATATCAACCAAGGCACTAGACTTAAATACAATAAAAATAGTGAAGTGAAAGAGTGGAAAGATAAATGGAATTCAAATAAGTGTTCCTACATCCAAAACAATCAAATCATTCCTTATCTCTGTAATCGCCTTGGCCATTTCATCAGGCTTGAAAAAAATCTCCCTATACTTGGTCAAACTCCCACCCTTTAGTGAATTTCTTCTTCATTCTCTTAATTTTATCAAACGATGGGGTGAGAAAAAATTTCCATAAAGGCATCCTTCTCCTCCTCATCTTCCTTGTCCCCCGTGTTAGTGTTCATATCTGAATAATGAGTCACAAAATATCCCTATGTCTTATGTGCCCCAAATTTACTCTTAATATCAATGTTGGGGGAAAGGGCTTTCATGAACTACATCATGAGAAGGATAAGAACTTCATTCTGAATAATGAGTCACAAAGTGTCCCTATGTCTTATGAGCCTCAAATTTACTCTTAATATCAATGTTGGGGAGAGGGCTTTCATGAACTACATCATGAGAAGGATAATCACTTCATGTATCATGGGGAGTTTAGGGTTTTTGTTGTGTTCCTTAATTCTTAATTCACACATTTTGAAGGCTTTGAGAGTCATTTAACATGACTATACCCTCACACACAATGGATTAACCTTGCTCTATTCAATTTTCTTTCATTGTTTTGAAGTTTATTTGTAAACAATAACCATTCCACGGACTCAAAGGCCTAGAATCCATGAAATGAAGTTCACTAACATGTATAATAGTTTTATCATCTTGAAGTTGCAAAATTTTGATGAGAGGAAGTGATCACTGGCTATAACAGAGAATTTTTTCATTGAAATACATGGAAAAAGTATAGTAGCGAGAGTTTGGCTTGAATAGCATGGTATTTTTATGATTGGAGTAGTCTTATATTGTTGTATGAATGGTGAATCTGTTAGGATTAATAAGGAAAAAATAACAATTACATGCAAAAATAACTAATATCAGAAAAACATAAACCACACAGAAGAGACCAGAAGACACAAAGATTTAACGTGGTTCACCCAATCCCTGGGCTACGTCCACCAACATCAAGTCCAATATTATTATTATCTAGTGATTGCAACCTGATTACAATCTTTAATCCCTTACAGCTCAATTCCACCACAAGCACTAAAAACATACATCATGAAATCCCTAACCCTAAGCCATATTATACAATATTTTGCCACATTAGAGTTAGAATGAGTTACAACATGTCAGCCCCCAAAATAGCCGAAAATATGTCAGCCCCAAACCTTGGTGAGGGCAAGAGGAATAGTGTACATTAATTTCTTGATGATTCACCACAAGCTAACAGAATCAATCACCAATTGATCTTGGAAGAGCTTGAAGGGTTGAGATTGAAGAAACCCTTGAATCAAGGGTTTAGGAGAGGTGATTTGGGGTTTTTGGTTTTCCCAATAGTTTGGGTTAAATTCCTCTTAGATTTAGAGGTTTTGAGACATTTGAAAACACCTTTTGGAGTTTGGGGTCTTGGGGTTACCTACAAATAGGAGTTGCTTTGTTAAACTACCCACTTTTGGGTGCATTTATAAGGGTACAATCAGGGTACTATGAGTTGTTCCAAAATAACAATATATGAGTCTTTGGTATGTTTAGGTATGGTCAAAAGGGTATGTGAAAATGTGTTTAGTTTTATTAGTGTTTTGGGAAAGTGAAGAGTTTAAAGACCTAGAAGGTCTCTACAGGGCTACACAGAAGGGCCATTAGGTCTCTGGAATATTCTGAAGCTATTTAGCCATTGGGAGTGTGGGTAACACTTGAAACCTTAAAACCACTTTAATATACCCTTATACACCTTAAAGACATCAAATCTATCATTGGTTTGCATTGGAGGAAGTCTTGATTGGGTTGAGTCACTTAAGAACAATTGGGCATTGTGGGAAGTAGTTCATTTGTGAACAAATTTGTAAACCCTTACCTTATTTATCAGTTGTATTACAAGATATGAAACCTATCAATCAAATCAAGAATGCTGATGGATACCTTAGAATGTTAAAAGAGTAATTGTGAAATCTTAACATGCTTGTAATGGCTTTGATAAACAATGTGTGAATTATGCAACTTCTACCACCTTAACCTTCTATTTTCTTTGCCTCTTTGTTCGAACCAATTTACAATGTATATGGCATGAATAGTCTCAACTAGCAGTCCTTATCAACACATATAAACAATACACATTAAGGAGCAAATTAAGCCTAAAAAAAGTTAGTTAATTCATGGGATTATAAGCAACAACTTGTCAGAAATCTAAATATTTCATGAAGGAAAATACATCATATCAAGCAAGAATAGATCAAATCATCGATTGTCTCAAGTTAGAAGCCAATTGTCTTCATTTCTTTGCAAACTTTGAGGTGAAATTATGCTAAAATCTAGAAATAAGTAATTTTTCAGTTCAAACAAGTTTTAGATTTGATTCTCACCATCCTCCTCATCATAGACTTTGAAATAAATCTACTCAAATCTGCCCAAATTTCACCTTTCTCAAAATTTTGATCTCTCCCCCATGTTCATCCACCATCTCCCAAGTTAGTCTGTTTCCTGATCTAATGAAGATAATCACTACATGTTGAGATGCAATTCGATGCCTCTTGTAAAAAAAACTCTCTTCTCAAACTCGATAAAATTTGCTTCCCAATTTGGATGAAACTTTGTTGCCTTATAAGGGGAAATTTGCTGCTAATTGCAGAGCTCAATTTGATTTTGAGATGATATTAAAATAAGGTCACTTAGTCTCCTTATATAGGCAATTTGTGGGCCAAGAGGCATGACTACCCAGGAGGGCCGACTTGAGTTTCTTAAGGCCAATAAAGATTATTAAATTTAATTATTTTCAAATCCTTACCTTGGCTGACCTAGACAAGGAGGCCAAATGGCAATTAAAATTTATGTTTGTCTCCTCATTCATGCCTTGTTTGCTGGAGTCCTACACCTAGGTGGAAATGAATGGGTGGTTGGGATAAAAATCCCAAGAAGAGGGAAAATGCTATCCCTTCGAAATTTACCTTTACTTCGTCATCCCAGACTTAGTCATTCTTATGCCTTTAGAAGCCCTGTCTTTTAAACTTGGACTTAGATTCAGGGACTTGACTGATTTTGATCTCACACTTACTTCCTTGACTTCACCAAAATTCTTAATTTTAACTTTGGTTGTGTTAAAGGAACTATGTTGACTTTATTTTGTAGTTGTTTAACATGAGAGTTTGTAGATTAATAGGAGTTCACATTTTTATGGGAACGTATCATTCAATTGAGCATTAATGCCCATCTATATCTAGTGAGATGGACATAACTCATGTACCTCATGCTAGTGTTCTTGGATACCTTGTATACACTATTTTGCATTAGACTAGACATTATCCAAATAGTGAGTATTTATTGAGCAACTTTTATGGCTAATCTTAGTAGGAAATACATGATAATAGTCAATAGATTTAAAATATTTATGGTAAATATATATGAAGTATTCAATATTTTATTGGAATTTGTACTATAACTCGATTATAGCCAACAAAATTTAGTATCAATCCTACAAATCAATTGTAGACATAGTAGTGCACGTGTAACTTGCAATAGTGTCAACTTGAGGATAGTCAAAGTACTATCAAATTCACAATGAATCAATATTTTCACATGTGAATGTAGTATATATCAATGCTTAGTTTCATTTTATTCATGATGAATGGGAGGACAAGAGAGTTATCTTGGAGAAGGTAAATAATTTTTGTGAATCTTGTAGATATTTGAGAAATCTAGTGAACAAAAAGAAGTTTTGATAGGGTAGTGAAGCTATGTGCAATTCTATCTTAAGCAAGTACTTTATTGGATATTAGTGTTTCTCTTTTTCTCTTGCAAGGTATATAACATGGGAGAGAATGTTGAGATTGTTTCAAATATTTTACAAATCCTGATGTATTATTTATTATGCACTCATGAAAAAGGGGTTTCTCACTTGAGATTATGCTTGATGCCATATAAAATATGTATTATGATGTGTTTATAAATATCTAATGTTATGTAAGATGTGTAAGATAGTTGGAAAATATTGTAGACTTGTGATTCTACAAGGATTTGTCCTATCATAATTTCTCTAGATAGAATTGGTGTAAGAAATTATAATTGTATTATAACCACAATATTGTTGATTGCTGAATAATACACTGATTCTCTCTTTGTTAATGTGTTTTTGAAAGAATTTTTATATAATAAATATTATTTTTATAAAATAAAATGAATGATAAATACTACACATTCTTAGATAAAACATCTATATCTATATCTATATAAAAATAAAATAAAAACTAAATATACTAAAATACATAAAATTGAGGCTAAAGAAATAGGCCATCTAATACTATTAGTATTTAGTATTCTCAACCTCACAAAAGTGAAAAATAACATTTGAATTAGACACTTCAAGGTGAAAATTGACTAATGCTTTCTCATTTTGTCTTGTAATGTGTTGACGTAGTCGGCTTAATTGAGGGGAACAAAACTAAAAATTTCAGATTTATTGATGGGCATGAGAGTAAACACCAAACAAACATAAAATATTACTAATAATGGTTGAGCATCATAGTTTCAAACTTGGATGCATCTGAAATTCTATGGCTTGACTTGGCATGATGACGTGAAATTTGGAGTCCTCTTTCATTTGGCGCCATCACTTACAATAACATATTCAAAATGGTATCAACAGCTATGTAAGGTTGGATAACATTGAAAGATAAATCTATCAATTATATAAACAAAGGTATAATTTGGTTATATTAATACATTGACTCCAAAACCAAGGCACATGTCTTATCCAAAATAACAAAGAAAGTTGTCCATCTGGTCTCTGATTCCTTGCTTATGGTTGTCCTATCTATATGGTCGAGATCCTTAAAGATGCTGAACATAGGGTTCCATGACCAAAAAAAGTCTTTCCAAAGGGTATGAGACAACCATTTTTCAACTTTTTTTGCTCACACACACTCGTCCACTTATCTATTCACTAAACCCTCACTTTTTGGGTCAATATCCTAGGGCTTTGTAGAAATCACCTTCTCTTGCAATTCACAACCATAATACCAGTTCTAACCTAGCCAAGATCACATTCAATCAAACATATAGACTCAATGTTGTATTCACTGTTCCACGAGACAATCCCAATATGCAGAGAAAACTCTTTGTTTAATGTTTGTAAACCATTACATAGTTTCTTTCTAACTCTAATAAACCGACAGCAACCTCCAACATGACAGTGTAGAAGTTTTTTTCTTCAAATATGTTTGGGCCACTCTTTGAATTCTCTGACTCTTTGAATTCAAATATGTTTTCTCATAGTTTCCACATGGGTACAGACACCCCACCAACTAGATCTTGAATAGCTTAAAGGAAAATCTAGACAATTTTGAAGTTTAAAAAAAAACTGATCATACCGTAGGGTAAGGTAAGGAAATCCTTACAGGTGGTCCTCCTTTTACACCAAATAATAGTGGAAACCCTCATAGGTGGTCCTCCTTTTACACAAAATAACAATGGAAACCCTCACAGGCAGTCCTCCTTTTACAAAAAATAACAACGGTAACCCTTAGTGGTAACCATGAGTGCTTGCAACTTGCGTGGTCAGATGAGATTCCCCTTCGACGCTCATTCTGGCTAGTCTAAAATCATAGACATAAGCATTTAAATTGACATCCATCAAAATATCCATCGCCTTAATGTCTCTATGATAAATTGCAGGCTGAACGCCATAGTGCAAATAAGCCAAACCCTTGGTTGTACCGAGCACAATATTCTTCCTCTACAACCATGACAACAATACTTTACAGTCTCTCCCAAATATGTGATCATCCAAGCTGCCATTCGGCATGAAATCATAGATCAAAAACCTTTGGTGCCCTTCCACATCATCGCTAGCAACACAACAACCTCTCAAAACTACCAGATTTATGTGCTTTATGTTGTTGATAATCTCGACTTTGTTCAAAAATTTTGCATCTCCTTCAGCAAAGCAGTTTTGAATTCTTTTCCTGGCAATGAGTTGACCGTCAGAAAGAGTTCCCTTATACACAGTGTTGAATCTGCCCCTGGCTGATGAGGTTTTGCACACTTCAACCCTTGAAAAAATTCACCGTGCTAGGTAATAATGAAATGAGAAATGAAATCTTTTTTTTTAAGTTATGCCCATGTTGGTCAAAAATTTCAACCTACACGGTATTGGTCAAAATTTTGACCAAAACGAGCATGGATTAAAAAATAATGAAAGTTTTCCTTATATAATCTGACCAACCTAAACCTTTTTATTTGATGGTCGAAAACTTTGGTAGAAAAATAAGTTCAAATGTACTAGTGTATTTCTTGGTTCACCAAGAAACAAAATTTTGTTGCTTAGAGTTCAACAGAAGCAGAGTATATTACAGCTTCTCTTGGGGCTAGAGAAGCCATTTGGTTAAGAAAACTCATTATGGGACTGTTCGGGCAACCTATGGAACCTACTGTTATTTATTGTGACAATCAAAGTTGCATTAAACTTTCTATTAGCCCCGTGTTCCATAATAGGTCCAAATATATTGAGATTCCTTATCACTATGTCAGGGACATAGTGGAAAGAAAGATCATTCAATTGGAATATATATGTACAAATGAACAAACTTCAAATATTCTCACCAAACCTTTAGCAAGGAACAAAATTGAAGATTTCAAGAATAAACTTGGAATGGTGAAAATATGAGTTTTTTGTACTAACATCTCTTTTATGTTTTAGAATTCATATCTCTTTGTGGCAAATGTTATATGATTTCATTCTTTTATGCTTACTTAGCTTTGATTTGTATGTGGATTGTGGCAATTCACATTTATATGTTTTGTTGGATATCATAGAGTTGATATTATTTGAGTCTTGGAGACTTGTGGATCAGGGATCCACATTTGAGTATTGGTGACATCATGGAATTGATGTTGGGAGACCATTACTCTGAGCACTTGGTGAATATTATGGAATTGATATTAATTAGACCAATGCTTGATGATATCATGGACTTGATATCTCTTGGATCAGGGATCCACAATTGAGTATATGGTGGATGTCATGGACTTGATAAATGGAGACCATTGCTCTGAGAATTTGGTGAATATCATGGACTTGATATTCATTAGGCCAATGCTCTTAATACCTATTGAGTTGAGAAGACTCTTGGTTGGTTAACATCATGGACTTGATGTTACATTGAAAATCATGGATTTGATATTTCTATATATTTGAGAATTTGTGACTTGATGTTATCATGAATATCACGGACTTGATATTCTTGTGGACCTGATAAATTCACAAATAGGAAGGATAACATCATGGAACTAAATAATGAGAGACATATGGACTTATGTTTTCATTTGGTAGATAGGGATCTACCTTCATAGATATGGAATCTATGAAATCTCAGGATAAGGTATCTGAGATGGTTATGTTGTTTTTGTTTCCACTATCAAGGATGATAGTTAAGGGTGTGTCCTACTATAGATGGGATCTATAGATTGATCTTACCCTCAAGATTAAGAGGGAGTGTTAATATTGTAGTCTTAATGGATAAGATCAATTGGACATTTGAGATTAATCATTATTAACACCCTTAAGTTATTTTACTTGTGCGATTTTATAATAATAAGGATATTATTATAAATGCAAGTAATAATAATATATATATGAATTAATAATTAATTGATGGCCCAAAGTAGGCCAAGTCGGCACTCTTAGAGGAGGGTGCATAATTTTTATAACCCCATATATATTGGTGCGATTCTAAGGAAGAAGGATAAAAAACATAACATGCTCTTCTTCCCTCAAGAATAAATAAGAAGTGATTTGTTCTTCCATTATATGGTGTGAATTTAGTCTTGGATTGCAAGATATATTCACAAAAATTTACATGCAAATTGGATCAGAAAGTAGGGTGATCTTTGATACAATTGGAGTAGCGATAAAGACCAAGACATGATGCGAATTTAGAGCAAAAATGAAGGGCAACTTATAGTGTGATTTGGAGAAGCAATATAACACTTGTCATAAATTTATATTACTTTCCAAGGATCGATATTTACCCTACCTAGGATTTGATCACCATTCAACATAATTTGAAGGGAAGAATTTGTATAATCTGGAACCTGTGTAGATGCAATTACATATCACATCAACATCGGAGTTGCAGATCTAAAACAAGGGCAAACTTGTCAAGGAAAATTGGTGTACAAAATTGGTACTATCCTTCCATCCTTCTTTGTCAATTTTGTCTATATATTGTTTTAGTTTTAAAAGTCATATATATATTGTATTTTCCTTGCACAGATCTGAAAATATCAACAATAAAAACCTCTCAAAATATCAAATTTGACTTATCTTAAGATACTAAATAAATCCATTCACCACAAAAATCTATATAGGAAAAATAGACAAAAACAATCCCTTGTATCCTCAAATTACCCCCCCAAAGACAACACAAAAAATCTTCCAAGAAGATCCACTTATAGAAAAAACTCACACCTTCCTCATGAGTAGCAAGAAAACCCATGTGTCCAAAAAATAGTGTTGTTCTCCCATTTTGTCTTCCCCCATTTAGTTTATAAATATTAATATAAATTCAACTTATAGGGCCTTTTACATAAGTTTTAATAACGTATTTGTTATAATTAATCATATTTTAAAAAAGTAACATTACTTTGGTAAAGCATAACTTTATTTATAGAATGGATAAAACTATAAATTTCTAGATAGATTTTTCACACCAACATCTAGAGCACACATATTTTTTCGTAATTCTTTTTAGCATACTTTTGGATAAATTTTGGAAGTTAGATTAACTATAATTCATACATAGGTTAGTTTGATAATGCATAACTTTCTTGTATGTGCATAAATTAACTGTATTCTTTTTTTTTAAAAGGACATTAATAGTTAGGGCATATATATCTCTTAGAATTTGTTTCTCAATAGTTAAATTAAATATATTTAAAATCATACTATTTGGACATATTATAATAAGAGCTACATACTTACAAAATATATTTTATAAATGTCTTTATTTTATGCCCCACAATTGCGGCTTTTGATATACATTTCGATAGGTTAGAGGAGAATCTATTGTGTGTATGATTTAAGAATAGAGTGGTTCTATCCATGGGGGTTTGATCTAACCCTCTTCAATTAAAATCCTCTATATGGAAACTCTTGTATCTTAAATATATATTTTTTAGTGCGATTTTGGGAAAAAATAAGATGTCCTAGAAGTAGGCCACACTATCATAACAACACCCAAAACTACCCTTCTACGTTGCAAATAAATTATAGTGGACTTCACCATTAAATAAGTACATTGGAAACTATCTTTGTTTTTCTTTTCTAGCATTTGGATGAGATGAAAATTTTCCCCATCCACCAAGTTTTTTTCTTCACTCATCTTCCCTCTTGTGAACCCATGTCCATCACAACCCATGTTCCTCCTCCAAACACTTCCTTTCTCAACACTCCTCCTTTTTCCATTCTTCTCAACTCCTCTCCTCTACCTCATGGAATTCAACCCATTTAGTCTAACATTCTCTAGAAGCATTATTTTCTACCTCCTATGTACTTGCCTCTTCATCACCATATGCATCTTCATCCTTGGTAGAAACATTTCACACATCTACTACCTTTAACTACTCCACACACCAGAGTTTTATGTTCTACTAATCTACACTTTTTAGCACCTCCATGCTCTCCAAAGGATATTTGAAAAATTCTAAAACATTGAATTCCTTCTTCTCAACTATTTTTATAATATTATTTAACTTCTATTGTAGCATCTCCATTTCTCTCTTTCTATGTCCCTACTACAACATTGTCCTTTACTATAACCTCATCTTCTCCTACAAATCCATTTACAAGTACCTCTTCAATGCTTCCCAAAAATTTGTATCTACTAGTGCATTGTCTTTTGATTCCTCTACACACATAGGTTCATCAACTACCAAAACCATGTCCTCTTCACTATTTTTGTTTTGAATATCCTTCACAAAATTTAGCATCTTATTCATATCACCAATGCCAACATTGTCCATCCTTTATATTACAACAAGTATTCAAGTTCCCAAATTTTTTCTCACAACCAACCTCAATCTTTTCCTCTTCACCATATTCACCTCTCACCCAACCTCTTAATCTATAAATTTTATAGATTTCAACAAATGCCTCTTGTACAAACTATCTTTTACCCAATAAATTATTTTGAAGCTATGCACCTCTCTCTCTCTCTCTCTCTCTCTCTCTCTCTCTCTCTCTCTCTCTCTCTCTCTCTCTCTCTCTCTCTCTCTCTCACACACACACACACACACACACACACACACACACACACACACACACCCTATCATGTACCCAAAAGAACCGTGTAAGATGAATCTCTATGCTTCCTCTACCAACTTCCACCATGGAGGAAACCCTATCACCTTCTACCTAGTACACTCATCCTTATTGGAGGACAACAAACATAGCCTTAAATCTCTAACTCGTTCATACAACTCATCTCAATGCTCTCAACATATATCAAGTATTAACATCTCACTATATTCACAAACCAACAATACTCTCTTTAGCACACTCAAGACTAACAACCACTATGCTCTACAACACACTTTCCACACCTCCCATTAATCACAAGTTCTTTGATACTTTTAATGTAATCTAGGTTGGGAGGAATTGATCGATTGCCCAACCTCTATCCAAAACCACACTAACTCCATATAAAAAAGATAATAAAAAAATCCCACAATAAAATCAAGATTTTAATTTATCTACACTAGAAGTATAATGACTATAAGCAACACAACCCCAACAACATGAGCATTACATGCTCTTATAGTAACATGGAAACACATGCCCTTGTAAAAAAGTTATTTCTACATGCAATCTACACCTTCATAGAAATATAGGCATAACAACCATCATAGAAACTTTCTCTCAACAATATGACATGAGCCCAATCACCTTCAATGGTTCTTCTTATAAAATTCTTAAACCCCCAAATAAATAAAGATTGATTCCATTTTATACTTCACAATGTGAAAGATGGACAATTTACAATTTATTCAATTTCAAAATTGAATAGACAACAATATGGAAGTTGATCAGTTAAATTAAATTCACACAAGTACTAATCAATTTTAAAAATTGAATTGTTGCCTTAGAACTCTCCAAAAAAACTAGCACTGCTCCACTCCCCTTGAACTCCTTTGAAGAACAATGTATTTCCATTTTATATTATCGTTAGAAAAGTTGAACAACCTATATTTATTTCAACTATTCCAAAACTAAAATTCCTTTCTAGGAAATGTAACATCTTCTCTACACAAGGAATTATAACCACTATCTATAGATATGCCAACCAAAATTCTCCCTTTTTTAGTAAAATTGATCTTATGTGAGTGTCTTTATATTTTTGTATGAGTTTCAAAAACTATGAAAGTGTCAAAATGGTCTTCTTTAAGTGATAATGAATTTTAACAAAATCATTCTTGTATGAATTGCTTCTTTTTGTTCACCATTTTAGATAATTTTTGGCTTTTAGTGAACCAATCAATTCATAGACCTAGTTTTTTGGTTATATAAATGGTTCCCAAACTTTTTTTTACTTTTATGCCAAAAAATATACTCTCTCCTTCATTTTTCCTGTATTTTAGGTTCATAAATGTCTAATTTTTTCAAATTGTTATAACTTTTCCCATAAGCTTCAAAGTTTACCAAGGTGATGTTATTCACATAGCCAAATTGAGCTTGAAAATTCTCTTGAAGAAAAACTA
Source organism: Chamaecyparis obtusa (assembly GCA_027943335.1). NCBI lineage: Eukaryota > Viridiplantae > Streptophyta > Pinopsida > Cupressales > Cupressaceae > Chamaecyparis > Chamaecyparis obtusa. The sequence continues at coordinate 205,073 of BSBK01011743.1, forward strand.
AAAAAAAAAATTGAAAAAAGAACAAAACTAAAACATAATTAAACTAGAAGGAAACTTGAACCAAAATGATTACTCATACACCATAATTCTTTTACACCACATGCTCATCTATACTTTTTAGTTGATATTCATTTGAACTTTCACACATTAGGTCTACTATGTTGATAAAGATTAATTATTGTATTTATATGTGCACCATCATAAATAGCGTTCCTTACTTTTTATAACAACAATATAACTCCCAGGGTGGGAAGTGATCCTATGATTTTCTAAATTCTAACAATTTCATATAATTCATAAAGGAAAACATATGTGAAAACCAATCAAATTTAATGTAGAAGGCTTCTATGATATATGCTAAGTGTTCTATTTAGGCATGAATAGGTGAAAGGTACATATAGGTAAGATACAAATCTATTTGTTAGTATATTGATGAGATATATGACATTTATGTTGAGAATGAAGCATGGTTGTCATTTTTGGAAAACCATTCAATTGATGAGATTTTTTTCTAAGTATGTGAAGTAACACCAACTAGTACATAGGTATAACCAACCAATAAGCAGCATACTAATTGGTAAGAAGCATGTCAATCAATATGCAAGAAGGTAACCGGTGAAAGAGACAACGGGTGAAGGTTAGAAAAGGTAAAGGGAACATATCGGTAAAGGATAGTTGATGAGACCATGAATTGGTACAAGTAAAAGTCAAGACAATAGAAGCCAGTCAGAATGATGAACATGTATAGATGGTGGAAGATTCACTAAATCTAGACAATAGAGAAAATGTAGTACATTGTTCAAGGAGATGATTGAGTTGATGTATAGGAACTTGTGCACAGATTTTTTCATGATTCTAAGGTATGTTTGAAAAATAAAGCTGAGGGAATATTGCACATTGGAAATGATAACATATGTTATGATTTGGATGATGTGGTAAGGATTTTATGTTTTTTCAAGTTAATTAAGATTGGAGAAACACGTTTGAGAAAAATGAAAAACCCTAATTAGGTTTTACACTTGGCAGTGAGGATTGCTTATTAGGACAGAGTTGCAAGAAGGAAGAAGTTTATGTTGTTGTTGTTGAAAAGTTGATGAAGAATTGAACCCACAATCACAAAGCTGTTTGTAGAGATGTTACAGAGTTGAAGTCAGAACAAGAATAGAGCATAAGGGATTTGATTAGCATTGTAGAGTGAAAATTACATGTCATTTATTCTTGTTATATTCCAAATAGTTTCAACAAGTTATAAATCCCTTAATAGGATAGTGTTTAGCAGTACTCAAATGTAAATCCCTTAACAGGGTGAATATTGTAATAGAGAGATTAAATATTTTTACATGGTAGTCTATAATTGGACTCTAGATATTTCTAACAAGGTATTAGTCACTCCTAACAGGGCGAGTCACCTAGAAAGTGACATATTGTAAGCTCTTAACCAAACATTATTTTCTACTGTAGTGAAAGGATTTTGGGTGTCATCCCCACTGCGGTTTTTCCATCTGACCAAGGGTTTCCATGATAAAATATATGTGTTATGTGTGTGCATGTATTTTCATTTGGTTTATTGCAATTTTACTTCACAACTTCAATTATATGCTTCAGAATTTGGAAGTTTATTTTATTGTTGCTTAAGGGTATTGGTAAGAATTTGAAAAGTTTTATAAGTATTGATTCACCCTTCCTTCAATTGGTATCAAATTTTTGGCTCTGTAGAGGAAAATATTGACAACTTGGGGAGTAGATCTGAGAAGATGGAAAGCTATAGGTATGAAAGATAGTTGGCGGTAGCCAATGAGATGATTGAAGAGTTGAAGAACAAGATAAGGGCCTCATTAGCAAAAAGAAAAGAATTGTCTGAGTAGCTAAGAGAAAGTATGGATAGCAATGATACACTATTTGAAGGAAGTGTTAACTCTGAGGAAGATGAGGCAACTATAGAAAATGTGATTGAAAAGAAAAAGATCCTAACTAAATAAGTAACCAAGACAAAAAGAGAACAAGAAAGTCAAGCCATAAGTATGTGTGAAGTGCTTGAAGGCATGAGATTTGTTGAAGATGAAAAATGAATTGTTGAATTTGCAAAGAAGAATGTTGAAGATCTTATCAGAGAAAAGGATGTTATACTTAAAAGGTTGAAACATGAGAGCCATGCACTGAATGAACAACTAAGTGACTCTAGTGATGAAAACATACAAATGTGTGCTGAAAATAAAAGACAAAGGCAAGAAAATGAACAATTGAAAAAAGAATTAAAGATTGAAAGGGATAAAAATGAGAAACTCAAGAAATATGAACAAATCATGCAGAAGATTGATGAAAAATTGAATAATCAAGGTGATAAGAGTATACTTCTGGCCTAGGATATACCGGTGACAACAAATTTGAAAAAGGAGAATCATCCAATTTTGGTGTTTAGCAACAATCACATATTTGAAAGGGTAATACTAGTCCACAAGGTATGAATCCTACTAAACCCACTTGCTACAATTATGGAAAGATTGGACACATTGCTAATGCATGTGAAAGAAAACTAGTGAATGTTCCAAGAACTACACGTTTTGATGGTTATTGTTACAATTGAAATAAGTATGGTCATCAAGCTTATGAGTGAAAATCAAGAGCCAATAGTAGATCATCTGAAGGGAGTTTCAATGGCTACTTTTACACATGCAACAAGTTTGGACATAAGGAAGAACATTGCAGATCAAGGGTACCATCACCAATACTTCCTAACAAACCGATGAGCATTCTAAGAAGAGAAGGAAACATAAATGTCACATGCACTATTTGTGGGAGCTATGGACACATGGTGGTGAATTATCAATTAAGGAACCCTAGAGGTAATGTTGGACCATGGAGGATAATAGGTATGACATATTTTGATTGTTACAAATTTTCACATCTAGTAAGAGATTATAGGTAGTGGAACCGGTCACCAAGCAATGAAGAAAGGAAACATAAAATATTGTCAATCCTGAAGAAATCCGGAAGCAGATGAAGACAATATGGATGAAGCTATTGGAAAGTGGTGTTTTGGGGCACTAGGGATCACTTAAGGGTTGTCATTCATGGCAACACTTATACTAGAGTGATCGCATGATGGGAGGTTTAGTACTAGAGTCACAATCATGAAAATGACTAAGTCCAAAATCAAGGTAACAGGGTACAGTGTTACAATTTTGGTTGGCGATGGAAATCTATGAGGTACTATGGCTTGTGAAGTTAGTGGAAGGTATTTTGGGATATGTACATGCTTCAATTAAGAGTGCATAAGTTTTGGTTTTCAAATCAGTGAGATTTAGTGATATGAAGGTATGTGATGACAGTGAAACAATATAACAGGGCATATGAGCAGTTGGGGTGATTGCGATAAGGTTACTTGGTATGGTAATGTGCTAAGTCAAATAAATGAAGTATATTTCTGACACTTTGGTAATATAAGATCTCCAACTCCATATTTATCATGTACATAATTAATTATTATGTTTTGTATGGTATTTGTGAAGCCGATTGGATGAGAGATTTTGTATAAGTATAGAGTGCTTTTATGAAAGTGATATGTATTGTGATTATGATGATGAAGCAAGGTTGTGAATTTGAGAGAAAAGATCAGTGATAGACAAAGCTATAACTGGAACTACCTAAGAAAGATAAGTGCTTGTATTGTTCACATTTTGGAGAACTCTTTGTAACAGTTTTTTTATTGTAAGAGCAATTTGCTCACCACCTTTAACTAGATGTTTTGTATACCCCTAACAAGGTTTTGTATTCCTCTAGCAAGGAAATGTACTCTATAATAATCAGCTCCTAACAGGGCTAGATCTCCTAACAAGGATATAATATTTTAGTGCATAGTTGTGGGTACCATCCCCACTAGGGTTTTCCCTTGGCTAAGGTTTCCTCAAGAAAAAATCATGGTGTCATGAGTTATGTGTTATGCTTTAATGTTATTTTCATTTCTGAATTATTATGGTTTATTTATAATTGGTTGAAGTTTAAATTAAAGTGCAGTAATACTGATTCAACCCCCCTCTCAATATTACCTAATCCTAACAATTGGTATCAGAGCTATTTGTTGGAGATTTGCCAGTAGACCAGTACTGACTATATGTTTTTCATTGATGACAACATATGGAAAGTAGCATTAATGGAAGTCTTATGTAGTAAACCTTCTATTTATATAGCATGGACATGATATCAATATGATATCATGGGCGTAGAGGTTAACTATTAGTACAAATAGTTATATTACAGTTGGTGTCAGTAGTGTTCTTGATAGAGTAACAGACAATGTTCTGTGTATGGTTGTTTGTACAGTTATCATGGAGCCTTGCACACTTGGATATATGTTGAAGACATGTTAGTCATGTTTTAGTTATGGATGCATAGTCTGATGATGAACACAAGTGAAGTTATGTAGTCACTATTCACTAATAGCAATTTCTTGTGTTTGTTCAGAAGAGCCGATAGAGATTTTATTGGTTCTTTAGTTGCACCTATCTTGATGGTATGCACCCTTGGATTTAAGCTTAGAGAAGTGTTATTGATGTGTGGTTAAGAGCACATGAGTTAATTTAGCTTACAGAGAAAGTTCCTATTATTTTGGTAGAGCCGACAATGTGTAGTGTGCATCTACAATTATTTTATTAGACAGGTTCTAATAGACTGACTTGCGTAGTGTGCGTCTCTAATATGATTTAAAGATGGTTCTAATAGAATGACTTGATTATATCATTTGGAGGAAAGATACTTATAGGCAGTCATTTGTGATTGTTGAAGTCTGGTTCATAGTTGTTTGAGTAGAGCAGAGTAGAGTGTGCAAAGTGTTTGAGCCATCAGAAGAAGGTCTATGTGACCAAGTAAAGTACTTGTGCAATTCATTGGAATTGATCTAGATAGCAGTTCTAAGCACAGTTCACCAAGATCTAGATATAGTGTATATCTGTTATTCAAAAGGTTGTAGCCTTCGCCCATTTGAGCAGTGAGCTCTCGGATAGTGCATCCTCTCCCTTAATAGGAACAATTGTAAAAGACTCCTAACAAGGTCCAACCCTTGACCAGGTCTACTATACTTAATATATTGTAAAGCTACTCCTAACAGGGTAAAGGATCTTCTAACAAGGATCATTATACACTAGTACAGAATATTAGTGGGTATCAAGTCCCATAGGGGTTTTTACCTAGTTGGGTTTCCCCATAACCAAAATATCGGTGTTGTGTTCTTATATTCTTTCATAGTGTTTATGCTTTATGTTTAAGTACACTTAATTGGATAAAGAATTGAATCTTGTAGATAATTGATTCACCCCCCTCTTAGTTATCTCTTAGGACTATTCCTAAAAATTGGTATTAGAGCCAAGTGCCTCGAAGAGAAATTTTAATAGCTTGAGGTTGATCAGATGGTGTACTTAAGGAAAGAAAGTCCTAAGTTAGATGGAGAGAATTATCTTGATTGGAAGAACAAGATGGTAACCCATTTGCAGTGCATTACTTTTGAAGTTTTTAATGTAACCATCAAAGTAGCCAAGATTCCTACCTTAGACCTTGGAAAAGATGATGCTACTGACATACAAAAGGAATTGTTTCATCATAATGCTATTGCTAAAGGAGCCCTTATCAGTGCCCTATCTGATGGTGAATTTTTAGAAGTAAAAAAGATAGATACAACCCATATAATATGGAAGCACATAGAAGACACATTTGAAGGAGACAAACAAGAAAAGGATGCATGTAGAAAGACATGGAAGAAAAGGTACAATGCATTAGAGATGTTGCCTGAAGAAAACATCAGAGCTTACAATAAGAGGATTAATGAAGCAGTTGCTGGAATCAGGAACAATGGTGCATAAATATCAAAAGAGGACATCATGTATAAGTTGATGACAACTCTTACTCCTGAATATGAAAGCAAGATCAATGTCCTTGATGAGACCATGTATCTTACATCAAATTTTAAGAGAGAGACCTTGATCAATAAACTCTCTACTTTTGAGATCTCAAGATTGAAGTCAGAACCAAAAAGTGAAACAACCTTCAAAGCAACAATCCATGGTAAGAAATCTACAAACACTTCTGGTAATTTTGATGATGATGGTGAAGATAAAACACTAGATAATTTCATTGCTATGATTGCTAAAAGAGAAAATAAAGGAAAAGGAAAATATGAAGGCCAGTTACCATTTAAGTGCTTTTCATGTAATAAGATTGGTCACTTTGTATCTAAGTGTCCTACTAGAGCTAGAAAGTTCAAAAAGGATTTCAAGCCTAAGTATTCTAAGGAATGATACTATGCTGGAGATGGAGTTTTAGATGAAGAATTAGTGAAGAAGAAATTGGATTCATTGCCATTGTAGATAAAATAAATAACTAGATAGTACATGTAGACAAGAAAGAGAATTAGGAGCTAGCATTGATTTCACATGATAGGTGATAAAGGTAGATTTGTTCATTTGGAAAAATACAATGGAGGTATGGTCATATTTGGAGACAATAATCCTAAACCTATAGTTGGTAGAGGATCCATCACTTTGGATGGAAAGAATAGTACTGATGATGTTCTTTATGGTGATGGTTTGAAACATAACCTTCTCAGTGTTGGCCAGTTACTTGGAAAAGGCTATTAGTTGGAGTTCAAAGATGACAAATGCATCATTAAAAACAAGGATGGTTTTATGATTGCATCAGGCTCAAAGAAAAGAGGTAATGTGTTTCAACTCAATTCAGAAGCAAGTTGTTTTGTTGCTAAAGTTGATGACAGTTGGTTATGGCATAAGAGACCATGTCATATCAATTTTGATAACATAGTAAATATAAGAAATGTAAAAGAAGTAAGAGATCTACCTAGCATAGCAAAGCTAGTTGATACTATATGCAGGGAATGTGTGATGGGGAAGCATGTGAGAAATTCATTCAGGAGAAAGCAGAATTTAGCAGAGAACAAGTTGGATCTTATTCATACAAATCTGTGTGGTCCAACTCAAACAAGATCATACTATGGTGAAAGGTATTTTATTTTGTTTGTTGATGATTATACTAGAATGATGTGGGTTGCATTCTTAAAAGATAAGTCAGAAGATTTTGAGAAGTTCAAAATATTCAAAGCTAAGGTTGAGAATGAATCTAGACTAAAATTAAAATGTTTGAGGTCAGATAGAGGAGGAGAATTCACCTCTAATAGATTCTATGAGTACTGTGAAGAACATGGCATAAAGAGATAGTTAAGTACACCTAGAACCCCTCAGTAGAATGGAATTGTAGAGAGAAGGAATATGATCATTCTTGATACAAAACACACCATTATGATAGAAGGAAAAGTTGCACACACCTATTGGAGAGATGCGGTCAATACAATAGTCTATACCATCAATAGAATTCAATTGAGGTCAGGTGTTGACAAAACACCTTATGAGCTATGGTTTGGTAATGTTCCCACAGTAAAATACTTTAGAATCTTTAGAAGCAAGTGCTACATCAAGAGGGATAAAGCAGTAGGAAAGTGTGATGCAAGAAGTGATGAAGGTATTTTTCTTGGTTACTCTACTAAAAGTAAAGCTTATAGATGTTTCAATTTAAGATTGAAGAAGATCATTGAAAGTGCTCATGTAAAGATTGATGACAAGTTTATGATTCAAGAAAGATATCATGATTACTCACTCATGATTGAGGAAGAACCTAGACCCTCCACTAGTGAGACAGTTATTGAAGAAATGTTTGACAGTATTGATGTGTTATTCAATGACCCTGAGACAAGTGAAGAAGAAACTCCCAAGGCTGATAAGTTAGCATCACCCAAAGTTCCAAACTTTACATCAAGAAATCATTCCAAGACATACATCATTAGAGATCAGAGTGCCAAAGTCCTAACAAGGTCCCAAGCAAAGAACTTAGCTAGCAATGAAGCAGTATGTTTACTATCTCAGATTGAAATTTTAAGTGTTGAAGATACATGTAATAATTTAGATTGGCATGATGCTATGAAAGAAGAACTTGATCAGATTGTTAAGAATGACACTTGGGAACTGGTCCCAAGACCTAGTGATAAAAATGTGATTGGAACAAAGTAGATATTCAGAAACAAGATGAATGAAGATGGTACACTAGTAAGAAACAAAGCAAGATTAGTGTGCAAAGGATATGCACAAAGAGAAGGCATTGATTATTCAGACACATTCGCACCTGTGAGTAGATTAGAAGCTATTAAGTTGTTTATAGCTTATGCTACAGTAAAAAACTTCAAAGTTTATCAAATGGATGTCAAGTCAACATTCCTGAATGGAGACTTGAAAGAAGAAGTATACATTGAGCAGCCAAAAGGATTCACCTTATCAGACAGACTTGATATGGTATGTAGATTGAAGAAGGCCCTCTATGGACTTAAGCAAGCCCCTAGAGCATGGTATGAGAGACTAGATGGATACTTAACAAAGATTGGATTCAAGAAAGGAGCAACAGATTGTAATCTATTCATTAGAGAGACATCTGAAGGTTATCTTCTTGTAGCTATATTTGTTGATGACATTATCTTTGGAGGTAATGACAAACTCAATGCTAAATTTGCCAAAAATGCAGAATGAGTTTTTGATGAGTATGATTGGTTCTATCAAGTACTTTTTGGGACTAAATGTGCAATAGACTGAAAAAGAAATTTTCATAAATCAATCAAAGTATGTGAAAGAGATATTGAAGAAATTCAAGATGGATGATTGCAAGCCAATAGGAACTCCTATGATCACTGGATGCAAGCTTAAAAAAGAAGATGACTCACCAATAGTAGATATAACATTGTATAAGTTTATGATTGGTAAACTCGTATATCTTACTCAAACTAGACCTGATATTTCCAATGCAGCTGGCATAGTTGGAAGATTTGCAGCAGAGCCTAAAAAAAGTCATCTCATGGCAGTAAAGAGAATATTCAGATACTTGCAGGGCACTATAGATTATGGTCTATGGTATCCTAATTCAAAAAATGTTGAGCTTCATGTGTACACTGATGCAGATTGGGCTGGATGTGTTGATGACAGAAAGAGTACTTCAGGTGGAGTAGTTTTTCTTGGTGATAGACTTGTCACTTGGACAAGAAAGAAATAAAATTGTATTTCTTAGTCAACAACAGAAGCAGAGTATGTTGCAGCAGCCCTGAATTGTTCTACAATTGTTTGGATCAAGCAGATGATAAAGGATTTTGGAAGTATAATTGAGAAGTATAAAAGGTTTTTAAGATATCATTTCTACACCATTTGTGTTGGAAATATTCAAGACTATCTAGGTTACTGAGAGGGGAGGGGTGAATCAGTAACTTTAAAACTTTTAACAGATTCGGATCTTAATAATATTAGATTGATAATCTGACTGCATGCATGAGTAACAAAAAGAATAAAACATTCATAACACTTTGAACACAGAGATTTGGTGACCCAGAAACCTTCCCTGTAGAAAGTAAAACTAGGGTGGGGATGATACCCACAAAACTTTAATAATGCAGTATAAAGTTTGCCGGTTAAGGCTTACAATGATCACTTCTGATGATCTTCCATGTTAGGAGCAATAAGGACTGCTAGGTCCACCTTGTTAGAGGATTTACAAACATACAATGAAGTATGCACTCAGTTAAGAGATTTTACAAAGACTGTTAAGTCTACCCGGTTAAAGGATTTCAAGTTGATTCACCTGTTAGGATGAAACAGTAGATCTCTTACTTACAACTATACTTGCTGATTGAGATTCTCTGATGTACTGATCACCTTCTGTGATGGATAGATCTTTGCTTCTTTTTCATACTTCTCTATTTTTTCTTTTTTTTGGATATGACATAAAACATTGTTTATATGTCAATCTAAGTCAATTGCAAAAAAATTACAAAGTCAGCTCTTAAACAAGTAAATACAAGTATTACTGAGTCAGCCCAAATATAGTTACACGGTTACTGCAAACTAACTCGGTGACTTTCTAATACTCGGTGTCCACTGCATTACTCGGCATCGTCATGCACTCGGTAGAAGTGGAGGCTCGGTCCATACTAACCACTTGGTCATAGTTTCAAACTCGGTAAATACTGGAGACTCGGTAGATACAGTGTTACTCGGTAGAAACTAAATTTCCTATTTAACTGTGCAGCACTCGGTAAACATTGTGAAACTTTGTGAGCTCGGTATGCACTGTTCTGCTTGGTATGCTCTACTCAGTATGTACTGTTCTGCTCGGTATGCTCTGTTCTGCTCGGTATGCACTATTCAAAATAAATGTTGTCACTAATGACAATTATGCTTAATGCCAATAATCTCCCCCTTTGGCATTAGTGACAAAAACACTTATTGCCAAAACTTATATACAAGAATCATGCTGAATCTGTTTTAGATTTTTCAAAATTTATCTTTGTCAAACTGTTGTTTATACATTTCATGACTCACTTATATAGAGTACTTTCTCCCCCTTTCATATTTCACACCTTAATCTTATACACTTTCTTCTATACATTTTCTCCCCCTTTTTTGACAATAATGCCAAAGGTGTATATACAAGTATTTTACAGGGAGAATCCAAAATGTGAAAGAAAATTAGAATGTACCTTTATGATTAGTGCCAGAGTTCTATCCCAATTCTCTTGCAAAATCTTGCATGTTTGGAGTGCAATTTGGACTTCTGTAGAGAGTTCAATCATGTGATCTACAATGGAAAATTGATTGTCATGGAGTGATGCTTTTGAGTGAACAATGTGCTTTTGCATTATGTCCATGATGGGAAGGATCATGTTCTGAATATCTAGCAGTGTTGACCAGATCTTTGTGTCCTCTTTTAATAATTCCGACTACCTATTTGATAGGAATGTGATTTTCATATGATGTGCAGAGCTTGAACTAGGTTCAAGTTGCAACTTTTGTACACTGTCCTTCAGATCCTCATCAATCTTATTCAATTTATCCTTGACTTCCTTAGTGAACTCGGCAACATTACATAGCTTAGCAAAAAGTGAGGTAACATTGGAATAGGAGGACTCAATATTTGTCAATACTGAAGATAATTCTACCTGATTAATAGCTATTTGCTGAGCAACATGCTCAAGCACTTTATTGTCAAACTTTTTCTCGGCTTTCTCAAGAATCTTTTCTGACATAGAGGAATCCTCATTGAACTTGTTCACTACCTCAGCTAACTATAACAAAATATGCTGAGAGGAATCAACTTGAATACATAATGCTTCTGACAAAATATCCTTTGCATCCTCAATAATTTTATATTCCTTGTCCCTTTCTTCTTTTAGTTTCTTCTGCTTTGCTTTCTTCTGGAGGAGTTCACCAATGTTTTGCATTTGGTCTGCTGAAAGATTTGCAAAGTTTAATTTTGGAATCTCTATCTCCTCATCAAAGTCTATATCCTCTTCTACATTCTTACTCAAAAATCTTGTACTCGATTGAGCCTTAGGATCAACTGTTATTGCACTTAATGCCTTTGTAGAAGTTATTGTAGACATTGTAGGACTAGCTGTGAAAAATGCTAAACTACCGACTGGAATAATCAATGGGCTCAAAACTGAAGTATTCACAATTGTAGAATAAAAAACTGAAATACTTACTGAAGTATCCAAAACTGAAGTACTTACTGCTGGAAAACTTGATATAGAAGTAGGTATTGAAGTAGATACAGGAGACTGCAACTCGGTAAAAGAGGTGGTAGTCATTTCTGTCGATGATACATTGAGTTGTGCTAGTGATGATTTGACATTTGATGTATCTGTGGAAGTTGTCACAATCATACTTGAAGTTATCTCTGGGCTAGGTGTAGAAAATTTTGCTGGAGAGTGAGGAAGTGAGGCAATGACTTCTGCAGCTATCCGAACAATATTATCTTCCTCATCACTTTTCTTGTCTACCTCGGTATCTTGTTCCTTTTCATCGCTGTCATCATCAATATCTTTGATTATCACAGTTTCAGTACTTGGTTTGTGAAGATTATAGATGTTTTTCCATGTGGCAGTGGCACTCTTCACAACCGACTCAATATCTTTGATCAAAATCCAACAATTGTTGAATTTGAGTGTCATCTTATTTTCATTATCTATCAATGCCTTATTAATTTCATCATTTTTCAAACTTGGCATCAATTGCCTCAAGGTTTGAGCATAGATGTCCTTGACAGTTTGCCTTGCATTGGACCATCTCAACTTAATTTTATTTAGCAAAATTCCTGGGATTTGAGAAGCTATCTCTTCAGGTGAGTATTTCCATTTTCCCATTTTCTCAATAACAACATCTTCAATTTCCTGCTGCTCTTCCTCAGATCTGATTTCATATTTGAGAGATTTGAAATTTGTAATTCCAGATCCTTCTCTCAAATCCTTAATCTTTTGTTCAAATGAAGGAGGAGGCCTTTTGAATACTAATTCTTCACTGTCTTTTCCTGCCTTGCCTCTTGCACTCCTTGTAAATACTACAGAGGATTGCTTGGGTGCCTTGGTGATAATTACTTTTCCTTTCTTCTTTGCTGGTACATGTTCTTCTTCCTCCTCATCCTTTTTCTCTTCTTCTTCAAAGTCCTCTCCTTTTCCCTTGGTTGACATTAGAGGTGTGCTAGCTTGTATTTTGGCCATCCTCTTTCTTCCTTTGTTAACCGCCTGTGGAAGCTTTATACTAAGCTCAATTCTCTCCTTTAGCCTCTTCATATGTCCCAAAATATGGTGCCTTTGGATTAACAGGTTGATTAATTAGGGCTTCAATAATATTCTTGGTTTCATCAATATTCACCTCATAGGGAAGAGGTTTCACATGTACAATCCTTGGTTTTGCTGCCTATATATAGAGATTATCACAATCCACCAGGAAACAAATATCATCTTTGTAATCTTCCACCAATTTCTGTGGAATCTGAAATCTATTATTCATCTTCTCCTTAAAAGATTCAAAATAGTTATCCATTATGCTTGTAAAATTCTCACCCATTTCTACAATATACTCATTTATCTGATAAAGAACCGGCACATCTTTTCTCCATACTACCGTGCCTTTTGATGGGAAAGACTTTTGAGCATAGAAAAAGAAACCAACAGTGAGCCAAACTTACATGGATTGTTCTTTGAGGTTTGGATGCTCTCCATGTTCTTGTTGAACTATTTCAATAAAAGATTTGCTAGGTCAAATGACAGATTGTTCTTTACAATCTTATATGCTAGGTCAACTGCTTCACACAGAACAATGTTCTACCAACTTGAACTGTATATCTTGTGAGCTATGATATGTATACCAAACTTCAATTCTGCATCAGTAATTCTGCTTATCTTCATACCTTTACCATCCCACTCAGCTAGGGTTTTCTCTTCCAGTTCTGACCGACCTAGGGTTTTTGTAGATTTTGCCTTGTCGAGCATGGGAAGACCAGTGATTCGATGAATCATCTTCTTCGTAATCTCTACTGGTTGCTCAAGCCATATTTTACCTTCATGTACTCAGTTGAGGATATATCTGACCCATTTTATCTGAAAGCTCCGAGGCAAGTGTGTGATGTGAACTAAACCCTTATCTTCCAAATGTTGATGCTCCAGTTTGAGAACACCATCGACACACAGTTCCTCACGAATAGTATCTATCTCTAGGGTTCCAAGGTCTTGAATTGTACACTTAAAATGACTATGAATATCATTAATAAGGAGTACCTTAGGAGGGATCCGAGATTGAGCTCCACTTGGGTCTAGGGTTCCGGCAACTACGGGCACGAGTTTGAAATATGGTGCTTTCCATTCTCCATGAACTAACATTTCCGAACCTTTCTTCACTTTAGCGCTGGATGATGCCATGGTAGCTCGGTGAACACAGTAAATTCTTTGAGGAAAGAGAATATCTTGCTGAAATATGCTTCAAAATGCTTGATTGCACTAGGAGACTTTTTTGCTTTCAATATGCTAAAGTTTGCGGTGAATAGTGAACTTGATTTCACTCCTTTTGTTAAAAATTTGTCATTAATGCTCAGTATGAATTAGGGTAAGAACTAGATAGGCTGTCATCCACTATGAATTAATTGCTCAGTGAAGACTCCGCAACTCGGTGATCATGTGAATTCATACTTCTCTGACCTTACTTGGTAACCAAATGAAGTTAGGTTACTCCTGACCTTGCTCGGTGACAACTGATATCGACCTTCTTGTGATCCTGTTGTATCTTGCATACTGATTTGGATCTATCTTCCTTTCAGTTCAGGAACTATTTTGGAATATGTCTATGAAGATACAGTTCCAATGCTTTCTTGGAGACTAGTTAGAGTTCATAGAGCCACTCCCTTCATGAGTGACTTCAAGACTAGTTTGCTCAGTAGGTTTAGGAATCCACTTCTATCTCATCTGCTTCCTAATGCTATTTTATTTTGCTTTCTTTTCATCTTCAACTTCACCAGCATTCATGCAATTTTTTGCTATATGACCAAGTTTAGTGCATTTATAACATCTTATGGTAGAATCCCTTTTTCTCAAGTGGTGCCTTACACAGTTCATGCCAATGTGTCCATATTCTCCACAATAATGACATCTACACCAAGTGTTGTAATCCCAACCAAACATTGCTTTAATAATTTGTTCTGTTGGATTGGGTGTTTTAGTTCTGCATTCTGATGCCTTATGACCTTGTTTGCTACATTTGTGACATTTGCCTTTAAATCTTGGTTTCTCCTTGCATTCATTTGCTTTATGACCAAGCTGATTGCAATTGTAGCATTTTCCATTGAATTTTGCTTTTCCATTGCTCCAACATTTGTTTGAAGTATGACCAATTTTGCCACAGTGATTATAGGTAGGTTTCTGATTCTTTTGAGTACCTTGTTTGGAGGATTCACCTTCCTCTTTGTATCCAAGTCTTGCTTTTCCTTTTTGCCTATGAAGGTTTCATTCATACACCTGATTCATATCTTCTTAAGATTTCAACATTCTCTCATTGATTTGCCTTTCAGCATCTAGGTCACTCATCACTCTTAAATTGAATTGCTTTTCAAATCTCAACTCTTCTCTCATATTTTCATTTTCTGATCTCAAAGTCAAGATTTCTTCATTTGCATTGGAGATTTGATCAATAAGGTTTTCTAGCTGAAGGGTTTTATTCTGGATTTCATTGTTCTTTCCATCTATTTCATCTTTCATGTTGTTTCTTTGTTCCAAGACTTCACAGAATCTTGTTGACTGAATTTCTTGTTCTCTTTTCAATTTTCTCACTTCTTCTTGCAGAGATCCACTCTTTTCTAGAAGTTCTTTGATTGCATTGTTTGCTTCATCTGAGCTGCTTGAAGGGAAAAAGTCTTCAATCTTTTCTTCAACATACTGGTGGTCATTGATCTGATTTGCAAGTTCCTTCCTTCTTTTTAGGGAAAGGGAAAGATGCTCTCTTGCTTCTTTGAGTTGAGTTATGGCCATTTCCAGACCTAGCTTTTCATTCTCAATTACTTTGTTCAGTCTGAATATCTCCATTGTCCTGAATCTTTTCTCAAGCTGTCAAAATTTATTCTAAGAACCACTAAGCTCTGATACCAATTGCATGAGTAACAGAAAGAATAAAACATTCATAACACTTTGAACACAGAGATTTGGTGACCCAGAAACCTTCCCAGTAGAAAGTAAAACTGGGGTGGGGATGATACCCACAAAACTTCAATACTGTAGTATAAAGTTTGTCGGTTAAGGCTTACAATGATCACTTCTAATGATTTTCCCTATTAGGAGCAATAAGGATTGCTAGGTCCACCTTGTTAGAGGATTTACAAACATACATTGAAGTATGCACTCGGTTAAGAGATTTTACAAAGACTGTTAAGTCTACCCGGTTAAAGGATTTCAAGCTGATTCACCTGTCAGGATGAAACAGTAGATCTCTTACTTGCAACTGTACTTGCTAATTGAGATTCTTTGATGTACTGATCACCTTCTATGATGGATAGATCTTTGTTGCTTCTTATACTGCTATAGCCCTTTGTAATTCTCTTATCTCTGCCTTTCTCTCTTTTTCATACTTCTCTATTTTTTCTTTTTTTTGGATATGACATACAACATTGTTTATATATCAATCTAAGTCAATTGCAAAACAATTACAAAGTCAGCTCTTAAACAAGTAAATACAAGTATTACTGAGTCGGCCCAAATATAGTTACACGGTTACTGTAAACTAACTCGGTGACTTTCTGATACTCAGCGTCCACTGCGTTACTCGACATCATCATGCACTCGGTAGAAGTAGAGGCTCGGTCCATAATAACCACTCAATCATAGTTTCAAACTTGGTAAATACTAGAGACTTGGTAGATACAGTGTTACTTGGTAGAAACTAAATTTCCTATTTAACTGTGCAGCACTCGGTAAACACTGTGAAACTTTGCGAGCTCGGTATGCACTATTCTGCTTAGTATGCTCTGCTCGGTATGTACTATTCTGCTCGGTATGCTCTTTTATGCTCAGTATGCACTGTTCAGAATAAGTGTTGTCACTAATGACAATTGTGCTTAATGCCAACACATTTGTTGATTAACAACTAAGGAGATTAGAATTGGGAAGCATTTCAAGTCATCTAGCAGAGAGATTGTGTGATCACGTGAAGTAGAGATCTGAATTTTAGCACAATAAAAGTATTTATATTTCCAGTGAGAAGTTATGGATGCACTATTAGTTTATGATGTCATGGATAGAACTAGGTACAAATTTAAGAGACATCCATTTTATTCATGTGAGGATGATCCGAAAGGAGCATTTTCACAAACCCCTATCAGTGTATTGCATGTAGAAGACATTAGGTCATAAATTCATTGCAAATATGAAATCATTGGGGATGTAAAAATATATAGTGAATTGGACGCAATGATAGAAGTAGATGGATCAATGGTAGATGAGTTTAAGCATCTTCAAGATCAGTCTATCATTAAGCTAACCTTACTCATAGAATTCATAGAATTTGAATGGTTTAAGATCATCCTTAGCAGAGTCCATGATTAGTTTGTTTGGATTGGATATCAAGTAGTAAATATTTGTGCACAGATGATGCATGAGATTATAGGCCTTGATAATGAAGGAGCCCTACCTATAGCAGAAAAGAATTTAAGGAAACATGCAAAAACCCTAACCCATTCCAAGTGGGATAAGAGGGCGACAACAGTCATGACATCTTTTAGCAAGATGTTAGGCTAGTAGCAATGTTATTGGGTTACATGTTATTTTATAGTAGCAAACTAAACTCTCTATCTATTGGAGTTGTAATGATGGCCTATAGGATGGTTAAATTAAAAAAAAATATAACCTTTGTGAAGTCCTAGCATAGTAGTTTCTAGAGAATGTTAAGGCTATAAAGAAAGACAAATCTAAAGCATTTAGGTTTGGGTCATTGTTAGTTCATATGTACGTTCATATCATTCACAAGTTTCCTGGTATGCACCCTAGGGCATGGAAGGATAATGTACCCACTAGGATTTAGATTTTAGAGAGTTATAGAAGGAAAGATAAGAATTGAGTTGATGTTGAACTATTTGCCATGACAAAGATACTACAAAGGCAGATAAAAGAAAAGGTATAGGATACTGGAAAACATAGTTGAGAAGTATGAGGACACTATTTGTTTCATGGTTGAAACTGATTATGTTTGTTTTGAGGTAGTGGAACCAAGAATGAAATGGTGTTACCCTATGGGGTATGAAGTAAGTGTTGAGATTCTAACCATGCAGGTAGAGCATGTACTGGCAGCAAAAATAGACCCTACCCAAGAAAGATGGGGAGCATATAGGGAGAAGTATGAAAAAGTCAAAGAAGAGAAAGAAAAAGTAACAAGGAAAAGGAAAATCACTAAAATTGTGTAGGATATCACTGTGAAAACTACTACATTTGGGGCCAAATTTTGATAGAAACTTCTGACGGGTAATTTTTTTATAATGAATTTGTTGTTTTTTTAAAATACTATGATGGTGTCAATATTCTGATGGGTTTTAAATTGACCATCGGAATTCCAACATTTTTGGGGTATAGATGAAAAAAAAAGTGAAGCACCAAATCATTTTTATTTGGATTGAGCGGGAGAAAATGAGCAAAAGCTGAGCACGAGAGAAGGTATGTGATTTCTTCATCTTTCGAGCCTCTGGCATCATATTCAACTACAAATTTCAAATGCATTGCATTTTATTTGATCATGAATGCTCTCTGAAATGATCACATTCTATTGGTGTCGTGCCCTAGCAAGTGCTTTATCTCTATTATTTGATGTTATTGGTGCTTGTGCTCAAGGATATCAATTCACTATTTTGAAATGTTTGGATTCACATTTTTTGATATTACTGGCACATTTAATGATGCCATTGTATATTGCTAAGATGCTCACTGAAATGATCGCATTGTACTGGTGTCGTTCCCTAGCCCATGCTTTAACTCCATTATTTGATGTTATTGGTGCTTGTGCTTAAGGATATCCATTTTTTTGAAATGTTGACTGTGGTTATCAAATGGACAGCCTGTGAGCTTCTAGCTAGGTGTCATTTGTATTGATAGCTTAGGGCATCAAATGTATTGTATCATTGCTAGTTGAGACTTTGTTAAAAGGAAATAGGACAAAGAACGATTTTGATTTATTTTCTCTTTTTTGATCCCTAAGTGGCTTACAACCCTAGAGAAGTATATGTAGATTAATAGATGTAGTTTCAGTATACATAACAACTGATAATTCACAAGAAATCCATGCATCCAATTTGAATAGAAATTAATACAAAGAAATAGGGTCCTCAAATGGCCCAGTCATCCGGACCTTGACTATCCCCTCAACCAGTGACCATTCAAAATCGGGTTATCATGCAATCAGTGAGTGAAAAATTCTCACAAAGAGACACAAAAATTTGTAGAAAAAGACTTGATAGTTGAGACTTTGTTAAAAGGAAATAGGACAAAGAACAATTTTGATTTAGTTTCTCTATTTTGATCCCTAAGTGGCTTACAACCCTAGAGAAGTATATGTAGATTTACGGATGTAGTTGCAGGATATATAGTAGCTGATAATTCACAAGAAATTCATGCATCCAATTTGAATAGCAATTAATACAAAGAAATAGGGTCCTCAAATGGCTCAGTCATCTAGACCTTGACTGTCCCCTCAACCAGTGACCCTTCAAAATTAGGTTATCATGCAATAAGTGAGTGATCCTTCATTCTCCTAGTCTGCCCTGTATCCAAACATATTGTAAATACACAATACAATGATAACAAGTCTTTCACAATCCCCCTTCCCTCAAGGAACACTATCAACATCTAGACCTTGACTATCCCCTCAACCAATGACCCTTCAAAACTGGGTTATCATGCAATCAGTGAGTGATCCTTCATTCTTCTGGTCTACCCTACATCCAAACATATTGGAAATACACAATACAATGATAAAAAGTCTTTCACAATCCCCCTTCCCTCAAGGAACACTATCAACATCTATACCTTGACTGTCCCCTCAACTAGTGACCCTTCAAAACTAGGTTATCATGCAATCAGTGAGTAATCCTTCATTCTTCTAATCTACCCTGCATCCAAACATATTGGAAATACACAATACAATGATAAAAAGTCTTTCACAATCCCCCTTCCCTCAAGGAACACTATCAACATCCAGACCTTGACTGTCCCCTCAACCAGTGACCCTTCAAAATTAGGTTCTCATGCAATCAATGAGTGATCCTACATTCTCCTGGTCTGCCCTGCATCCAAACATATTGGAAATACACAATACAATGATAAAAAGTCTTTCACAATCCCCCTTCCCTCAAGGAACACTATCAACATTTGGACCTTGATTGTCCCCTCAACCAGTGACCCTTCAAAACCGGTTTATCATGCAATCAGTGAGTTATCAACCATTCCTATATAGCTCTCTACTATATATCACTCCATCATGTGATGACCGTAGTGATGAGTAAAATTCTACCGAATCCTTCTACAAAACTAAAGCATCTAGAAAGTGATTTGACCTAGTCATGGGAAGTATTTTTTCCTCAAAGATCAAGGGGAGGGATCCCCATTCTCTTTCTAGAAAAAATGGTATAATTTATCTGGAATGTGTAAGAATCCATGTCTCCTATTCATCCATGTAAACACCCCATTCTTTGTTTTAACTTCCCACAATCCATTTTTGGTGACAAAGATCTGAAAATCAAATTGGATCTTGCTCACACTAGTACATTTGAGACCTTTTTCTGATGGTAGGTCATCTAAATTGGCATGGTTTACCATTGCTATAACGACACCACCCGATGTCACAATTTTACAGTTAGAAAAATTGACAGTTTCGATGGGCGTCGTAATTACGACAATAATGGACGTTGCAAGAAGGGGGTGAAAACAATGGCCCTAGCTCATGAACAATGTATGATGCCCTAGCTTGCAGCCCGAGAGCCATCAAGACATTTCCTCATGAAATGATCATAAACAAGGAGTACCACATAGTGAATATCAACAACAAAACAAATAAAGAGAGATCAAACACTTCACACAATGCTTTGAAGGTAATAGAAATGATTCCCTAGCTCTCAAAGCTCGCGGGTCATCGAGCATTCTAAATGATAAGATGTAAATAATGCCACTATTAACATTCATATTGTGCCATTAAATCAAAAAATGCCATCAAAATGAAATTGAGGTGCTCAAATAATGAGCTCATAAAAATTCCCTCTTCGCACCATGCAAAAGTGCAGTGTCGTCTTCGCGGCAACTCTTCAAATTCACAAAAATTACAAATGACACTTTCTTTTTCAAAATTACAAAATTACAAAAATTTCATTGGCTCAAAGCACATAGAAATTCAAAACAGTATGATATGGATGGTCTCACAATAGTGTGTCCCACTGTTTTAGACATGTTGATTTTTGCTGAAATAACACATTTTTAATAAAATATGATGATTTAAGCCTTGAGAGGTTCCATTTGAAGGAATTAATTGCAAATGTTTATCTCAAAGCCTCTTAGATTAAAAAAACATTGATATAAAATCTATACTCCTCATTCATACCTACAATGGAGTCTCCTTCGCACCTATTAAAATGTTGACAAAAAATCACTTTGACTTTATGTTTTAGCAGATCAAATGAATCCATTTGAAAAACCTATCTATGTAGTTTTATGCTATTTATAAAAAGCTTTCTAATTAATATAATTTTAATACATATTGAGTTCATTATCACTTTTAAATATTATTTTAACTAAACATAGGTTGTTTGGTCATTCAACAACCTGTCTCTTCAAGACTTTGGGAAAAATAGTAAATTACAAAAAAAAAAATATGAAAAATATGTAGGAAAAGAGTATTTGTGTTACCTTTCTATAAAAATAAGAAAAAATAAATTTTGATATACACAGATCAAGTTTAGAGTGATCCAAGTGACTTTATGTCTAAATTATAGATACTGTCACTTTAGAACTTAATAAACTATGAAATATTGATCCAAAATGAATGAAACCAATTGTATCCTTTAGATATTGAAGTTACAAATATAATCTCGAAAGAATTACATTGTTATCATATTTTTAAAAAAAGTTATGTTGATCCAAGTGACAATAACTCCTTAAAAACATAATTTTTCACACAAACCACTTTTCAAAGAAGGAAAAATGAATTTTAATTTTTTTTTAAAAAAATATTTAGAAACTAAAAAGAAATTTAGAAAAGACTCTAGTTTACATCATCTTCAAATTCCTAATAGTTTTGTGGCAACAGGTGTTTGAAAGTGAATTTTTTTCTCAGAATGTTGATCTCTATGTCAAAGTTGGCCAAAAAGTGGGACACACTATTGTGGGACCACCCATATCTTAATCTTTACGAGCTCACATTCAAAATAGTAAGTGTATTATTTTATTACTGATGTCCCTATTTGATCTAATAGCATCAATATAAAAAACAAAGCATCGACCAATCAAATAGGGACATGAGGTGCTCAAACAGTGAGCTCATAAAATAATATATTTAGTCTTAATAAAATCTTATAAAACAACATATATTGTGTGAAGTGTTTGATCTCTCTTTATTTGTTTTTTTGTTGATATTCACTATGTGGTACTCCCTATTTATGATAATTTCATGAGGAAATGTCTTGATGGCTTGTGGGATGAAAGCTAGGGTATCATGCATTATTTATGAGTTCACTGTTTGAGCACCGGCCAATCAAATAGGGACATGAGGAGCTCAAACAGTAAGCTCATAAACAATGCATGATGCCCTAGTTGTAGGTAGTTATCTCTTCTATAATGATGGAGGAGTGAAAGGTAATGATCAATGAGATTGTTTCTATTAGATCATACATTAATACACTTACTGTTTTGAATTTGAGCTCGGGCATCATGCAATGTTTTTGTTGTCATTGCATGCTTACTGCTGTTGTGCACCATATATTGTTTTATACACATAGAAAAATAGTTTTGGGGACTTAGACTTATGTTCAATCCTTAGTAATGGTTTGGGGAAATAATTACTAGATGAGTAACTACAGTACCCTAGTTTGCATTATTAGATGATCTTTTTTAATTTGTGTTCATTTCATGCAAAGATACATGTAAAGCAAAAGAATTTTTTGCATCTTAAGATTACATATATATATATATATATATATATATATATATGAAAAATAACTTGTATCTACTATACAAGGAAAATAAATTTTAGAAGAAAATGCAAGAGTACATGCATACATAAGAGGATGAACATAAATAATAAGGGTGTCAGACATTTCCTGAAGTGATGAATTTTTGACCTGGGTATGAATCTAGTGTGCCCATGTGTGATCTAGAACTTGCAAAGAAAAGAGAGATGGGGGTTAGATAAAAAATATCTAAGCAATGAATGGCATCTTATTACTGATCCTCATCTACAATTATGCATGTGCATAGTCAAGCCATACACTTCTGAAAGAAAAACCAAGCTCACAGTATCAATGAAATAAATAGTGTATAAAACAATATATGGTGCACAATAGTAGCAAGCATGCAATGACAACAATAACATTGCATGATGCCCGAGCTCAAATTTAAAATTGTAAGTGTATTAATTTATGATCTAATAGTAGAAACCTCATTGATCATTACCTTTCACTTCTCCATCACTATAGAAGAGATAACTACCTACAACTATATTTCATAATTCCTCCTTTGAAGTATATATATATCAAGTATAATTATGAGTTTACATCATATATTTAGTCTTAATAAAATCTTATAAAACAACATAAAATTAACCCAAAATACTTTGTCTTGATAAAATATTAATAAAATAATATATGTAGTCTTAATAAAATAATACACTTACTGTTTTGAATTTGAGCTCAAGCATCATGCATTGTTTATGAGCTCACTGTTTGATTTCTAGCCAATCAAATAGGGACATGAGGTGCTCAAATAGTGAGCTCATAAACAATGCATGATGCCCTAGCTTGCAACCCGCAAGCCATCAAGACATTTCCTCATGAAATTATCATAAACAGGGAGTACCACATAGTGAATATCAACAAAAAAACAAATAAAGAGAGATCAAACACTTCACACAATGCCTTGAAGGTAATAGAAATGATGTCCTAGCTCTCAAAGCTCTCGGGTCATCAAGCATTCCAAATAAAAGATGTAAACAATGCTAGTATTAAACAGTGAGCTCATGAACAATGTATGATGCCCTAGCTTGTAGCCTGCGAGCCATCAAGATATTTCCTCATGAAATGATCATAAATAGGGAGTACCACATAGTGAATATCAACACCAAAACAAATAAAGAGAGATTAAACACTTCACACAATATATGTTGTTTTATAAGATTTTATTAAGACTAAATATATTGTTTTATGAGCTCACTATTTGAGCACCTCATGTCCCTATTTGATTGGTCGGTGCTCTATTTGTTATATTGATGCTATTAGATCAAATAGGGACACCAGTAATAAAATAATACACTTACTATTTTGAATTTGAGCTCATAAAGATTAAGATATCCCTATTTTATTACTGATGTCCCTATTTACATCTTTTCATCAAATGACCCAAAAATATCAAGAATGGTCATATATGGTCACTAATAGCCAACTTTAAAAAGAATATGAATGAATGAAAACATACATAAGTGGATAAACATAAATAATGAAGGTACCAAACATTGTCTGAAGTAATGAAGTGTTGACCCAGGGTTCAATCCAATATGCTCTTATATGATCCAAAACCTGCAAGGAAGGAAAATATGGGGTTAGATCCAAAGGATCTAAGAAATGCCTGGCACCCTATTACTGATCCTCATCTACAATTATGCATGTGCATAGTCAAGCCATACACTTCTAAAATGAACTATGCTACAGAACATGGGTGTGTGTTAATGTGATTCAAAAACTATTATGCAAGATTGTTTTGTCATCGAGATAAGGATATCTTAATTCTACAAGAATAAATGTTTTGAGAAATATTTGAATTTAATTTTGACAATAAAAATGAGTGATATATTTCAAGCTTCAGTGAGTCTTCATACCACACAGTGTTCATAGATTACGTTCAATGCTTTATTTACGCTTGTATTGGTGGGAAAACTCTTGAAAATGTGCAAAAGAGATTGCATTCAACCATGTTGTTCACATGACACATGTAGTTTACCTCCAGCCTAAATCAGTGTTGCATACAAATCTACGAATGGTGCGTGGTATGAAGCCTCGTTGAAGCTTGAAAATTATAAGCATTATGATGCTGAGGTTTGGTGTGGTAAGCACAAGTATAGTTTCTCGTAAGCTGCTATTGGTATAGTTTTTTTTTTTTTCAATAGTTGCAGGATCCAACTTCTCCTATACTTACACGTATGTATACATTTTGGGCTTGGCTTTAATGTCATGTAAATTTGAGTGAAATGGTAATAATATTTAAGAGCAACAAGTATGGCATTTTAAACAAGTATGCATATACATTATATAACAGGAGGAGTGATATATTTTAATGGAAACACTTAATGAAAAGGATGCCTATATAACAGAAGGAGTGATATATTTTAATGGCAGTGGACATAGAAATTGCAGTGAAACTTTGTAATTTATTATTGTAAGTGGACATAGAAATTGCAATGTAAGTAGTAGGATGCTTGTAAGTGGACATAGAAATTGCAGTGAAACTTTGTAATTTATTATGGCTCAGTATTGCATATCCATAGTCAATGTCTATTTAAACTTTAGGATGATACTTGTATGATGGCTTAAGTAAATTTCTCTTACCTTGAGACTAGTACACCATGGGATTAGAGGATGGTTGTTATAATAGCAACTGTGTGTCTATGGGATACTTTTATATTTTGTATTAAATGATGATACATATGTGTTTCTTCTTTTTACAACATTTTATACTCTAATACTTATATCTTGAATTGTCAAATGACCAATGAGTGATAATTTCAAAAGTGTATCATAATTAAAGGCATGTGAATTCATATTGTACTTAATCTGAATGCCACTGTGTAATGTTTTTACTTACGATATTTCAAGATCCCTCTCCATTTTAAACTAACCTATGACTTCAAAGGAGGAATTATGAAATATAGTTGTAGGTAGTTATCTCTTCTATAATGATGGAGGAGTCAAAGGTAATGATCAATGAGGTTGCTGCTATTAGATCATACATTAATATAGTTACTATTTTGACAGCAATAACATTGCATGATGTCAGAGCTCAAATTCAAAATAGTAAGTGTATTATTTTATTACTGATGTCCCTATTTGATCTAATAGCATCAATATAACAAACAGAGCATTGACCAATCAAATAGGGACATGAGATGCTCAAATAGTGAGCTCATAAACAATGCATGATGCCCTAGCTTGTAGCCCGTGAGCCATCAAGACATTTTCTCATGAAATGATCATAAACGGGGAGTACCACATAGTGAATATCAACAACAAAACAAATAAAGAGAGATCAAACACTTCACACAATGCCTTGAAGGTAATAGCAACGATGCCCTATAAGCTCTCAAAGCTCATGGGTCATCAAGCATTCCAAATGCAAAGATGTAACATTCATATTTTTCCATTAAATCAACAAATGCCATCAAAATTAAATTGAGTTAATGAGAAGATAAAGCTCGAATGCCTACCTCAAGTCATGGCTACCATATAAAGATCAAATGCTAAGGAACTATGTTATAAAATTTCATGCCAAATTTCAAGGCATGAAATTTTATAACTGTACATATATTTTCTTCGACTCCCCCACATTGTAAACTCAATGCTAAGGAGAAAAAAGTATGATGTCAAAAAGTATAAAATTTCATGCCTTGAAATTTTATAACATAGTTCATTAGCAGTTGCCATATGAAGAGCAGTGCAAGGTGGCAACTTTCCCATTTTACCACAGTTAGAGCCCTCTTTTACCATGCTTTATGAACTTTATGTTTTTACCATGATTTATGAGCTTTATGTTTTTTTTTAAGTGAAGACAAAGATTATCTTAATTTGTTCTCTTTAAATTTTATTCATTTTATGATTTTAAAAATTGAAATAAAAAATATTAACTTTTAAGAAACTTTTACATCTTTTCATCAAATGACCCAAAAACATCAAGAATTATCATATATGGTTGCTAATAGCCAAATTTCAGAAGAATATGAATGAATTCAAACATACATAAGTGGATCAACATAAATAATGAAGGTACTAGACATTGCCTGACGTAATGAAGTGTTGACCCGGGGTTCAATCTAGTATGCTCTTGTATGATCCAAAACCTACAAGGAAAAGATGGGGTTAGATCCAAAGGATCTAAGCAATGCCTAGCACCCTATTACTGATCCTTATGTACAATTATGCATGTGCATATTCAAGCCATACACAGACTCAACAACATGGTAGCATTGATCCAATAATAGAAAATACATTACAAATGTCAAGCTCACGGTCTCAATGAAATAAATAGTGTATAAAATAATATATGGTGCACAACAACAATGAGCATGCAATGATAGCAATAACATTGCATTATACCCGATCTCAAATTCAAAATAGTAAGTGTATTAATGTATGATCTAATAACAACCTCATTGATCATTGCTGTAATCACCTAAAAATGGACAAAGATCAAATCAAGTCAAATCAAGGAAAATCAAGGACATAATTGAATGAATTGAATCACAATGCATAATTATCCAATAAAAATGAAAATCAAGTCTTAATTCAATCAAAATCAAAATTGAGAGCATTTTAATCAAATGTAATCAGATCAAAATATAATTAAATCAGTTAATTGTATAGTCTTGGATTAAATTAAATTCAAACCATTCAAGGGGTACATGGCTAAAATAAATCAATTAAATCAATTAATAAATCCTAATTACTCTCAACAACCACAAGGAGAGGAAATCCAAGCAACCAATGAGATTTGAGCAAAGGCATTCACATGGATCAAGCCAAATTCAATCTCATTCACTCAAAGTGAAAAGGAATCTTGACCATTGATCTTGTCTACTTGTCCCAAGCTTTGAGGACACAAAATTTTATTTGTCTTCAAAGGGTGGAATCAAGGACTCAACTCAACCTTAATCATGATCAAATACAACTACACCCCCTACCATTGGAAAATATATAAAAGGAAGGCCTAAATCCTTCATTATTCATCATCCACACATCTGAGAATTGCATTGAACCTCTTGCAATTTGAGCTTAGAAAGGCATTTGAGAAGCATTTTAGCATTTACTTTGATCTAATTATTAGCAATATCTTATTTATCTTTATCATTCTCATTCTAGGATTGTCATTAATGGAAGCTTGCTGAGAGCTATTCATTAACATTCTTAGTTAGAGAGCCATAGGATGCTCAATTAGTCATTATTTTGCTAAATAGTTTCTCTATTGCTTTGTGGTTGTATTTAGTTACTATTCTCATTTATTAACTAACCTTAATTCTATGAAGGCACTTTCCCTAGTGTACAAAAGGGTGCCCACTATGGAAGAATCAAACACTAGGTTTAATCCACATGAGTTCTATCCCACAGAAACCATAGAGGACTCTAGTGAGGTGGACTTTGATCCTTCTTCTTTAGAACATTTAGAGGAAGCCCATGTCCAAGAATTTCAAGATACAATGTATGAACCCTCCAATAATGAGATCTACACCTTAAACCCAATCGAGACAAACCCAAGTGTTGACCCATTAACTCTCATTCATCTGGACCTAATTGAATGGAATACCATTGAACCAACTACCTTGCCAATTTTATTGAATGACAACATGGTGTCCCAATACCTCAACGTGGTTGAACCTTCTTCTATCAGATAATATCAGGAAGAAATGATCAAAGGGACCATCCAAACTTCTAATCCAAGAAAAAAATTAAAAATTAAAAAAAAATAGAAAAGGAAAAGAATCAAGTGTTGAAAACCACTTTGTGGCAACATTAGATCAAGAAAAAAACAAAGAAATAAAGGATTTTTCCAAAGGTGAAAACCCAACTGAGGCACCTATGGAAGGGAGTTTGGAAGATCTACCAGAACAATATGAACAAAGATCTCCGATCTTAATTGAGCCAACAGAAAACATAAACATTGGATCAGAAACAGAGCCAAAATTCATCCATTTAGCAACATCCCTATCTAGCGAAGAAAGGACAAAATTCATTAAGTTCTATAAAGAAAGACAAGTTAACTTCACATGGTCTTATGATGATATGCTAGGTTTAGACCGAAATTTGATAATGCATCATCTCAATATCAAGGAAGGAGCAAAACCCGTTAAGCAAAAATTAAGGAAAATGTATCCTCATAAAACCCTACTTGTCAAAGTAGAGTTAGAAAAACTATTGAAAGTGGGATTTATAAGGGCCATTGATTATGCATAATGGATCTCAAATATAGTGGCAGTATCAAAAGTAGACAAATCCATCAGAATCTGCATGGACTTTAGAGACTTAAACTTGGCATGCCCTAAGGATGATTTTCCACTTCTGAGTATTGATGCTATTGTAGATTTAACAGAGGGGCACTCTATGTTCTCACTCATGGATGGATTTAGTGGGTATAATCAGATAAAGATAGCACCAGAAGACCAAGATAAGACCACTTTTACATGTGCATGGGGTGCATTTTGCTAGAATGTTATGCCATTTCAGTGAAAGAATGCAGGAGTGACCTATCAAAGAGCAATGACCACAATATTTCATGATATGATGCATAAATTCATGGAGGATTATGTGGACGAAATACTAGCCAAATCACATTCAAGGAAAGAACACCTACCAATCTTAGCAAAATTTTTTGAAAGGCTAGAAGAATTCAAAGTGAGACTCAACCCAAAGAAATGTGCTTTTGAAGTACAATCCGGCAAACTTTTAGGTTACATTGTATCTGCAAAAGGGATAGAGGTTGATCCCACTAAATTAAAGGCTATAATGGAAATGGAAGCACCCAAGAACATTAGTTAGATGAGATCTTTACAAGGAAGGATCCAATCCATTAGGAGATTTATCTCCCAATTAGCAGAAAAATGCCACAATTTCAATCAACTCTTGCACAAAGATACAATATTCAAATGGGATGAAAAGTGTGAAGAAGCCTTTAATCTATTAAAGAAATATCTTATGAATCCACCAATCTTTATGCCACCTATCAGAGGCAAGCCCTTGATCCTATACATTTCAGCAATGGAGAATTCATTGGGGGCACTTTTAGCACAAGAGGATGAAACAGGAAAAGAGAAGGCAATTTACTACATTAGTAGAACCCTAGTCAAATATGAGATAAACTATAAATTTATGGAAAGGGCATGCTTGGCTATATTTTTTGCTTCACAAAAATTACACCATTATATGATAGCCCACAAGATAAGGCTCATTGCTAAGATTGACCCTTTGAAGTATCTACTAAGCAAAACAACATTGAATGGAAGCTTAGCCAAGTGGGTGATGATACTAAGTGAATTCAACATAGAATATGTTGATAGAAAGTCAATCAAAGGATAACTAATTGCAGACCAATTGGCCAAAGCACCACTTCATGATGATCATCCTATACAAATTGAATTCCCAGATTCAAAGATTGTGAATGTTGAGGCAAAAATATGGCAGCTTTATTTTGATGGTTCTTACAATCATCATGGATTAGGAGCGGGCATACTTCTCATCACTCCTTAAGGCTCTACTATCCCAAAATCCTAAAAATTGTTATTTCAATGCACAAACAATATAGCAGAGTATGAAGCATTGGTTATTGGAATGAAGCTGGCATTAGAGTGGAAAGTGACAGAATTAAAAGTTTATGGAGATTCAAAATTGGTCATAAATCAAGTTAATGAAGAATATCAAACAAAGGATGACAAATTTGTACCCTACAAAACCATGGTGGAAAATCTCAAGAAATATTTCATACTCATTACATTTGAGCAAGTGCCAAGAGAAAAGAACAAAGTAGTGGATGCTATGGCAACTTTGGCCTCACTTTTGCAGACCCCTGATCAGAATGCTAGATACGAGTTCTTGGTAGAAGAAGTAATTCAACCCACATATGATCCAACCCACCCTCACACCATTTTTTTGATAACTACAAATGAATCACCTTGGTATGGCCCAATTTACACTTACTTAAAGGATCAAATCCTTCCCTTAAACCAAACCAAAAACCAAAAGAAAAGCTTCATTCAACAAGCCGCCAAATATACTATAGTTTCCAAAACATTGTATTGAAAAAGTCTTGATGGAATGCTCCTTAGGTGTTTAGAAGAGGAAGAATCAAATTTAGCCTTACGAGAAATCCACGAAGGAATTTGTGGATCACACTCAAATGGATTATCCCTAGCCAAGAAACTTCTAAGGATAGGATATTTTTGGCCTACCATGGAAAAAGATTCATGTGACTTTGCAAAAACTTGTAAGAAATTTCAATTCCATGGGAATTTGATACATGCACCCACACAAGAACTTCATCCTATGACAACACCATGGCCATTTTATTAATGGGGGCTAGACCTAATAGGGATGATTTATCCACCATCTTCAAATGGTCATAAATTTATCATCACAACAACTGAATATTTTACTAAGTGGGTGGAAGTTGTACCCCTATCAACTGCAACAAGAAAACAAATTTCTTTGTTTATCCTTAATCACATAATTTGTAGATATGACATACCTCATGCCGTCATAACGGATAGTGCAAGGCATTTCAACAAAAAAGACTTAACAAAATTATGCACTAAGTTTCACATGATTCATCATTCCTCTTCAATCTATTACCCTCAAGGTAATGGACAAACCGAAGCAACAAACAAAAATATCTTGAAAATTTTGAAGAGAATAGTGGATAATTCAAGAAGGGATTGGCACATCAAGATAAACCCAACCTTGTGGGCTTATAGAACTAGTATCAGAATGCCAACAGGAGCTACACCTTTCCCCTTAGTCTTTGGCATAGAAGTAGTATTGCCTTTAGAGGTAGAACTTCCATCTTTGAGAATATCTATGCATGGGTTGATCAATGAAGAAGACTATAGGGTTGCAAGGCTACAAGAATTAGAACTTTTAGATGAAAAACAAAAGCAAGCATTTGATCACTTAAAGGTTTACCAAAATAGGATGTCGAGATCTTACAATAAACACACCAAGCCAAGGACATTTCAAATAGGGGATTTAGTTTTGAGAGAAAATCCTAAGAACCAGGTAGAACGAGAAAAAAAGGGAAAATGGGAAGCAAACTGGTTAGGACCATTTCTCATTGTTGAAAACTTTGGGACTGGTACATACAAACTAGCAGATTGTGATGGTGAAGAACTGCAAGAGCCAACCAATAGCATACATCTCAAGAAGTTTTACACATGAGGAAGACAAAAGAGGATAAAGAGTATCAGATGGAGTAGCATCATATTTATTGTACATGGTGAAAAAGATCCTGAAAAATACCAAAACATTTGAAAAGTAGAAAAGATAAAAAATAGTGAAAATTTGAGCATGAAGAAAGCAAAAACATTCATATATGATCCTAAGAAAAGAAAAAAATTGAAAAAGAGAAAAATAAAAAAAAAATGGAAAAAGAAAAAAGTGCCTTGGTGAAAACCTAGCAAATAGGCACCTTGGTAGCAAAAAAAAAGAGAAAGGCTTTAAAAATAGAAAAAACAACTAGATCCATTCAATCGGTGAAAACTTGGTAGATAGGCGCCATTGAAAGTCCAAGTCAGTCGCATACCTAGAAGGTCACCTTGTAATTATTGCATTTGCCAGCATTTGTACATATTGCATAATAAAACCCCATAGTTGCATTTGCAAATACCTCAAGATTTTGGCCACCTAATCAAAAAATTGTCCTAAATCCCACAAACAAAATCAATATCAAACTGGGGGAAATCTACTCCAAAGGAGTAAGGATTCATCAAAGTAAGCTTTATTAAATCAAAGAATCAATTCATCACACGCAAAAGAGGAACACTTAATCAAATCTACATACCAATCCAACTTGAGCCTAAAATGAAAAATTGATCCAAGAACTTAAATGACCTTATCTTTATCAGGATTAAAAATTTGAAATGGATGGAACTGCACTTGAACTATGGATTTGAAAAACATGGAAATTTTTTCTAAGTGTTGACTCAATTGATGAAATCATGTCTTTCTAGCAAGTCGATGAAAGTTTTAGGCTAGACAAGCTATGATGAAAGGATGATATTTTCTTGATTTCTGAATGACTGTCTTCAAATCAAAGTTTCAAATCATATATTATTTGTCTAAGGATGTGATCATCAAAGAATCATCGAGGACTTTTATATATGATAAAATTGATATTTCTTCTTGTTTACACAAACAGATACCTTGGCTATTCTGATCTTCAATATCATAATACCAAAATCCACTTGCAACATAGAATCTGACAAAATCGGTATTCGCACTCTCGTGATTGGCTTCAATCAGTGATAGTTGTACTGAAGAGACCGATGGGAAAGAAAACAAAGAGGTGAAAAGTATTCATATCATCATAGTTAAACTAGTGATGGTTGTACTAAAACGGGATTCCAAAAGTGCTCAATGATGATTATAAGCTCCAAATTTTGAATAATGACAGTTAGATGCATTCATTTTAGATTAAGTGCATTGTATATATTATTTTCCTTAGTTTAATTTGCAAGAGGGGAAATTAAATCAAAAAGGGGGTGTATACAAATCAAACAATCAAAAGATCATCAAAAACCAATTATATAGGATCGAGTGTGTTGGAAATAAAAAACAAAGCGCATGGCATTAAGTCATTTACATTGAATAAATCATTATCATTAAAGTGCATTGCATTAAGTCACTTGCATTAATTTAGATGTGTCCAACATTTGAATTATTAGGATCATACATTATTAAGTTCACCATTATCATTAAAGTTCATGCATGAGAAAGGTCATTAGCAACATCAAAATGCATCCATAACATTGCATTAAGGAAAAATCATTACAAACATCTCATTCATAATAGTACCATTCATACATATATCATTGAAATATCATCATTGCATCACATCTACATATTAAAAGAAATAGATTCATTATCCATCTAATATCCATCAATAACATAAAGTAAATAAACCATTACATAGCATTCATCTATTCTAGGTCATATATAAGACAACCATTTCACCATCATTAGAACATATGCATAAATGAGAAAATTCCATTCTGCAAAAATAAAACAAGATCATATAGAATCATATAGCTGCATATCATATGAAACATCAGGAAAGAAATCCAACACATGATGACATCATATATAGTCAAATCAATCAAAGTATCAGAGTCCATGGTACCATCATCATAAATGAATCAGAAATCAAAGTCTATAACATGATCATCAAGAAAGCAATATCTAGAGATCACTGTCCAATCACATATCAAAGTATCAACATAAAATAAACATCAACTGATAAAAAATGATACAACATAAATCCAATGTCTCAATGATAACAAGGAAAGGAAAGCTCATGAATATATAAGACCACTCAAGTAGGAGAATCATCACCATCATCGACATTTTGAGGACTAGGTTCACTATCTAGTGGATGGCTCAAACTAGCTTGTAACCCATGCTGACTCATAGCGGCCATAAATGACTGCATCATAGAACTCATCTATGAAACCTTCTGCTAAATAGAAGATATCTGAGTCTACAAGGAAGCAACATCTGATGCTGAGGCAAGGGCAAAACCCTAAGCTGTAGTAGACTATGGAAGTGGAGTATAAGAAGAGGGAGCAGAGGAAGATGGATTGCCCAATAGGGGAACAAACTAAGAAGAAGAAGGATGTGATGAAGATGAGGGCATCGAAGTAGTACCATGTGCTTGAATGGTAGGAACAATAGAAGGAATAATAGGAGGAACCAAAGGAGGAATGACCTGCTGAGCAAGATGACCTTGTGCCTGATCAAGTAACACCTGTGTAATCTCTACATCAACAACTCTCTCTCATCTAACACAAGGCCTTTGTATAGCAACTCTAGCCACCTAATGTAAAAGTCTATCCACCCATCCATCTCCACCCTGATCTCCATCTCTAGGAGGAATAGGAGCAGTAGCTAACACTAGTATCTGTATATGACCTGCTCTCACTCTGTGATGACCCTGTCATCCACATCGACCCCTGATCCTACCATGAAAACCACCACCTACATCATCATCATCATCACCCCCATCCTCATCAGCTCCATCATCTCCATCAGATAACTCCTCAATGCTAGGAATCCTCTCAGCAAGATCAGTAAATCTAGGAAAAGGATACCTATGTAACTAGGCACCATACTCATCTGTAATGCTAGCATCCATCACCTATGACCTAGGGTTCCAGGGATGATACCCTAGATCTTGAATCTCTCGAATAGTTGTGCCATAATCAAAACAAGGGCCCCATAATGATCTCTCAACCTAAACACGAGCATACATCGCTACACCATGAGGCATATCCTGAATGCACCCATACTGATGGAACACACAGCGGAAGTAGAATCTCTCAATCACAAAAGTGGACTGACCAATCATCCAACAAGGAGAAAACATATAAGAAAGCTCACTATCATCCTCTAGCCAAGTCTCACATCCAAGATAGGGCCTCCAAATGATAGTATCCATGTCATTTATCTGACATCACCAGTAATCAAGCTTACCCATATGGGTCTACCTGATAATACCACTGTACATCCATGCAAATGGCCAACTAGTTGGATGATCTTGAGTAGTCATAGGACGTGTCATTGGAAGGTGCTCCCAGGTCCACAGCTATAATAAAATGGCTCCAACAGTCAAATTAGTGGAATGTTTGTACATGACAATGTGTAGCTCATGATATAACTATGCTAGTAAATAGGAACCCCAATCAAAACGATGAGGATCTGCCATCAAATCCTCTAAAATTGGACCCCAACCAATAGAAAATCCATGTCCACGCCAGTCTAAAAGTAAGAAACCACCAATGAGAGTACCAAGAACAACAGGTAACACAAAGAATGAAATGAACTGGGCCCACTGAATATGTTGATCACCAATGGAAGCATCACCAAATACTTGGCGATAGGGTGAACCATCATACACAGTGTCATAATATACAAGTTCTCCTCAGGTAGGCAACTGGAGAAGATGATACACATCCTCAGGGGTGATGGTCATCTCACCCATAGGAAGATGGAATGTGTTATGGTCTAAGTGCCAATGCTCAGCCATAGCAGTAATAAGGCCCCAATTCACATGAAATCGAGGAAGATATAAAAGGAACGATGGACTACACCGGGCAATATGTTGACGCTCGGCAGCACTCAAAGTAGGAATCGTGTCCCAAGACAATGGATAAGATCTATGAATACGTAGAGAACCAAGCTCCAACTACAAAAAGCAAGTTTAAACACATCAGAAAGGAAATAAAAAATTATTGGGATTATTCTAAGTTGATCAAAAATTCATCAACACTTATCAAAACCACAATCAGATTTCATGTTTCTACATAGTTAGAACATAAATTTTATCTTCACCCATCATCTGGATCTAGATTGAAGACAGATATCCTAACTATAATTGAACCCTAACTAACACCTTACAACAAAATTGGGAACATAAACCTAACAATTGATTAACAATGTCGACAAGATTATAACTTGATCAAAAATTTGAAATTTAGCAGAGTAAAAGCGGCAAACATCGAAAGCGATGCCTAAAGGAGAAAAAGCACACATCTATATTGCAAAAGTGGCAAAAATTTCAAAAGCACCCAAATGCACATCAAAAGCGCTCTCAAAAGATGTAAAAGTGCAAAAAAATCAGCAAAAACGCAGGTTAAAGTTTCAGAAGCACTAAACCTAGGCAAATGCTTGCAAAGAAATGGTAAAAGTGTGGAAGGGCTTAAATTTGGCGAGCGAAAGCACCATAGTGATTCGTGGAAGTGCACATTTAGAGGTGAAAGCACCCTTAAAAGAGGCAAAAGCGCCCATTCATGGAAAAAAGTGCAAAAAAGGGTTCTTTACTTGGAAAAAATTGGAAAATTTTGAAAAAAGTTATAAACAGGAAAAAATGGAAAGGTACAAGTACTCATTGGAGGTCCTGAGCTAGGCAGTCAATGATATCGCTAGCATTTCTTGAACTAATGCTCGCAGATAGGGACAAACATCGTGATAAGTGGAAAAAGAAAAAGAGAGTAAAAGTCAAATGTAAATGGTAAATGAATAGTAAAAAGGGATTTTAACCCCTTTATATAGGTTTTTGACCTAAAAGGAGGTAAAATTGACCTATGCAAGAACATTGTTACCCCATTTGACTTAATAAAATGATGTGATCATCATAATAAGTGACACTATGGCATTTAAAATTAAATGAATTCAACATTGATATCAGAAATACAAATAAAATTCATCAAAAACTTGGACTTTATTAAAAACCAAACAATCAACATCATCTTGAATCAATCAACGATTAAATCAAGTATAAATTTTATTTCATTTTCGAGGGGGCATACCATTGGATGATCAACAACATCATCATCAAATTGCGAGACCAATCATCAAATCAAAGCAAGAGCATTAATTAGAAATTTTTTTGTAATCAAACAAATGGGGCATCGCATCAAAATCAATTGTCAAAATAGGTATCATATCAAGATCAATCATTGAATCAAACATCATATCAAGAACCATCATCAAATCAACCATCATATCGGGAATGATCATCAAAGAACCACATCAATCAAGAGATTTTCATATCAATCATATCTATAGCAATCTCGTATCACAAATCAAAGGATCAATCATCGAAGACATCAAATGAACATCAATGAATCAGGACATATCATCAACAAGATCAGAGAATTCTTTGAATCGACATGCTTCGCACGTCAACTCAAAGAGGGGCATTTGTAATCACCTAAAAATGGACAAAGATCAAATTAAGTCAAATCAAGGAAAATCAAGGACATAATTAAATCAATTGAATCACAATGCATAATTAGCCAATCAAAATGAAAATCAAGTCTTAATTCAATCGAAATCAAAATTGAGAGCGTTTTAATCAAATGTAATCAAATCAAAATACAATTAAATCAATTAATTGTATAGTCTTGGATTAAATTAAATTCAACCCATTCAAGGGGTACATGGCTAAAATAAATCAATTAAATCAATTAATAATTCCTAATTACTCTCAACAACCACAAGGAGAGGAAATCCGGGCAACCAATGAGATTTGAGGAAAGGCATTCACATGGATCAAGCCAAATTCAATCTCATTCACTCAAAGTGAAAAGGAATCTTGACCATTGATCTTGTCTCCTTGTCCCAAGCTTTGGGGACACAAAATTTTCTTTGTCTTCAAAGGGTGGAACCAAGGACTCAACTCAACCTTAATCATGATCAAATACAACTACACCCCCTACCATTGGAAAATATATAAAAGGAAGGCCTAAATCCTTCATTATTCATCATCCACACATCTGAGAATTGCATTGAACCTCTTGCAATTTGATCTTAGAAAGGCATTTGAGAAGCATTTTAGCATTTACTTTGATCTAATTGTTAGCAATATCTTATTTATCTTTATCATTCTCATTCTAGGACTATCATTAATGGAAGCTTACTAAGAGCTATTCATTAACATTCTTAGTTAGAGAGCCATAGGATGCTCAATTAGTCATTATTTTGCTAAATAGTTGCTATATTGCTTTGTGGTTGTATTTAGTTACTATTCTCATTTATTAACTAACCTTAATTCTATGAAGGCACTTTCCCTAGTGTACAATTACCTTTGACTCCTCCATCATTATAGAAGAGATAACTACCTACAACTATATTTCATAATTCCTCCTTTGAAGTCATAGGTTAGTTTAACTATTGGACAATGAGCTGATAGGAGTTTTGAATAGCTTTAAATAAAAACTAAGAGTGTTGAATTTTATTTGTTCCTATTGTGATTTCAGGGGAGAAGAAGGGTAAGACCTTTTCACTAGATCAAGGTGGTGTATATAGCTTGTAAGTTTATAGGTTTGCACTTTTTTTGTTTGAGGCTTAATTATACAATATTTATACAATTAATTTTGATGCAATATTTTTGTGAAGAACAAGAACAAAATGGTGAATGAGTGTATTTGACAAAGATAAACATGACACATTTTGTTGGGCTGATTGGGTTGGCCTGGTACCATTTACATGGTCTGGCCAGATATTAAACAATGAGCTCATGAACAATGCCAGTATTAAATATTGAGCTCATGAACAATGTATGATACCCTAGCTTGCATCCCACAATCCATCAAGACATTTCCTCATGAAATGATCATAAACGGGGAGTACCACATAGTGAATATCAACAACAAAACAAATAAAGAGAGAGCAAACACTTCACACAATGCCTTGAAGGTAATAGAAATGATGCCCTAGCTCTCAAAGCTCACAGGTCATCAAGCATTCCAAATGAAAAGATGTAAACAATGCCAATATTAAATAGTGAGCTTATGAACAATGTATGATGCCCTAGCTTGCAGCTCGTGAGCCATCAAGACATTTCCTCATGAAATGATCATAAATGGGGAGTACCACATAGTGAATATCAATAGCAAAACAAATAAAGAGAGATCAAACACTTCACACAATACCTTGAAGGTAATAGAAATGATTCCCTAGCTTTGTAGGTCATCAATCATTCCAAATGAAAAGATGTAAACAATGCCAGTATTCAATAGTGAGATCATAAACAATCTATGATGCCCTAGCTTGCAGCCCACGAGCCATCAAGACATTCTGTCATGAAATGATCATAAACAGGGAGTACCACATAGTGAATATCAATAGAAAAACAAATAAAGAGAGATCAAACACTTCACACAATACCTTGAAGCTAATAGCAATGATGCCCTAGCTCTCAAAGCTCGCAGGTCATCAAGCATTCCAAATGCAAAGATGTAAACAATGTCAGTATTAACATTCATATTTTGCCATTAAATCAACAAATGCCATCAAAATAAAATTGAGTTAATGAGAAGACAAAGCTTGAATGCCTACCTAAAGTGCCAGTGCCCTCTTCCCACATGGTGTCAGCCTCTTCACACATGAAAAACTTGAATGCCCTCTTCGTGCCACACAAAAGTGCAGTGTCATCTTCGGGGCAGCTCTTCGAATTCGCAAATTACAAATGACACTTTCTTTTTCTTTTTTTTGTTTATAACCAAATGGGTGTCTCAATTACGATGTCATCATCACTATTATGACACCATCGAGGGCACTTGCAAAAAAAAATACAAAAAACAAACACAAATTGTAGTGGCGTCAAAATTCAACCCTAAATGTTATAGTGTCATAGTCCCCTTGCTCCCTTTCTTATCAGCCATATCCAATGTTTCATTTAAGTCATGGCCAAGAATTAAGGTCACCTTACCCATACCATTCATGGATTTTGAAATGTTGTTCCAAACTCTTGAAAACTTCTATGTTCCTTGTTGTTCGAGTTTAGTTTCTTTTTGGACTTAGATTTATTTTTCTTGATTGTTCTATTTTCCAAAATTCCTTCCCCATCTCTCAAGACAGATTTATCTTATGCCCCTCCCTGATTAAGACCCCCTCATCCTCAACATGGTCTTCATCACCTATAGTCTTGATTTTATGGATAGGGGACATGTAAATATTTTTAAATATTTCTTCCAATGTTCTCTTGCCCCATCTTCTTCATCTTCTTGGCTAAAGCGGATGAATCCACACATAATAACCTAAAATGAAGGGTTTTGTATCCTTTAATGAATCTCAGTCACTGGTAACACATGGATAGTTAAACCAGTAGTCTCCAAAGCATTCAATAAGTGAATATGAATGTTTTAAAACTTTCCTCTCAACTTCCCCAACCACTCCTAATTGGTTAGAGGGATATTTCTAGAATCTCCACTATCCATATCCTTACCAACAATTCTTAAACATACTTTATCTATTATGATAATAACATGCTAAATTAAACCAATGGCATGTTCTTCGTGTGGTACAAGGAAGATTTGGGTATCAAATCTTCCTTCATGAAAGCTGGGCATGAGAGAAGGTATGTGATTTCTTCATCTTTGATTGGTATCTTTGAGGGGCAATGTCTTTCGAGCCTCTAGCATCATATTCGATCACAAATTTCAAATGCATTGCATTTTATTTGATCATGAATGCTCACTGAAATGACTACATTCTACTGGTGTCATGCCCGAGCCCATGCTTTATCTCCATTATTTGATGTTACTGGTGCTTTTACTCAAGGATATCGATTCACTATTTTTAAATGTTTGGATTCACGTTTGTTGATATTACTGGCATGACCATTGTATATTAGACCTTTATTAACAATTCATCATATCAGATAAAGTATGTTTAAGAAGTTTTAGTGTCTAAATACTCAACTAATGCCTCTAACCAACTAGGAGTGGTTGGGGGAGTTGAGAGGAAAGTTTTCAAACATTCATATTCACTTATTGAATGCTTTGGAGACTATTGGTTTGACTGTCCATGCGTTACCAGTGACTGAGATTCATTAAAGGATACAAAACCCTTCATTTTGGGTTATTGTGTGTGGATTCAAATGTAGGTTTGATTTGGTTAATGTTTAGAAGATATCAATAAAGTATTTAAAGACATTCTTACATGTTTGGAGAGGTTTGAGAGGCACTTATCATGACTATACCCTCACAAACAGTGGCATAGACTGGTTTTACTAAGTTTCCTTTCTCTATTTTGAGGTTTCCTTTCTCTTTCGCAGGGGTACAGTCAAAGGGTTCATTGAAAAAATAATCCTTTGAATGGTTACTATGAATATGAATTATTTGATATAGCATATTTCTCATTTTACTTGAAGTTTGGAATAGCTTATGCAAGGGTGAAAGTACTTTTGATCATTTTGGTCGTGATTGTTCCTCTACACAGTCAAGAAATGTAACTGTCTAATGATTATATGTAATGTTGAATGGATTAAATGCTTTATTCTTGGTAGAAGTGAATGGAAGGAATAGTGTTGGTGTTAGGTTTAATTTATTATTGAATTCAATGGTTTCCAAGATGTGTTGAGGAGTTTGCTCCTTGTTTAATGTTAACTATTCTTGCACAATCTACTCATACAACAATGAAATGCTATGTGATTGACAATTTCATACAGCTGGTCCTTTGGTGTGTATTAAATAGAATATAATTTTCAACATATTATTATCATTCTATTTCTTTGTTGTAAACATGCCATTCGTTCAGTTTTGTAAATTTCTTTTTGTGTTAAAATTTTTTTTTCTATTTTTTCCATTTGATAACCATAGTCAACATTTCAAAATAGTGAATAACATCAAATAATGGAGATAAATCATGGGCTAGGGCATGAAACCAATAGATTAAAATTGAACCAATACAATGTTTACAACAAAGAAATAGAATGATAATAATATGTTGAAAATTCTATTCTGTTTAATACACGCCAAAGGACCAGTCCAAACAATTCTTAAACAATAAAGTATGTTTAAGAATTGTTGGGAGTAGTTTTCAAACATTCATATTCACTTATTGAATTCTTTGGAGACTAGTGGTTTGATTGTCCATGCGTTACCAGTGACTGAGATTCATTAAAGGATACAAAACCCTTCATTTTGGGTTATTGTGTGTGGATTCAAATGTAGGTTTGATTTGGTTAATGTTTAGAAGAGACCAATAAAGTATTTAAAGACAATCTTACATGTTTAGAGAGGTTTGAGAGGCACTTATCATGATTTTACCCTTGCAAAAAATGGCATATACTGGTTTTACTAAGTTTATTTTCTCTATTTTGAGGTTCTCATTGCCAAAGTGGCCAAAGACTATGTTAAGCTGATAAAATATGGGGATTCTCTTTACCGCTGCAAATCTTTGAAGGTTGCTGCACTTGGATGGATATGTACCATTGTTAAGAGAATTGGACCGAGTTTGGCTTACCTCAAATAGGTGAGGCAACATATGGAAAGGTTGTTGTCTATTGACCCAAATACCAGGATTATTTTGATATGTGGGTACCCTAATGTTGGCAAAAGTTCTTTTATTAATTATGATGAGTTGTATCATTCCCATCATGTCCCATGCTTGCACCATGTGTACCCTAAAATATAGGATGTAAATCATTGTTCTCTTCTTGACCAAAGGCTTCCATATCTTGAGGTAGTGGAGTTATGTCACTGTTATGAACTCAAAATTATGGTCATACCCTAGTGACAAATTTTAAATGGATACAAGCACCTTTTTTGTGCAATGGTCAAGCCCAACCTTTATATCCTGAATGCCAATGCTAGATGCCTCTTCTTTACTGATTAATCCATGTGACAAATCTCTAGACTTGTGAGAATGAGGAAAGGAGCCTCTATTATCCAAATTCAAAACTTGGGACTTTTCTTTCCTTCCATCTTCAGATTCACCACACACCACTAAATTTAGATTTTCCTCATTTTCAAATTCACCACACACCACTTCATGCTCTTCACCAATTTTTTATTCAAAATCAATCTTTGAGAAATCTGAATACTCATCAAACCTCTCTTGAATGTCCTCACTACAAGACACATATCGTCTTCATTGCATCTTCTTTTTATTTCATGTTTTAATCTTTAAGAACTTGATCAAGAACATAGGTTTTAATGAAATATCAATTTGATTTGAAAAGTTTGTGTTCTTTACAAATTTGAAAGGCTCTAATACTTACTAGGGTGGATGTGGATGTGAAACCTTATGCTTTTACTACTAAGCCTCTATTTGTTGGGCTTAATAATTATAAGTACTTGACATATATCACAAATGTTTCTAATTAAGGTTGGCAGGATGATTATGCCTATCCTAAAAAAGACTGTCAAATCATTATGCTTTCAAATCAATTACCTATCAGTGTATCCCTTGCAAGGGAGAGAAGCCAAACACATAAAGAACATGCACATAAACACGACAGCTGAAAAACTTAAATGGAATATGCCAAGAAGTACCAAATGATGAATGCTCAATTGTTGTAATGGCAAAGCATCAGAACCGTCCATTTCTAGAACTTGATTTTCTAGTCTAAATGATTTTTCAATAGTCGTAATGATTTTTCTAGAACTTGATTTTCTAGTCTTAATGATTTTTTTATAGTCCTAATTATTTTTCTATAGTCTTAATGATTTTTATTTCATCCTAATGTTTGTTTCTCTTGATAAATTAGGCCTTGTATTTGAATTTTTGTTCACTATTTTATATCAGCTTGATATTTCATTCATTTTTCATATACACGGAGACTACACATGCTGATAAAAAAATGAGCTATTTGATTTAGATTAACTATTCATGATTGTAAATGGTCAATATTTCTGATGTTACTCCTTGGTGTATTCTATTTTAAAATAATCATGTTTCTATGGCTATGATAAATGTCCCTTTGTGTTGATAAAATTAGAGTTGACAAAATGGTTGCAAACAAATCATCCTTCTTCCACCAACATTCTAGTCAATGTACAAGTAACGAGTCATTCCATTCAAGAAAGACCATGTCTGACAATATCAACCTAGAACAAAATAAGGAGTATGCAAAATTTAGTGATTGTATTTTCCATTAGAGCCACTTCATATGCACAGGTGATGAACATGCATATTTGCCTAAGCGCTATTGGGAGCTTACCCAACAACACATGTACTATTATGAAAATAACCACAAATCTATTTGTTTTTGGGTCTAGCTCCCAGTATTGCTTGGTTAAATATGCATGTTTTTCACATGTGCATATACCTTCTATGATCAACACTTATATGCACAGGTGATGAACATTCAAATTTTCCTAAGCTTTGATGAACATTCAGAGTCATGAGTCTTAAGATTGTACTTAATATATCCAAGCTTCATTCAATGGTACATTCAAACATGAAACAAACCATTCTTAAACTAGATTAATCTAGTAAACCAAAGGACACACAAATTATAAGTAAACTAGTAAACCAAAGGACATGCTTTTACTACTAAGTCTCTGTTTGTTGGGCATATTGA
This sequence comes from Chamaecyparis obtusa, assembly GCA_027943335.1. Classification (NCBI taxonomy): domain Eukaryota; kingdom Viridiplantae; phylum Streptophyta; class Pinopsida; order Cupressales; family Cupressaceae; genus Chamaecyparis; species Chamaecyparis obtusa. The sequence goes on from BSBK01011743.1 coordinate 249,498, forward strand.
TTATAAGTACTTGACATATATCACAAATGTTGCTAATTAAGGTTGGCGGGATGATTACGCCTATCCTAAAAAAATATTGTCAAATCATTATGCTTTCAAATCAATTACCTATCAACGTATCCCTTGCGAGGGAGAGAAGCCAAACACATAAAGAACATGCACATAAACACGGTAGCTAAAAAACTTAAATGGAATACACCAAGAAGTACCAAATGATGAATGCTCAATTTTTGTAATGGCAAAGTGTCAAAACTGTCCATTTCTAGAACTTGATTTTCTAGTCTAAATGATTTTTCTATAGTTGTAATGATTTTTCTAGAACTTGATTTTCTAGTCTTAATGATTTTTCTATAGTCCTGATGATTTTTCTATAGTCTTAATGATTTTTATTTCGTCCTAATGTTTTTTTCTCTTGATAAATTAGGCCTTGAATTTGAATTTTTGTTCACTATTTTATTTCAGCTTGATATTTCATTCATTTTTCATATACACAAAGACTACACATGCTAATAAAAAAATGAGCTATTTGATTATTCACTTTTCATGATTGTAAATGGTCAATATTTCTAATGGTACTCCTTGGTGTATTCCATTTAAAAATAATCATATTTCTATGACTATGATAAATGTCCCTCTGTGGGCCTATGAACTGTGGGCTTAGTTCCATGTTTTCTTTCATTCTTGCATTTGAAATGTTAAATATGGGATGCATACAAAGGTATTATGTGTATCATTATTGGTGATTATTTAATTGAAATATTTTATTTTTTATTTACTTTTATTTGTTTTCTTGTTGTTTCTTTTCCATTTCTACAATATGGACATCTACTTTTCTTTGAGCACTGTGCTTTATGTTGTGGGTTACAAGGCAGAGCCATTAGGCCTCCGTGACAGTCTGAAGCTATTCAGCCTATTGATACCCTTGGTATTTTGGACCACCCCTTGGAGGATAGGAACACCATAGAGATGCTCAATATTATTACCTTGGCTCATTTGAAGGTGGTTTTTTTTGTTTTTCCTTGATGTTTCGGGGTCCTATGGTTATAGTATTGCACAACAGGCAACTCTGTTTCACAGCATAAAACTTATGTTTGCTAATAAGCCTCTTATTGTAGTTAGTAATAAGATTTATTTGCAACCACTAGAGACTACAAGCTTGAAGAAGCGGTATATTTTGGAAAATGAAGAGTGGAAAGAAGATGATATTCCTAAGATCATGGATGGACACAATATTGTAGACTTTATTGATCCAGATATCTTGCAGAAGCTTGAAGAGCTGGAGAGGGAAGAAGGGCTTAGGATGGTAGTTGAGGGTGACAAGGATGATGAGATGGTGGAAGTGGAGTTGAATCTTGATGAAAAGGAAGCTCTATTTGTAATTAGGAAGAAGAAGAAGATGCTTATCATTGAACATAAATTGAAGAAGAGTAATGCAGAGAGCACGCCTATCATACTAAGGAAGTTTGACAAGAACAAGGAATATGGCTTAAATAGAATGGGAAGACATATTTCTAACCTGGGCTTGGATCCTTCGACAATTAGCTTGATAATAAATGAAGTAGATGAGAGCTAAGCAATTAGCTTCCAAGAAAAATCTTGTAAATGAACTATGTGTACCCCTAATTCCTGTGCCCATTGCGTGTACTCAAAGAATATATTTGAAACAAAAAGGGTAATGCTTAAATTAAGAAGTTAATGTTGCATCACTAGACAGATCTTTAAGCCTTACCATTGTGTTTCAAATTTATCCTTTGGGTACGCACAGAGGCCACAAGAATTGGGGTACGCATAGTTCATTTATGGGATTTTTCTTGGGAAGCTAATTTCTCATCTATCATCTACTTCATTGTTATGAAGCTAATTTTCATAGAATCCAAGCCCATGCTAGAAATATGTCTTCCCAAACACATAAAAAACATGCACATAAACACGTACGATAGATGAGAGACATAAATTTAGATATCACAACAGCTGAGAAACATAAATGTAGGCATCATGGTCACAATTTTTTGGAGACAACATAATTGAGTTGTATACCCAGAGGATGCAAAGCAACTACTACTCCTCTGGTTCTAGAGGAGTAGTGGTTTCTTTGCATCATCTGGGTATACCACTCAATTATGTTGTCTCCAAAAACTTGTGACCATGATGCCTACATTTATGTTTCTCAGCTGTTGTGTCCTAGGACCCCTTATGACCCTTTATGACCCTTTACAACCCCTAAGAATACACATCTTAGATGTCTTAAAATGTCATAAAGGGTCATAAGAGGCTCCTAGGAGGGGCCAGGTGAGCTTCCTCCTTCATGTGGTTGGCCCTATTAAGTAAAGAATGTTAAACTATTCTCAAAACAAAGAGAAGCTCAATAATTTAAGGTCTTAGTCCATGAAGATGGTGAAAAATGACAGGAATCAATGATGGAGAGTTTTTAGATATTGAGAAGATGTATATGCAATGGAGGCCAGAAGGGATTTTTGTGGAGATTTGCTAGATGTGGAGATTTTCTAGAGAGGGTTTCCAAATTGAGTACCAGTGCAGAGATGATGATTCAATACTACATCTATAAAACCTTCATAAATATCCCTTTTTTGGCCTCCATTCAGACCTCTTCTTAGAATCTAGAAACTTTGGATATTGTTTCTCATCCATGCATGAAATGTGCTAGTGATCGTATAAAATTACTTTTGCGAGACTGGGATCAATTATGAGAAGTTAAACAACAAGATAATTTTATTATATCTTTCATTTCTTTTATCCATTCATATTTTCTGTCTTCTCTTATATTGGATACTGTGCAATGTACATAAAGGCAAGGTGATGATTATTCTCAATGATTGACAAGTATAAGTCTTTCAGCCCTTACCCAATAGCTAGGAGTAAAGATAGCAGAGCTCAAGAGACCATCATAGTTGGTCTTCGTCCTTGGTCCATATACTGACAAAACATTTTACATTTCATTAGCTCATCAAATGCGGTGATTTGAAAGAATTTAATGGATGATATTTTCATGTATAATGTATATTATTTTAGTTTGACAATGAATGAATTTATCTACTTCATGCACTTATATACATCAAGCACAGCCATAAAGAAGCATCCCCTCCCATGGCTTGACTAATGTAGGCCATGGGAGGACATGCTTCTTTATGGCTATGCTCGTAGTATACAAGTGTGTGGAGTCAATAAATTCATGCAATGTCAACTTAAATAATATACGTTATCATGAAAATATTCTATTAAATTCTTTCAAATCCCCTCATATGATGAGCTAACAAAATGTAAAATGTTTTGTCAGTATATGGACCAAAGACGGAGACCAACTATGATGGTCTCTTGAGCTTTGTTATTTTTACTATGTTAATTCGTCACTTTTTTGACAGGTAGTAATCATCTTTTGATAGAAGAGCTATTTGTCTGATGGTTGCTCATGTCAGTACTTGATTACCTATTGTTAGATATCTGATAGGTAACCATCGAACGGAACCCCAATCTGATATATTGGTGCGACGGGACTGCTATACCTCTGACAGGTACTCCTATCGGATATCTACTAAATATTCATCACCTTTCCGATCAACAAAATGTCGTAAGCAGCATTTTTTGATAGATCGGTCCCGTAGTAAAATTTCTATTTATGTGGCCAATTTTGATCGGTAGTGATGTCAGAATACCGATGGTTATCACTTTCATCGCCATTTCCAACACAAAAACACCGACAGACAGATGTGTCAAAGTTGTGACAAATTTTTGTTGAAAATCCAACAAATGGCCATTGGAATTTGGCCTCAAATGTACTAGTGGAAGGTAGCAATCACTAGGGAGTAGTTGATAAACATAAGGAATAAGATGGAAGCATCTTCGAGCATGGCCATTGATACTTTTATTCCTTCAGAGGCAAACAAAATAGTAAGTCCTACTATTGATATTGTTGATTTGTCAGCTACACAAGAGGAGGAAGTACAATAAGTTGTGCCTACAATCATTCCCAGAAGATCTACAAAATCAAGTAAGTAGGACAGTCCTAAGGAGAAAGAAGTAGAAGTGAAGAGGAAGAAGAAAGAGGAAAAGGTAGTTGAAAAAGTAGAAGTGAAAGAAGCTCAACAAGATCCACAAACTTTGTGGAAACTAGACCTTAAATCACTACAGAAGAGAGTGATAAAAGATGGGAACTTAAAGACAGTGGACAGGTACTATGAGAGGTATGATGTTGAAAACCAAGTGATCATTGAAGATATTGTCATTGAGTATCTATTGATTTTCAAGAAAAACTTGTTAGAAATTGAAGGGAGTATTCCTAAAGAGTTTTATAACAAATTGGAAATCAAGAAGCAGTTGGCACAATCAAAAGATGAAAACATAAGGAATAAATCCATTGAGGACATGTTACCAGTTGTCTCAATACAAGAAAGGGAGAGAATAATAAATGCATTAAAACCCCTATTGAGAACAAAGGCCAGACTAGTAAAAATAATGGCTAGGAAATATGATGAGGTGATTGAGGACACTCAAAGGGAATTATATCAAATTCTAATGAATGATATGCTGAAGAAGACCTCACCTCCCAAGGTTACTAAACCTACATCTTTAGGATTGGGAGAAATTTCCAAAGTAGTGGATGAAAGTGTACAAGCCAACATGCAACCAAATTTCTTTGTCTCTAGTGTGCCTATGACCCTTGACACTTTGCATGATGTAAATGATCCATTTATGGATAATTTAGATAATGCGATGGAAGTTGGAGAACAAGAATAGTTAGAGGAAGAGAAAAAAGAGGAGATAGTATAGGAGAAGGAAATACAACAGGAAGAAAAGAAGGAAGAAGCGACCAAAATAGAAAAAGTTGTTGAGGTTAAAATAGACACCTCTTTATTATTGGAAAGTATGGCCAAACCAACAAGTTTTGATGTAGGTAGTATGGATGATAATGGGCTTATGAGGCTATCCTTCATGGCCTTCACCAATGCTAAAGAAAGGTTAGTACAGAAAGGAGACAAAAGAATAAAGGTAATGGATAGGGTTGTAGAAATAGTAAACAAGCTACTTCCCTCACCGATTATTCAAGAAAAGGATGAAGCTGAGAACCTTGGTATGGTATTGGATAGCTTTGATAGTCACTTTGATTCATTGCTAAAAACTACAGAAGAAAAGGAAGAGAATAAATTTTTGGAGAATAAGTTGAGAGAAGTTTGTCAGTCCATTTCATTGGACTTAGACATTCTCAAGGCTAGTACTATTAAGGCCAAGAGCTGTGTAGCACAAGGCAGGAAGATTTACAGCTACTGCATAAATCCTTGCAGGCATGTAAAAAATATTGAGAAGATTGTAGCCAAGGATAGGGCTACTCTTGACAGTCTATTGAATATTTATGAATCATCCTCACTAAATGTGGGCAAAATGGATAAAGAGACATCCAAGCTATTGGACAAGATCAGTGTAATGGAAAAAGAGAAAGAGGGAGTTGTTAGACAGATTTGGCTTGTTGAGAAGCCTATTGACCCCTAAGCTTTCAATGCTTGAGACTCATCTTTCAAAGATGGAAAAGGTTGAAATATCAATGACTTTATCTACACCTACTAAGCTTAAGGAAATAGAGACAACATCATATGCACTGAATGGATTGATCCATGTTAGTGAGCTTCTGATAAAATCATGGGTTGAGAAAGTGAAGACCTTGGAAAACTCTTTCCAAGATGTCTTAAAACTAGTGAGTAAGAACTAAGTCCTTTCACACTTTGTAGTTTTTGAAATTTTGAATACACCTTTGCCATTGATGTCAAAGGGAGAGGAAGAGAAAGAGTAAAAATGTAAAGAATAAAAGAAATAAAAGATGTAAATAAAAAAAGAGAAAAAGAGATATGTATAGTTAGTGCTTTAACACTTAGTCATTTTTCTAATTGATTTCGTCAATGCCAAAGGGAGACAAGTGGTGTTTTGGGGCACTAGGGATCACTTGAGGATTGTAATTCATGGCAACACTTATGCTGGAGTGATCGCATGATGAGAGGTTTAGTAGTGGAGTCACGGTCATGAAAATGACTAAGTCCAGAATCAGGGTAACAAGGTACAATGTTACAATTTTGTTTAGCAATGGAAATCTATGAGGTAGTATGGCTTGAAAAGTTAGTAGAAGGTATTTTTGGATATGCACATGCTTCAGTTAAGATTCCATAAGTTTTGGTGATTAGATTAGTGAGATTCAGTGATCTAAAGGTATGCAATGACAGTGAAACAGTATAACAAGGCATATGAGTAGTTGTGGTGATTGTGGTAAGGTTACTTGGTATGGTAATGTGCTAAGTCAGATAAATGAATTATATTGCTGACACTTTGGTAATATAAGATCTCTGACTCCATGTTTATCATTTACATAATTAGTTATTATATTTTGTATGGTATTTGTGAAGCCGACTGGATGGGATATTTTGTATAAGTATAGAGTGCTTTTATGAAAGCGATATGTATTGTGATTATGATGATGAAGAAAGGTTGTGAATATAAGAGAAGAGATTAGATGCAAGATCAGTGATAGACAGACCTATAACTAGAACTACCTAAGCAAGATAAGTGCTTGTATTATTCACATTTTGGAGAACTCTTTGTAATAGTTTTTTATTGTAAGAGGAGTTTTCTCACCACCTTTAACCAGGTGTTTTGTATACCCATAATAGAGTTTTGTATTCCTCTAGAAAGGAAATGTACTATGTAATAATCAACTCCTAATAGGGCTAGATCTCCTAACATGGATATAATATTTTAGTGCATAGTTGTGGGTACCATCCCCACCAAGGTTTTCCCTTGGCCAGGGTTTCCTTGAGAAAAAATCATGGTGTCATGAGCTATTTGTTATGATTTAATATTCTTTTCATTTCTACATTATTATGGTTTATTTATAATTGGTTAAAGTTTAAATTAAAGTGCAGTAATATTGATTCACCACCATTCTCAGTATTACCTAATCCTAACAGAAGAAAGGTGAACTCAATTCTTCTGAGATGATAGAGAGATCCACAACACTAGGAAATGTGGAGAATTCATCAACAAACTAAGCATGTTTTGGCTTAGGGGGAGCAACTAAGGTTAGATCAATCTAGGCCCCCCCTCCCCCCCCCCCCCCCCCCCCCCGAGAATAATGGGCGGTAATATCTTTTTGCATAGTGAGATGCATTAATGTTAATTTTTATGTATTAAATTGAGTAGAGGTGTTAAATGCATTTGGTCATCACTGAATTTATCATTTGCAAAAAATTATATAGTAATGCTACTTTTAGCATTAACCATTGGAAGTTGTTATCAGTAAAGTGTAATATCAGTGGAAGTTGTTATCAGTAAAGTGTAATATCAGTTAACTACATTAAATGTTTGTACCTAATTATCTGTTGGAGACCTCTTTGGGCACATAAATTCTAGGTTAACCTATTCATTATTCACCTTGCATTTTGAAGAGAGTTTACAGGACCAGAGAATGATTTATTATTGTGATCAATTATGTGAATTGTTTGAGTTGAATACTTACAAAGGATCAAACTATGAATTTGAAAACCCTAGTTGAGTTGTTGAGAAGAGTGTTTGTTAGTTTTGAAGACATTTGGTGTGGCTGATATTTAGAGTATAAAATTTATAGAGATATCATGGCATCAATGGTTGTGACACCTAAATTGATCAAGATATCAAAGGAGGCAAAACTAGAACATAAGTTATGTCCATTGAAAGCTTCAAAAGTAGACAAAATTGGTGCCCTATCTCTAATTCCACCTTGAATGTTACTAATTGAAGATGTGAGGATATTTATTCACTGCAAAATTTTTGAATTAGGACATGAGAAGATACAAGAAGAATACTTGGCAATGTGTGAGAACAGAGAAATGAAGGACGAGTTCAAACATCTTTAGGCGAAGGGTTTGACACATATTCTAGACTTACCAAAAATATTCAAGGAGGAATGGATACAATATGTTCTGAGCTGATTTCATGATCAATTCATCTGGCTAGAACAACTAATCAAGGTCACAAAGGAACTAACTCATTTGATCACAAAACTATCAGTAGATGGGGAACCATGTACACTAGGGCAAATATCAACACAGACAGTTGCAAAACTCACAAAGTCAAAGAAAGATCATTGAGAAATTACTATAGATGACATAGAAGATTAGGAGGTTTGATTCAGATCAATGATTATTGGATACAAGGTTTATCAATTGAGTCAGTTCAATAGTGTGTCATGTAGATCTATTCATATCACATACCGAATTATGAAGGAGGGTGTGATATATTACCTAGTAAAGATGGGATAATCTGAAGAGGATCCAAACTAGCAAGAAGCAGGCTTTAAAATATGGATCATTTTTGGTGTGTATATTTTTCTATGTTCATAACTTCTTCCTCGTAAAGGCAATGTTACTTTGAAAATTGATAGGCCTGCACTATATCAAATTAATGAATACGAAGGTGAACTAGGTGAAAACCTAAATAATGTAATGTGGGGATACTTCAAAGGCTTTCAAGATAGAATGTATAAAAGGTATAGGATTCCACCTCACATAGTAGATAAGTAAAGAGACACAATTTGTTTCCTAGTCGATACAAACACATGCAAAATTCAACCACTAGAACCAACAATTTCATGGAGACTGACAATGGGTTATGAAACATATGAATGCTTGTTAACCTTACACATAGATGCATTATTGCAATTACCAGTTAAAAAGACCACTAAGAGGTATGGGACATATGAAGAAGCATATCAAAGAATAACCGTAGAACTCAAAAAGGCTAGAGTGGAGAGGAAAGTGAAGAAAATTATAAGTCAATTGAAAGAAAAATTGGAATAGGTGAAGATACCAGTTCCACTAATGAGAAGAATAAAATTCTAGAGTCATATGAAAAGAGGAAGGAAAAGAAGTTAGAAACCACAACTCTAGAACTACCATCAGTGAAGGATATCGAAGTGGAATAAATTGAGGGAGGTCAATCCTCTAACCTTAAGCCACTAGAGGAACCTCAACCTATAAAAACAAAAACTAGAGGAGAGACCAAGGCTTCTCCAAGAAAAATGAAGAAGTAGAAGATAGAGGGAGACAGTGAGAAGACTGATTCTGATAAGGAGATAACGGACTTAGGTAAGTCTAGGAAAACAAAATTCAACATTCCTAAGACCGCAACTGAATTTTCATAGGTAATTAGAGAACGGGGAATGATCAGAAACATCAGTAACTTTAAGTTTGATAAGTTATATGATGAAGATAAGAAAATAATTGAAGATGTAATTATTATGCATTTTCATAAATTCATTAGAGTTCTAAATTAGCTTAAAGGTCATCTATCTAATGAATTGTTTGTAGCAGTCAATGTTAGATGGGAAATTGCAATCAAGATTGAAAAGAACTTAAGATAAATAATTGTTATGTACACTATGCCACATTTGAAAGTTAAAGAATTGGATGAAGAACTTTAAAAATAAAAAGGAAGATTTAGTATTGGTAACAGGACTGGCAAGTTATTATCTAGAAAAGAGAAAGAAGTTGAAGATGAATCAGGAACAATGTGGAAAAGGATATTTAACATTGATCAATCACAAGGAGATTATACTTTAATTGTGCAAGAGATAACAAGATGTATGTTAGGAAGTGTTTCAAATATTGCTACATAAATTGACCTAACCAAAGACACATATATTGATGAAGATGACATAACCAATACTCATGATTCTCCCATGATTGGAAATGAAGTTGAAGATACACCACTCCAGACACCACTGGAAGTGAATCCTATAGAGATTGATAAGCATGTAGTTAATACTAAAGTAAATAAAGTTGATGATGAAGAAATGAAAAAGGAAATAGAATAGGTAAATGAGACCATAGACCAACCCAAGAAAGGGTAAACAAGACACTCAAGATAAACAAGTTGAGCAACAAAAGGAAAAAGAACATGAAAAGGAAATTGATAAGGACACACAAGGAGACAATTCTAGAACAAGGGAATGAAGTACTCAAGATACTACCAGTACATAATAGGTACCCCCTACAACTATTACCTTGGGTAGTACTCAAACAATTGATGCAAGGAAGGAAGATGATAGAAAAAAAAATTGAAGAAAAGACACAAAAGGATAGCACTCCCAATGCTACATAAACTTCAATAGATAAAACTAGTGATACAAAGAAGAGGAAGTGAATGGAAGAAGAAGAAGATGATGATGATGTTAGATAACTAAGAGGGGGGGTGAATTAGTTAAATCAGTTATCCTATAGTCCCAAACTCGCAGATGTACTTTTCAAAAAAATTTCAACAATTTAAGAAACTCGGTAAGATACAATATCTATCTATCTGTTCATTTACCGAATACCAGTCATTTCCAAAACTATCATTACCAATTAATCCAATATGAAACATGTAAAGTATGATAGAAAAATAATCATAAAAAATAACACGTAACACAATGATTTAACATGGAAACCCTACTAAGGGAAAAACCACCTAGGACTGGTAACCCAAAATAATTCACTCTTATGAAGTGAGCTCAGTTAGGAGCCAACCCTGTTAAAGGTTACAATGCACAATGTTAGGTGTGATCTGTTTAGAGGATTTATCACTAAAAGTTAACTTTTGACCAACATTCACTATGGGGTCAACAAGATAACAATTAACATTTCTTGAATGTCATATGGAAATACAATAAGACTGTTAAGTCCACTCGGTTAAGAGATTTTGTTGTAACAATGGTTAAACTGATACAGTAGTGATTTGATTCAAATACAAATCAATTTTTAAATATTCAGATCTATGCTAAGCTCATAAAAACTCATCTGATCAATAATCAATTGAATTCCTCATATCCCCCAACTTTCTTCACTCGGTGTATATATATCTCTAACACCTAGTTATGCCTGCAGCTTGGTTCTATCTATAACCAATTTGATCAGAAATGCATGAAAAATGTCTTGACACAAAATCTTCTATAGTCTCTATTCATCAGGCATAATTCAACAATAAATTATATGTCTCTTATATAGACATGTAAACCTTTTTCATATCAGCCATTAGATTTTGCTTCTTAATCTCATTTGTCTATTTTTCCTCTTAAACTTGTTGGATACAATTGTCTGAGGGAGATTGTTGAATACAATTGTCTAATTATGTGTTGTCGTTGATGTCACACAAATGTCATATCAATAAATAGTTTTGTGTGTCTACCAAGCTCAGTCGGTCAGCAAGGAGGTTTTCAAGTGTCTACCGAGATATCTCAGGTGTCAAAGAAAAGTATGGTAGAAGATAGTGTTAACCGAGCTTCCACGGTTATAGAAGAAAAGTTAGTGATTACCGAGCTAAGACAGTGTTAACCGAGCTTCCATAGTTATCAAAGGAAATTTAGTGATTATCGAGCTCACTCGGTCTCTGAAGGATGTTGCAAAATTCACTGTGGTTACCGAGTTCTCTCGGTCATCAATGAAATAATTTCAGGATTAATGTTTACCGAGCAAGGTCGGCCCAAGTAAAGGATTTTGTTTATTCCAGCCGACTGTTAAAATGATTGTTAAAAGTTTTAATGATTATTAGTGCTGACTTGTTAATCTAAATGGTATATATGTAGAAGGTCAAGTGGTGGATTGTGTAGTATGAGTAAAAGGAGTAATATGCAAGTGTGAAGTTTGTGAGTGAACATGCAAATCATTTTGAAGGAAGGTGTGTGCGAATTTTGAAGGATGGTTAGATATCCTTGAGGAGCAGCAAAGATTTATTTTGATCAGGAAGGATCTAGTGAAGCCAAATAGAGATCTGTAATCAACAATTCAGTTGCATCACTATTCAGGTCATTTCATTGTTACTTTCTTACCATTGTAGCAGTGATTTCTAAATCTCCTAACTGAGTTGGTTTAATAGCCATTTTGTAAATCCTCTAACAAGGTGACAGTTCTATTGAATTGTTTCAAGACCTCTTACAAGGCCACTCCTAATAGGGTGATTAAATCCTCTAGCAAGGTCACACCTAACAGTGTGTTTTGTAACCTTTTACTGGGTTGGCTCCTAACAGGGCATCACTTCAGAAGAGTGAAAATCAGTAACTAGTTACATTGGTGGTTTTTCCCATATTGGGTTTCCACATTAAATTTGGTGTCTCTTGTGTTCATTTTATTTTCTTTATTCATGTATGTTAATCACTGATGAATGCTTAATAACAGTTATACTTAATACTCACTGCAACAACCAAATTTGAGCATTTCTCTATATGACAGCAGTAAATGATTTAATAAGACATCTAAGGGATCTGTGGTAATATTTTTGTGGTTAACTAATTCACCCCCCCCCCCCTCTCAGTTACTACATCCATATTTCCAACAAAACCTTCCTCAGGAGATGTGTCATTAACACATTTCATTCTCTTCCCTTCAATCTTCTTTGAATTTTGTTAGTCATGGATCTTGTAACAAACTTTATATTTTACCTCGAAATCATACACAATTTCTAGCTCAACAATTTTAGTCGGTTGTTATAACATTTAATGTTTTCATCCATACTCGGTTAATACTAAATGCATCGATGGTAACTAACTCAGTTATTACTGTCACTCGGTATACACAAGACTGACTCGATGTATATAAAAATATTCAATTACTGACCACATTAACTTCTTCAACTCTGATCTCTTCTTCATAATAGAATAATGTAACATGCTCAAGTCAACAATATAATGCCTTAGACTCATCAATAAGTTACCCAATATATACCTTGTCCTTATCTGTCATATCCATCTTTTCCTTATGTAGATGTCTCATTTCTTCACCATTTATTCCTTCTAGAGATGTTCAAATGTTTAGCACTATCATGATAAGTACAGTAAAAAATAGTTGACATCAATGACAACATATTGACTGATTTAATCATCTTACATATCACATTTATAGCTCGGTGATCTCTAATCATTGTCTCTTTAGTTCATCAAGATATTCAATCAGTTGTAGATCATCAATCTCTCCCTTTGGCATTGATGGCAACACAAACAATATGAAATATGCCATACCATACCAAACATTTGTTTTACAACTATATAGATAAATGTTGTAGCTCGGTAAGCTCTCCCTAGCTTGATTTAGTATGTTTAATCACTACAAAAAAAATTCCATGCAGACTCTCCTTGCAAATTTGATCTTCCTCAATTCTCTAATTATTTCTCTCCCTATAGTGGATAGATTTTTCATTGAAATCTCCCTCTCTTTCTTTGTGTTCTCTTTAACTAATATTTTATATGAAGTCTCTCTATCCCTTTGACAAAAATGCCAAAAGAAAATATAAAAATCTATAGCAGCCAATTAGTTCTCTATTTTTTGGTCTAGATCAAGTACCTTCATGTACTGATATACAATTCTCTGTTTTAGCTTCTTCAATCCTTTCACAACCTTAGAAATCCTAAAGTGTGAGCTATATGCATCAACATGAATGATTTTTTGATAAAGTATAGGTTGATGAAACCTCCTCATCACCTTAGTGACTGATAGACAGGGGACAAACCCCTAGTCTAGTCCTCAAGTACTCAAAATTTTCCTTCGGTAAGGGCTTAGTAAATATGTCATCAAGTTTCTCTTTATATTTTAACAAATTCTAGTTTCACTTTCTTCTCTTGTACTTGTTCCCTCAAATAGTGATACTTAATAGATATATGCTTTATTTTTTAATGCATCACCATATTCTTGGAAATGTTTATAATGCTTGTGTTGTCATAATATACAATCACTAGATCGGTGATCACCTCATTCATTCCTTCTGACAATTGTTTTATCCATGCAATATTTGAACAATTAGCAGCATCAACAATATACACTATTTAGCAGTAGACTGAGAAATACATGTTTGTTTCTTGCTTATCCATGTTACAAGTCTTTCTCCCAAAAATAATGCTCCACTAGTTGTGATCTCCTAGTCATCAATGTTTCCAACCCAATCTACATCAGTGTAAACTCAAAATTCAAAATTGCCTCCCTTTTTGTACCATAAACCATAATCTTCAGTTTTCTTCAAATATCTCATAATCCTTTTAACAGAAACTATATGTGATTCCTTAGGATTAGTGGAAAATCTTTCTATAATCCCAACTATGTGTGCTATATCAAGCCTACTGTGTACCACATACGTCATTTTTCCAATCATTGATCGATATAGTATCTGATTTACCTCAGTTGATTCATCAGCTTTTGTCAAATTACATCTTGTGACCATAGGTGTACCTACTAGTTTTGAATCTTCCATGTCAAAAGTCTTCAACACTTCCTTGATGTATTTTGATTATGTTATGAAAATCCCATCATTCTATTGTATAATCTGCAAACCTAGAAAGAATTTAATCTCTCCAAACATTGACATTTCAAACTCTTTTCTCATTTCATCAGAAAAATATTTGCAAATATTATCATGTCCTCCAAATATTATATCATCAACAAAAATTTCAGCAATCAAAATATTGTCATCATTATCTCCTTTCATGTATAGATTACTATTATCACTTGTCCTCACAAATCCAATACTAATAAGATAAACATGTAATCTTTCATACCATGCTCTCGGTGCTTGTTTTAGTCCATACAATTCTTTGTATAATCTACATACCATGTTCTTTTGATTTGGATCAACAAAACCTTCAAGTTGTTCTATGTAGACTTCTTCCTCAAGAATTACATTCAGAAATGTTGATTTCACATCCATTTGATATACTTTGAATCCCTTATGTGTAGCATATGCAAGTAATACTCAGACTCCTTCAAGTCTTTCTACTAGTGCAAAAGTTTCACCATAGTCAATTCCTTCTTCTTGTGCATATCCCTTGCATACAAATCTTGCCTTGTTTCTGGTCACTTCATCATTCTCATTTAACTTTTTTCTGAAAATTTGGACTTAGTACCAATTACATTTTTATCACTCGGTCTCGGTACCAATGTCCATGTTTTTTTTTTCTCTATCTTTTCAATTTCTTCATTCATTTCTTTAACTCATTCATCATTCTCAAGTGCATCTTTAACATTCTTAGGCTCAAATTCACAAACTAAACATGTGTTCTATCGTAACTTAATTTGTCTCATCTTGCCTACTTTCTTGTCTCCAATGATTTGGTTCTATGGATGGTGTATTCTAACAAATATTGCTAGTACTTGCTCTCATCTTTGCTCATCATTTGGTTCAAGTTCATTTTCTTCCTTGATAGCATATTCCTATTTCTCGATTTGCATTTGTTGATTCTCGGTAGCATTTTCCTATCACTCGGTAGACTTATCTTGTGGCTTGGGTAGATAGCTTGGATGCTCAATAAATGTAAACCTACCATAGTATTTTTTTTCCTTCATGCTTTCTTCATCATTCTTCTCAGCAAACTCATCAACTTTCACATTAGCACTTTCAATCATTTTGTTAGTAGCCTTGTTCAAACATTTGTATTCTTTTCTCTTAGTAGAATATCCTAGAAATATTCCTTCATCACCTTTAGAATCAAATTTACCATTTCTATCCTCTTTCATAATATAACATCTGCTACCAAAAATTTAGAAATAACTTACATTCGGTGTGTAGCTAAACCATAGCTCATAAGGTGTCTTATTTGTACCTTTCTTCAGTTGAACTCAGTTCAAGGTGTATACAGCAATGCTAACAGCTTCTCTCTAGTACATTTGTGCAACATTTTTCTCAATCATCATTGTTCTAGCACATTCAACTATAGATCAGTTCCTTCTTTCTGCAATACCGTTTTGTTGTAGTGTCCTTGATGCAGAAACCTGTCTTTTAATTCCATGCTCATTACAAAAGTTAGTGAACTCATTAGAAATAAACTCACCTCCTCTATTAGATCTTACACATTTTAAACTTTTTCGAGTTTCCTTTTCAACTTTATCTTTATACCACTTAAACAATTTGAAAGCTTCAGATTTCTCTTTCAAAAACATAATTGTCATCATCCTAGAGTAGTCATCAAAAAATAAAATGAAATATTTGTCACCATAATAACTTTGAGTTCTCATAGGACCACATAAGTCGGTATGTACCAACTCCAAAATACCTTTAGAAGAATAGTCTTTGCTTTTGAAACTAGATTTTGTCATTTTTCCTTTCTGACATTGATTTCACATGACATGGTCAAGTTTAGTTAGACTTGGTAAACCTCTAACTCTTCTCTTTTTACTGATCTTAACCATGTTATCAAAGTTCACATGACACGGTCTCTTATTCCACAACCACACATCTTCATTTCTAGCCAACAAACAAGAAGTTTCAGCATTGTCAAGATAAATAGATTACCTTTGGATTGTTCACCAATACTGACCAATTTTCCTAAATCATCATAGATTTTCACCTTTCTTTTCTCAAATGCAACTTGGTGACCTAAATTATTCAAAGGTGCTACACTCAATAGATTTTAGTTAAGTCCTTTCACCCAATATGCATTCTCACATTTAATCTTATCATTCAACAAGATAGATCATTTTCCTTTCACTAGACAAGGTGTATCATTTTCCATTTTAATAGATCATCCATTATAGTGTTGAAGGTATTCAAATTTATCCTCATCACCAGTCATATGATGTGTATAGCTACTATCAATAATCCATGTATCATTCTTGCTAACTTTAGATATAAGTGTTATTTAGATACATACCTTTCTTCTTCATCTGAATCATCTTTCATTGCAACAAATACCACTTCAACTTCATCATCAATTTTGGTGTCGGTGTCCTTATCATCATCATCAACAAGGTAATATGCATTTTTTTCTTTGTCTTTGTAGTCTCAATTTTTTCCTCTATCATAGTGTCAGTTTCCTTTGTTATCTCGGTTATCTCTTCTACCAAACTTTCCATCACCAGATCGGTTGTTACTTTATCTTCATCTTTCTTGTTAGGACATCTACTAGCAATATGGACAATATATTTACAATTAAAACATGCTCAAGGTAACTTTCCTTTATACCTTCCTTTACCTTTCTGAAGTCTTCTAGCCATAAGTGCTTCAAGCTCATCAAGCTCATCTTCATTGTCACTGTCACTTTCATTTATTATGTTATGCTTACTGCTAGACTTACCAAACTTCAAGGATGGCATAAATGCAGACTCAACATTTGGTACAATACGATTGTCACAGTTATTCAACTCAAAAGTAGTCAACTTTCCAATTAGACTATCAAGTGTAAGAGTACTACCAGGTGCAGATCTCATTTCATGAATAGCAGATATTCTAATAGCATAGATAGGCACCAAGGTCATAATTATTTTACTTACATCAGTTTCTTTAGAAATAATACCTCCTGCTCCTCAGATAGCATTGACCATCTCTTTTATTCAGTTATAGTATTGTGTGATGTTTTCACCTTCTTTCATCTTCATATCATTAAATCTACCTCTTAGACTTTTAGCTCTGGCTCTCATTACATTTACATCTCCACCATGAACTAGTGCAAGTTTTTCTCACATTTCTTTTGTTGTAGTGCATGCTTTGATATCTTCAAATTCTGCATCAGATAGAGCAATGAAAATCTCTATCATTTTTATATTATGTTCATGTCTACCTCTCAACTGATCAACTGTCCATGGTCCAATAGTCGGTTCTATGTAGCCATTGTTTAGAAGATGAAGAGCAGATTCATCTTCTAAACTATGCGAGCTGAGAAGAGGTTAGAACAAGAAATGATGGAGAAGATGCTACAAAAGATTGCACTTGAAAAAGTTGCATTATTTCAATTAATCATACAGATTAAGGACTCACTACTTGATGTTGGTATACTATTCACCAATATATTCATACTCACTAACTTCACAATAGACATAAAGACCAAGAAGGAAGAGTTAGAAACTAAGTTGGCTACACTTGCCAATCAATTGGACCCTTGAACAATTCAATGATGGATCACACTGCAAAACTAAAAGAACTGATATTGAAGGAGAGGGAACTTAAAGTTGAAGAGGACAACATAAGAATGAAACTATTTGAGTTATAGGGATTCCTGACCCCTCACATGGATATAATTCAATCATACATCAAGAAGGTTAAAGAATTGATAGGTACTCCTGAGATGAGTACGATTGAAAGTATGGAATAATTAGCATCTGGTCTTCATGGAAAACTTATTACATTGAAAATTTTGAAGGATTCATGAGAGCACTCACTTGCTAATGCTAAGGTATACTTAAAATCTATATTTGATAAGTTTTAAGACACCCTTGTACATACATTTTTTCTTATAGCCTTTGGCATTGTTGCCAAAAAAAGGGGGAGTATAGAGGAGTATATAGTCAATGGTAAAAAAGAGTAATTGATTCAAGGGGAGTGTGTAACTTAGACATGAAGTATGTAGATTTTCATAAGTTTTTTCCATCAATACCAAAGGGGGATATTGTTGGCATATTGATCAGATAGATGATTTTTATGTTGAGCATGAAGAGCACGGTTGTTATTGCTAGAAAACCATTCATTCTGTGAGATCATTTTTGCTAAGTATGTGAAGTTACACCTACCAATACATAGGTGTAACCAACTGATAAGAAGCATGGTAATTGGTACACATGAAGGTAACCAGTGAACAAGGTAACAGGTGAAGCTCAAATAGGTGAAGGGAGAATATTGGTAAAGTACAATCGGTGAGACCACAAATCGGTATAGATAAAATTCAAGACACTAGAAATCGGTCAAAATGGTGAACAGGTATAGATAGAAGTTATTAAGCATTTTTACTTAATTATCAAAATGGGTCATGACAGTGGAAGATTCATTGAATCTGGACAACAAAGAAAATTTAGTACATTGTTCAAGGAGATGATTAAGTTGATGTATAGGAACTTGTGCACATATCATTTCATGATTCTAAGGTATGTTTGACAAATAAAATTGAAGGAATATTACACATTGGAAATGACAACATATGTTATGATTTGGTCGATGCGGTAAGGATTTTATATTTTTGTGAGTTAATTGAGATTGGAGACACATGTTTGAGAAAAATGAAAACCCTAATTAGTTTGTATACTTGGTGGTGAGGACTATATATTAGGATAGAGTTCGAGAAGGAAGAAGTTGATGTTGTTGTTGTTGTTGAAAAGTTGATGAACAATTGAACCTATGATCACAAAGTTGTTTGCAAAGATGTTATAGAGTTGAAGTCAGAACAATAATAGATCATAAGGGATCTGATTAGTATTGTAGAGTGCAAATTACAGGTCATTTATTCTTTTTTTATTCCTAATAGTTTCAATAAGTTGTAAATCCCTTAACTGGGTAGTCTTTAGCAGGACTCAATTGTAAATCCCTTAACAGGGTGAACACTTTAATAGTGAGATTAAATCCTTTGACATGGTAGTCTAAAATTGGACTGTAGATACTTCTAACAAGGTATCAGTCACTCCTAATAGGTTGAGTCACCTAGAAAGTGACATATTTTAAGCTCATAACTAGGCACTCTTTTCTACTGCAATGAAAGGATTGTGGGTGTCATACCCACCGTGGTTTTTCCCTCTAACCAAGGGCTTCCACAATAAACATGTGTTATGTGTGTGCATGTATTTTCATTTGGTTTATTGCACTTTTACCTCACAACTTCAGTTATATGCTTCATAATTTGGAAGTTTCTTTTATTGTTACTTAAGGGTATCAGTAAGAATTTGAAAAGTTTTATAAGTACTGATTCACTCCCCCTCTCAGTACCTATTGTTTCCTACACTATTATGCATCTTTATATATGTGAGTATCTAATGTGTATGGAAAATTACTTGTTTCAATGAGATGATAATATTTTTCAATCTCATATGTCTTTGGTTTGATTTATTTCACATTAAAAATATATCCTATCATACATTAGATGGATATGGATATGGATCTAATTGTATGATTATGATCTATGGTGATAAGGTTCTTATGTGCTACACACACATGAGACAATAATATGTATATGTCTATGTCCCATGTGTTACTTATATATAATGTGATCAAATAAAAATGTGTGCATCTAAGTACAAGGTTATGTGATGCACATAAGTAGTATTACATAATTATGCATGATAGTAGTTCACCTATGCATGAGTAAAATATTTTAAATAGTACCAAAGTATTATATTGTGCATATTTAGTGATAACTAATGCATTAATGAAGAAATTAAAGAGGACAGGTGATATCGTGCTCATTGTCTAACCTATGCCTAAGAGGGGTTGTTGGTGTGTGAATTTATCATGCACTTTTGTATGCATCTACTTCACCATGGTTTAATTAAGTTTCAAGTATTTATTTAATGCTTTGTTACATCATTTGGTTTAAGGGTTATTGTATATGCATTTCCTTATTTTGGTTAGGTTTTCATCATCATCTACATGGTTTTTATTTATCATTGATATAACCCATTTTCCATATAACTTGTATGTTGATTATGCATCTCTTTCACATTAGTATACTATTATACTTTTTCATCCTTGATATTTAGAATAGCCATTAAGTTGATTTTTTTAAATTCTATTATCATGATAATTTTGATAATGTGGCTAGTTTTTATAACCCATCTTGGGTGATTTCATAATAATTTATACAAACCTTACACAAAGATATTATCATATAATAAATAGACAGGATGATGGATGATCCCTTTTTAAAGACTTTTGAAGGTATAAAATAAACATGAACTACAAATCCCTTTAATTTTGTTGAGAAGTAAGCTGAATAAAAACAACCTCTATAAAAATCTCTATATTCAAGAATAAAAGTAAACTTCTTTATCACTTTATCTAATTATAATAGATTAGTAATATTATAAGATTTATCTATATCAAGTTTGATGATTAAAACATTCCTATTCTTAGCTTTAAGACAATGCATAAACTAGTGATTCCACAAATAATCCACTTCTCTCTTACAAATTATTTTTGCACTTCAACAATCAAGCAAGAAAAAAATATTTTATGTAATTACCTTTGATATTATCATTAAATTTATGTTGCATGAGGCTATAGGCCTATAATATTCTAGATCCCAAAATTCACTCTTCTTAGAATGTGAGCTAGGAAAGTTACATTTTAGGGTTTCAATAATAATCTATAATTTTTATATTCTTGCACAATATCTAACATTTTATCTCCCATTCAATCCTATAATTTTTGGGAAAAAAATCTAAGAAGTAACTAGGACCAAAAATTTTGGAGA
Organism: Chamaecyparis obtusa; assembly: GCA_027943335.1. Lineage (NCBI taxonomy): Eukaryota > Viridiplantae > Streptophyta > Pinopsida > Cupressales > Cupressaceae > Chamaecyparis > Chamaecyparis obtusa. The sequence continues at coordinate 270,652 of BSBK01011743.1, forward strand.
TCTGATTTCTTTGTGTTCCTATTTTGTATATTAAATTAAAAAATGTGTTTCAATTTTATTCATTGAGCCATTTATTATTTATTTCTACTTCTACAATATCTCCCCACATTTGTAAAAATCATCTAATTAATTTCAATAACATTATTTTTATTATCATTTAAAGAATATATGATCTTATTGTAATATTGATGTTTGAATAATACCCATCCTATTCTAAATATCATAATTTATTTGAAATAATTTTTTGAAGTCATCTTGGTTATATTCATTCAACTCTTGTTTCAAAAATTTAAAAATTTGCTAAAAATATACTTATTTAACATTAAAAAAAAAAAGGAATGTTTCAAGCATTATATAAGTCAATAAGAACCTTTCTTATGTCTTAATTCTCCAACCACATTTAGAAAAAATAAAAGAGTGCTATTTTAAGAAAATATACTTGTTAATAATTAGAGTAATATATTAATGGTTGAACTCAACTTTAATGACTTGAACCTTAAATTAATGATTAAATTAGTATTCAATCACAAGATGGAAGCTAATAAATTATTCATCATTATGATAATTTTATCCTACATTTGCTTTTATTGGACTGGATAAACTAGCCAAATTTTGATTTGGCATCTTAAAAAATAAAATTCCCAAAAAATGAGATACAAATCTTCTTATTGAGTAAATTTTGGGACCCTCGTCTTCTCATAAGAGTAGATTATAGCGTTAAAGTAAGATTTTCCACAATCCAATGAAATTGTTTGTTGAGTTTCATGAGCAACATAATATGGGTCCAACAACTATTCATGCCAAATTTAGACAGTGAACCATAAACATTAATAAGTGTAATATTAAACTTTGAATAGATACATCTAACCTAACAATCCAAACAAAATTTTTTAAGTGTAGGTATCCTAAAGAAAGATTCCATAATGATTCCAAATAATAGTTATCTCTCTTGAAGAGTCCACATCCTCTTCTTTCTATCTACCACTCCCCCAAGAAGGATGAGAGTCATATATGTCCTACACACTATTGAGTTTGTTCTCTTGAACAAAGCTATCTTTGAATTATGTTTCTCCTAGGGTCTTTGAAAAATATTTCTCTTAGTATCATAATGTTTTAATATAATATCTTCATTGGAATTCTTTTGATCTCTTTATGTTCACCTATATTATTCAAATTGATATTGATGCCTCATTTCCATAATTTCTAAGGTCATTAGTATAAGGCTTCATTTCTATTTAGCCTTCATTCCTCATTGGATCCAAGATATTTCATTCTTTAATAATTTATGATAAAACTTTTTCTATTGAATTCCTACTTAGAATTAAATTTATTGAATACATCTAAATCCTCCTTATCCTTATCCTATTCCATTTTCACGTCATATTTCTTATTGTCCCCCACTTCCCAAGAATGATAAAAGCCATGAATATCCTACACACTATTGATCCTATTTTCTTTAATAAATAAATTATATTTAATTTTTGTTTCTCCTCTAGTGTCTTTCAAACACATTTTTATTTATAGCATCCTAAATTGTAAGAACCTATAATTAGATTCTCACTGAAGCCTCATTTTAGTTTTTTTCAAGATTTCATGTCCGTTATGATCCAAAAATTTGCCTCTGCATTTTCAGCTTATTTTCCTCATAACTGGGTTATAATTTAAATTTGGACATCTTTAAGGTGGAAGAGGATGCCTTGGTCATCCTCGCCTTAAATGTTAGGCCCCAAAATTGAATTGAGGGCTCTTCTTATGGTTTTAGTGGGATTTCCAAAGTTGTGTTGGCCTCCTTAAAATTTTGACCCTCAAAATGTTGAGAGAGGTATAAAAGAAACCCATCCTCATTTTTGTAACCATGTTCAAGACTTCAAGTTCTCTCCTACAATTTCACATCCAAGCATTCAAGATTAATTTTTCAAGTATCCAAGGAATCTTTGAAGGCAATATTCTCCATTGTAGCTAGATTTTCTCCCATGATGGACAAATAGAGGAGTTCTCAATCAAGAAAGAATACCCTTTGTCCATCTACAATATGCATTCATCTATCCATTATTCAAGGAAAGAGTCTATCAAGCAATATTGTATACACCTAAAAATGGTCAAAGAAAACATCAGTGAAATTTAAGCCATTTGGATTAATTAAAATAAAAAATCAAATAACTATGTAATTGAATTAACACCTTAATTATATAGCTCATTTATTAATTAAATCCAACCTATTCAATAATCATACATGGATAATTAAATTAATTATCTCTCCTACCACTACATGACAAAAATTGAATCAACCAATGAGAGAGGAGAAATATGTGCACATTGGTCACTAATAGGCTTTGCTATCCTGACCATCCAATCTTGAGGGTCAATCATGTCCCTTCAAATTGGACACATCATTAAACTTAACCTCAACTACACCTTTATCATGGTTACCTAAACTTACACCCCTGTACCTTGAGAGATCCTATAAATAGGATGCACAAATAGAGTAATATATATAGTTATATATATATATATATATATATATATATATATATATATATATATATATATATATATATATATATATATATATATATATATATATATATATAATATATATAATATATATCCATTAGCATCAAAGAATCATCACTATAGGAATTTTAGATCCAATTAGAGAATCATATTAATTGAGTTCATTTAGCTTAGAATTTTCATTTAGTGACATCATAATGGAGGATTGCATCAAGATTTGAGTGATTTTTTATCATCTAGTATAATATTTGTATCAATTTGCATCAATCTTGCATCATAGATCGTAGCTTCATCCATCTTTTCATATTCTCATTTTATAGGGTTGTCATTTGAGGATCATAATGCAACTGAGAACTTACCTCAAATCCTTTGTAATTATAGATCCATAGAATGCTCTTGAATTATTTCATTTTGAATTTCTTAATTAGTTAGATTTAATTATTTTGATTTGAAAGTATGTCAAATGAATGTTCTATGAATGTTTATACTTAAAATACACATACACACAAAGATAAAAACATTAAAGATATTTTAGTAGTATTTTCATATCTTTACATTGTTTAAAGACATCCTTGATTCTACTTCACATTCAAAGATTCAAAATCAACATACAACTACATTCAAGCAAGCATCTTCATATAAATTATGATCTCAATATCAATTTATGAAGGTATATACATTTACAAGGTAGATCTAATAGTTACCTTTACATTTACATGCTTTACATTTATGAAATTTCATTTTTATTTCAAGGTGGAGTTTGACCAAGGAAAACCCCTTTCAACCCATATTTCCCATATTTTTTGTGTGCAAGAATAGGTGGGGGACCTACCATTGTGGATTGGGAAAGTACAAGACTTGATGAACAATCTAGAATTTGAATCATCAAAAAGTACTAGGAATAGAATAGCTTGAAAGACCTCTTCCTTGAAATTAAACCTCAAACTAAAATCATAGGTTATTACTATTGCATGGTGGTTGTTTTAAGTACTTACAAGTTTTTTTTTCTTTTTTGTCAGTCTGTGTAACCCAAAACTTGTCACTTTGGCTTATTTATTTTTCTATATTGTATCATCTAATCATATATCCTTAAATCTAACTTATTATAATACATCATTGCAAAGGGTCATTTACCTTCTTAACGCTTGAGTCTTACTTGAGCCTAGTATTTCATCTTCATCTTGATTGTGAACTAGGAAAAGGAGGACAATCTAATCTCCTTTGCATGTTTTTTCCCCTCCCTTTTTATTACTATACATTTTTGTGAACCTGACTTATAATGTTTCCATTCTAATTTTGGTGTTAGATCTCCTTTGTATGAAACTTTGATTTGATGATTAGATGTGCTCTTCATTAGGTTGCATGTATAATTATATGTTTTAATTACATTCATGTTAAACTTGATGAGTGTATGCATATTTATTTCAAATTTTATATTTTCATTTTTTAAGCATTCCTTTCATCTTCTTGTGTATGTGTCTTATCACATTAAGTACTACCTATAGCATTTCAATTACGAGAATTTTGTAGACTTATGGGTTCTTTTGATCTTGAGTCATCTATGTTTCCTAGGAATCTTGATGAAACATGCATGCCTAATAATAGTATTCCCACTATTATTGATATTCCCTCTTCCCACTCTTCTCATGATGAATATGAGACATTAATAGCATCCCCTAACTAGGTGAAAACAAATTCTAATAATTTTAAAAAATTTTGAGCAATGGTTAGGCAAAGAAAATTCTAATACGGTTTCAACCATCTCTTTAATAGAAATAATGAGGAAGATGATTCAAAATTATGAAAAAAGTGTTGATTTGTTGTGTGCTATTTGTCATCTTATCCATAACAATTTTAAACTTGTTAAACAGTGTGCTCAAGGTCTTGGTTTAACTCAACCTCCCACTTGTGTTGAACCCTATATTCACATTCATGCTTAATTACCTAGTGTTTCTACTTATTCTCCACCTCTCATGACTACATCTGTTTCAACCATTAATCCTACACATGCCAAGCTTGGAAATGTTCCTAATTCTATCATTCCTCCTCCTTAAAGTGGTCCATGTGTTTCTCAACCATCATCCATGCCTATCTAGAATAATGTTCCATTATAATATTCAAATATTCCTTCCATTTCTCATAATGTTCCAAAACTTTCACACATGTCTCATAAAAACCTCTCTATTGAATCCATTATTAATAGTCTTTCTCAAATCATTTCATCCTTACAAAAGAAAATCACCTCCATGACTCAACCCAAATTTAGTGTTCCCAATTTGTGATATTTCTAGCCCTTTTTCCTTATACATAATTTGTGTCGTTATCTCTCAATACATGGAAAATACCTCACTTGGAGACTTATACTAGAAAAGGTGATCCTTTGACTCATTTGAAGACTTTTCAAGTATTGTGTAGTGACTTTTGTCATGATTTGAGTTCATGGCTATTTTTTTTAGCTATAAAATATAGAGCTAAGGCCTTGCAATGGTATTTCTCTTTACCTCCTTATTCCATTGATTCTTTTCAAAAACTTTCTAATGATTTCATTCAACAATTCCATAACAATTTTGGTCTTAATATTTCTTTGAATAATTCAATGCATTGTAAAAAAGTTGTTAAAGAAAAAGTGATTGATTTAATTGTTAGATTTAAACATTTGCATGCTCATATTTCTTATCGCATGCTTGATATTGATATTCAATGTATTTTCATTAGTAATATACTAAAAAACATTAGAGATAAGATACTACTTTCTAAATGCTCTTCCTTTACTCAATTGTGTGCAATGCTTCATAATTATTAGCTTCTAGTGATTCAATTTGAGAGCACCACTCCAATGGCTCTAATTGATAAGAGTGATTCTACATATCAACCTTTCCAAAAGTTTCAAAAACCTAAAGGCTTCATCAAGATCAACAATTAATCAAACAATGTTGATGCACAAGTGGAAAAAGCATCCAAAGGCGTGTCTCCTTTGTCATCTCTTTTGAATATTTCTCATAATTCTACACCTATTTCTGAATATTTTCATAATGTGATGTTGAAATTGATTAATAATAATGTTTTAACACTTTTTCCCATTAAACCAATTGATCCTTCCAAACTATCCTCCAAAAACTTTGATCTCAAACCTTTTTGACAATACCATCATAAACTTGGTCATGATACTGACAAATGATTATGTTTTAAATATATTATCCAAGACCTTATTTATTCTAATGCTATATATATTGATGGTTTCAATGATCAAGGAAACATTTTATTTGCCCCTCCTAACAAAAACTTTGCAAATATATACCAATGCCTTGCCTTCCCATTCTACCAATGCCATTGAGTTCACCCACTCTTTGTCATCTTCTTCCACTAATATTGTTGACCCTCCTACTATTGTGAAATTTTATGATGAATGTACTGAGGCCCAACAATGTTGTCAACCTTATTGATCCTTCCAAACCTAATACCAAACCTACACCTGATATTTGCACTACATTTGATCCTAAGGGGAATATTAGGGCACCTAATGGTTCTTTTTATATTGTTGTTATAAATATTAATGGCCTTTCTTCTTGTGGAGTCCTTATATATTTCATGGTGAATATTATAACTGAAGAACATGTTTACACAAGACACCTCCAACAAGAGTTATATAATAAATCATATGTGATGATTAAGGAATTTAATTTTTTTTCTTGTCCTACCCATGGTTCCATCAAATTTCCAATAGAAGTTGGTAAGAAAATAGTAGATGTCACCTTTTTTGTTATCCCAACTTTTGATCAATTTTATGTTAAATACTTCACCTTCCTTTGGATCACTTCAATGAAAGCTATAGTATCTCCTATTCATAAGTGCTTGAAATTTCCCCATGATGGATAAATCATCACGATTGACAATAATCTCTATCACCCTTTAGTTAGTAGTGGGAACTTTCACCTTGAGTTCTTTTGGCCTAGCATGCCTCAACCAAATCAACCTTGCAAAGATACTTCTTCCTATCCCATAAAAAATTCAAATCCAAAAATATTTGTGAACTTATCAATTCTTTTATAGTTCTATCTCCTTACTTTGTACCTATACTCCTTTCTAAACCTTCTATACATCCTATTTTTATTTTGGTCTCACTTGATATGTCCTATAAATACCATGTAGCTTCTATCTCTCAACCTAGTGTGGTTCATTCTATTATTTCTCCCAAGTGAGAAAAGGACCCCATGTTGATTGATCTTAAACCACCTCAAATTTTAAATATAAAGAGAAATCAAAATCATTGTGCTCATGATCCCTATTGTATACATTATGTTAAGGCTTTTGATATTACTTCCCAAAACATTTCCA
>BSBK01011743.1:282500-335613 GCA_027943335.1 Chamaecyparis obtusa
CCTACTAAATTTAACTTTTCTTGAGATTCATAAAATTGTGTGTATGTAGAAACACATACATGCACATGCACATGCCCACACACACACACACACATACATACATACATGCATGCATGCATACACACACATACAAATATATGTTTTCCCATCCCTTCATCCTTCATATCTATCTAGAATGATTTTTAGATACTTAAGATTTTTTTTGAATAAGATGATCATATTCATGACATCCTCTACATTTGAAGGTAAATTCTTTTTGTTCAAAGTTTGGGTCCATTAAAAATACCTATTTTTAGGGTAACATTTCTACACTATTTCTATTATAAAATCATGTGAGATTTATATCCATAAATCACTCGGCACACTTTTAAAGATATTTGTCATGGTATGGTCTTCATATATGAATCACTAGTCTTAGATATTTATTAATCATGTCAAAGAAGTCAAGGGACTAAAATTCTTGGGAAAGAGCACAGGGTCTAAATAGGTTCCATCTAGGTATTTTGCCTAAGGATTTAAAATCCACGTGCCAATTCTTCATAAAATGAACAACAATATAGAAGAAGAAAGGCATTCCAAATAGATTTCATCCCTATACAATTGATAACCAAAAAGTTTATAAACTATACCTTAACATAGAAATGAAGTTAATTTTTCCAATTTTTTTTACAAAATATTTCTCAAAACATTGAGTGTAAATATATCTATGAATAGAAATTGTACCTTGAAAGTAGACACATTCTTCCAAAATTTCAAATCATACAGGTTAATGATTAGAGAATCATGGTTGAGACGCATGTATTAGATACTCTATATAGTTTATTTGTATTCATCTTCCCCCCATTAACAATACTACATGAAATTCCTTCTCCAAAGTAGTTGAGCTTGATCAAATAACCATATCATTGAATGATTCAGGCTCTAGTGAAGATGAGAGTACCCTCTACCTAATTTCATTAGGGAAAATTGAGTCATTAGAGACACTACAAGAAAAAATAAAATTAAGTAGTTAAAGATATGATGAGAACATGAAATCTAATACACTCTTCATGAAATAGATAAATCAAAAAACCCTAGGAAAACTCATTATTTGAACATTTTGTACGCTTTAATGTTTTTTATGCTAATCAGTAGAAAAATAAGGGTTCTAACCCTTATAAAACCAAAACCCAAGGGGTGTAAAAACCAATAGCAGAATAACTACAAAAACTATCTAAAGAGGAACCACTAGTAAATAACCACATATAAAGTGGTCAAACAGCCTACACACAACAAGCTAATCATCATATTATAGCTAAAATTAGTATTCAAAAAGTTCCTACTCCTAATGCAAATAACACTTATAAGACAACTTCCGTAAAAAAATGTTCATCCTAGATATAGAGTCTAGATCAAAAGACCAAATAAAAAACAAACAATTTTTAAGAACCCCATAGAGGCACAAGGTGGTACAAACCATAACTATCCATGAATTAAGAATTATGAGGGGACTTGATGTCACCCAACTAGTACAACACATGGTTCCAAAAATTTGTAAGGAACTTGAATAACTCCTTTTATTTTCATTCATCCTCGCCATCCACACCAAGAACCTTTTGTTGTAGAAAACCCATGGAAGTAGTAGAGTTGTGTGACTAGTTTTAATATGTTACACTAGCCCAATACTACATCCACAATCATTGAAACAACTTCCATAGTCATATCAAATGTGTAGCATCACATTTCCTAAAGAACCACATCATTTTCTAGTTGTCTCTGGACCTCCACACGATATAGTGACACTAGCTCATTTGGGTGCATTTTTTTATGAACGTTTCCAACAAACCTTATTGTTTTCTTTGTGGCATCGGATATTAAGAGGTTAATTGTGTCATTTTCTTTTTTTTCAAACGTGTCCAACATTCATTGGCATTTTAATGGATATGAATTTTTTCAGAGATTAAGGCAAGAGTTCGTAGGAATTTTGACAAAAAAGAGGAAAATTAAAAAAGTTTTTACAAAAAACCGTTAGGGTTACTCAAGTATAAAATATAAACTATGGATGTATTTTTTCCTACTGCAACAACATTTTTCTAGGTTTGTGAAGGTTATAAACCAAATTTTTTATAGTCCAATTTTGTTGCATGTGAATAAAAATCATGTCAAACAATATTGATCAAGAACAAAATGAGACAATTGTTAGATTGTAGTCTAGCTTGAAAAGAAAAGGTGATGGGAAATGTTGTTGTCCCTACAGAAATTGCAAGGGCTTAAAGATGAGAAGATGTTTAATCACAACATTTGAGAAGCATTGTAGGAAGCATGGTCACATTGAAGGGGGGGGGGGGGGGGGGGGGGGGGGGGGTAATTATCGTCCATTGGTAAGTTGTTCATTAGATGTGTTTATATTTACTACATTTGAAAATGTTTATATCATTTTGATAATTTTATATACATAAAAAATCACTTGATAATGAGATCATGATCATGGTTTATTTATGTTTATCATTATTAAATAGGTGGCATTCCCTAGGGCACATGATATGGACTATGATGACCTAAAGAATGTGGTTTTCCAAGTGGAGGTACATGGAGGCATGAACATCAAAGTTGAAGATAATGATCATATAGAAGAAGATGATCATGTGCTAGAAAACATTGTTGAAGATGATGGTACAAATACATTCATCCATGACACATTTAGTATTGGTGCTACTGATCAAGATGAGAAAGATGACTTTGATGTTGTTTATGATTTACCTATACTTGAGAAGGCATGTGATCCCCTTTATGAAGGCTCTCAAACAACTCTTCTCTCTAGTGTATTGTTGTTGGTGAACTTGAAGGTTGTGAATGGTTTATCCAACATAACAATCTCACATATGTTAAGGTATGTCATATATGTCATCTTTTTTCATCTATTTTTGTTGTTATTTATCACTAGGAAATAAAGGGCAAAAAATGTACCATTAATATTCTTTATATTAACAAATATATTTTTTTGTAGATTGATGGGTGAATTTTTGTTACCGCCCTCAAATATTCTACCTCGCTCATACCGAGAATTATCTACCATTATGAAATATATTGGAATGGTGTATCAAGCAATAGATGCATGTCCCAATGATCCTATTATATATCATAAACAACATGAATTTTCAATAGAATGCCCTGAATTTCATATTAGTATATATCAAATAGATCAACTAACAAAAAAGGTGCCTCACAAGGTTCTTTGTTATATTTCCATTATTCCACATATGCAACGATTATTTAGGTGTGAAATATTAGCGCAATTTATGGATTACCATGCATAGAATAGAAGTGGAGATGATATTCTTCAAATGCCTATAGATGGTTCTTGATTTAGGGACATAGAGGAAAAATGGCCACACTTTAAAGAAGAACCTCATAATTTCAAGCTTTCATTGGTAGTGGATGATGTCAATCCATTTGGAGAGTTGAGATCTATTTACTTGATGTGGCATATTTTTGTTATCAACAATAACATTCCTCCATGTGTGTCAATAAAGAGGGAGCACATAATGTTGGCAATGATTGTTCCAAGTACTTTTTTTCATTTAGTAGTCATGTACGTTAAATTATATATATTGTAGTAAAATGGTTTTAATAATTATGTAATGTTTTTGTTCATTCAACTAGGTAAGTAGCAAGTTAAAGATATGAATGTATATACCGAGCTTCTTATCAAGGAGTTACTAGAAGTGGAATAATGTCACTATGTATGTCATCTCTAGACCAATAGGACAAAGACAATTTCAATTCCATGCAATGCTTGTATGGACAATTCATGATGCCTCAGGGCTAACACATTTTTGTGGTATGTTATAAAGTTCTACTTGCACACTTTAATATTTTTTTAAGTATAAATCATGCATTTTTTAAATAATTTATTCAATGTTTTATATATATATATATATATATATATATATATATATATATGATCTTGCAAGTCTTCAAACTGTTGGCTAAAAATTTTGTAAGCCACTAAGACTGCACCTTACAAAATTGTAACTCTAGACAATGTCTCATGAGATTTCTCTCTCCTCTCAACAATAGGGGAGGCTCCCTTCTTACCGTAGGTGGCTTCAACAGGAACTTAACTAAAATTACAAAAAAGGCAATTCTCTTAATCAATTCCTCTTTTTTTAGGAATGATTTGCATACAACTACTACTTTCTAACTTAACAAAAAGTGCCTTATTGCTACGATAATACTGGTGACCCTAGAGTTGACATAAGAACAATACCAAGAGCAATAGCTTTTTTTATATATTTTTGTGAAACAAAAATAGGAACCCAAAGTCTCCTACACTTATCTCGTGAGGATTTAAGCAAACTAACCAGTAAGGCACAAAGTCTCTTACCAGATACTCTCAAATTCAATAAAAACACTTACAATTGAAGCCCAAAGTCTTCAGCTCTAAGTAATTGCAGCCACTACTATCTATCACAATTTGTCCTTCTACAGCACAAAGTCTTCAAAAGTTCAAATTGGCTCTGAATGCAATAGGAAGCTCAAAGTCTACACAATTGAATCCAAATCCCTCTTGAATCAAAGCATTAAAAATCACAATCAACTCAAGAAAATGTCATCACATAATAGTTTGAATTGGCACAAAGTCTCAAAACAATCTACCTCTTTTATTGAAAGCAATTTGATGTACATCCAAGCACAAAGTCTTAGAGTGCACAATACAAATTGGCAAAATTTTCTTGCCTTGCCAAAAGATGATTATTTACAATGAGCGCCTTCCTTTATATAGGAAAAGAGGAGAGAGAAATGTGGAGAGAAAAGGGGAAAACCCTTAACCACCTTGACTTATTCCCTAACTAACTAACTAATTTTGACTTATTCAAAGTTGCATGCCTAATGTAATTGCAACTTGATTACATATTACAACTTTGCATGTGATACTATCACATGCAATTACATATGTCAAATACAAATTACAAAGACATGATGAAAATATTCTAAGTGCCTAACAAGACACAACACCTATTACATCATCCTTCATTTGTCTTCATGATGCTACAAAATGTGTGATGATTGATATGCTCTAGGTTGGTGAAAGCATCTTGATCTGGAATGGGAACCTACATCCTTGGTTGTCTCTTGAGAAGCACATTTGTTTCTTTCCATCTCTACCTTGAAATAATTCTTTCTAATTGTAGTCTTTCCAACCTTTCTGGGGAGAAAGATCCAATCTTCTTATCCAGCTTGTGCTCTAATTTTGATTCATTTCATTCCCTCGAAGTTGAATTTCTCTTAAGGGTGGCCTTTGAGCTCTCTTATGGACTTCCCTTTCTCTTTGTATCCTTTCTCTTTTCTCACGCTCCAATCTTTCTCTAATCCCCCTTTCAATTCTGTGTCTTTCTCTTTCAAATTCAATACCAACTTCAACCTCTTCCTCCAAGATAGCCCGATCAACTGAATAGTGTGTGTCATCTTCTCTTTGATTCCAAATGAAAACCCCCAAGTCTGAAATGATATCTTTCTGCCTTAAATTTACATCCAAACTTGGTTGCACAAATGGATAGTTAGCATAGGAAGGCAACACCATCTTAGATCATTCTTTTTAGTTTTGCCTCTCACATTTCAAACTTTCTTGATTCTCATTTTCAATCCTTTAGGCCTTTTCTTCTTCCTTTTTTGGTGTTGGCTAAAGATTCTCTTGACAAAGCAATATGATATGTCTGAGTAACTATGACATGAAGATTCCACAAGGTAAGAATATCTTCAAGTGATGGATCCACTGCACTTTTTGGATGCACAAGTATGGATTTTGGAAGACTATGAACACAGAATATGGTTGGAAAACTTTAGGACAGCGAAGAGGTGAATGAATTTTAGCTCAAAAATTATAAGGAAGACCCAAAAATGGGTTTCCTAGAGGTGACTACATGTGTGGACAACGAGAATTATGAAAGATGGGAAGGCAAGTGAATGAATGGCTATCTTTTATTTTTATAATAGAGCTTGAATTGACCACCATTATGAGTTTGACATCATATGGCAGTGCTAGGAACAACAAATTATGCAAGTAGACTTTTGGAAGATAGCACATGTATGAACTTGCATTGGATTTGTTTCCTTCTTCACCATAGAATGAGGTTTTTAATCCTAACTGCATATGCAAAGAAGATGAAATTCTTACATAGGCATCTTGAGAACAGAAGATAGAAGATAAAAGAAACATGAATTTAATCACATATAAATAAAAAATGAAAGCTTTACATGTAAGTTAAATAACTTGGGAAGAAAAACAAGGAAAAAACTTAGAAATAAACTCAATCCTCAAGATGAAATATATCAAAATCTTGAGCCAAATCAGAAATAAATCCAATAGATTTTTGGATTTAGGAAAGATTGGATGGAAAGAGTATATATAGATCACATTCCTAGTCTCTTTCCTTTAATTTTGGATAGTCAATATGCATATACAGCCAAGTGGGAAAGAATGAGAGATAAAATGGACTAACAAATTGTTTGAAGATACTCAAACCCTCCTTCCATGAAGCAATTTTGAAAGAAAAATGGTCAAGAGTGAACTTTTTTCATCAAAATACATATGATGTGTATTACAAACAGCATATGCAATACTCACAAAAATAGACACCTATAGTGGAATAAGAGAAGCCAAGAGGAAAAATGCAATTTGATGATGCAAATACATATGCAAAGAAGCATGTAATCTTCCTCAAATTCGACGTCCCAGAATTTCAAAGATGGAAACACAGCTTAAGAGGAAAGAAAATGTTGTTTAATGACAACTTTGCATATGAAAAAAGAAGATGCAATCCCTCATTAATCCGACGCCCTAGATAGACAATTAAAAATGCAATTTGGGAAGATATAAAGACACACAAAATAGTGTGTAAATGACTTGAGAAAAGACGTCAAACGTTATTTTTGTGAAGACTTTACATATGTAAACATATGCAATCACCCTCAAATTCGACGTCATGAGGAAGATATTAAAAATGATGTTTGAAAATGCTTTTGCACATTGTTTTTAACATATGCAATCCTCTTAAAGTTTGATGCTAAGAGGAAAGGCAGCCAACAAAGAAGTAAAAATGCACTTTTGTGAAGAGTATGCATGTGCTTTAACACATATGCAATGGCTTCAAAATTTGACACCCAAAAGGAAAGATTAAATACGTTGTTTGAAGAATATCTTTGCACATGTCTAAAATACATAAAACATATGTATTTAAGTTTAAAAACAACACCTTTAATGACTTTCCATTTAAAACGCACTTTTTGAGTGTATTTACATGTCTTTTAGAACATGTCTTTTATGAGGAAAAAGCCACCTCAAGAATTTTTAAATACGTTGTTTTAAATATGCAATCGTATATAAAAACATCACTCATGAGGATTAAATACACTCTTTAAATGTTCAACTGCATATGTTCATAAAATATGTTTTTGACTTAGAAAAAGCCATTTTTACATGTTATATATATGCAGTTACATATAAAAATAACGTATTTAATGTGTTAAAGACTTATTTTCAAGAGGCGGGTTTTAAAATATGTTTTGTAGGTTGATGATATGCAATGAAGAATAAAAACCACACCTTTTGAACTTAAGTATTTAATTTTGAATTAATTTAATATATAACTATAGTGTTTTAATAAAGTAACATGAAATTAGATTATTTTAAAGCTAATTTCATGAAAACATTAAAAAGTATAGTCAAATCAACTTGGAATGAGTTGAAATTTGAAAATGAACTTTAAAATCCATTTAATATATTAAAACTAATCCGAACACGTGCAATTGAGTTTAAAAACCCCACCTTTTAAAGATTTTTAAAGAATATGCAGTCAGCCTGAAAAACCTCACCTTTTGCATCATAACTTGAGTTATACAACTCCGTTTGATGCCTAAGTTAGCTCAAAATGAGTGTATTTCAAAGGGTTATTAGCTCAAGGGAAAATCAAGATTAAAAAATGCTAACAAGAGAAAAACAAAGAAAATGACTTAAAGAATGCATGAAATATGTGTTATAAAGAGTTTTTCAAGGATGACGAATTATCCTTATAATGCTTTATTCAAAACATTCAAATAATAGAGGATACTCCTACGAATTGACAAGAAAATTGCGTACGGTTGCCACAATTTTGTGATGTCAAAATTGAGGACAACACAAACAAAGGGAAAATTTGCATGTCCATTTTGTGACCCAAAGTTGAAATCTCACCATTCAACAAGTTTAGGAAAGCACTTGTGTTTGATGAGTATAGGCACTTCCTCCACAAAAATCATATGTATCAAACTACCAAAAAATATCTTTTTGTATCATCAAAAAATGGAAGCACTTCCATTTAGGACTGGTTTAGCCCTCCGAGTAAGTGGTTTGGGGTCATGTCAAACACCTTGAATGGGTCTTTGACTTGGATCTGGCTTTTTCCCCTGTCCTGCCCTATTTTCCACTTCTTTCCTACCTATTTTTGGCATCCTACTCTAAGAATTTGAGGTTCTTGACCTTAGGGTCAAGGTTGACCTTCTAGGTCAAGGTCGAGCTTGACCCTAACCTAGGTCAAGCTCAACCCTAACCCAGGGTCCAAATTTCCAAATCCAAAAGTTTCTAGATGTTGGGTTTCAAAAAGATTTCTTTTCTCACTTTTGGGTTAGCAGTTTCAAGCTTCAAAATGGTAAACTCTCAAAATATATTTAATTTAGGTCCACTCCTAGGGGTATAGGCATAATGGGAATTTATTTCTCCTATGTTGGCCTCTCTAGAAGTTTGTACCCTAGACTAGTATATAAGGAAGCTTTCTCCTCTCATTTCACATCATCAATCACAAGCAAAATAAGCAAGCAAGAAGGAGAAAGGAAGGAATCATCTATTCTAAAGCATTCAAGCACTCAAGCTTTCAAGATTGAATTCATCAAGGACATCCATTAGTAGCCATTGAAGGATTCAAGCTATATGGAGCCCTCTTGTTGAAGATTTCTCCATCCATATCTATTCAAGCTTCTTCCTATTCCAAGATCCATTAAAGATTTGTATTGAAGATCTAAATGTAATTGATTTGAGACATCCTACATCCTACAATTCTACATCCATTTGGAGCATCCATACTTGTGGATTCAAGGATTTGAATCCTCCAGAAGGGTTTCAACATAAGCAAGGTGAATTGTTCTATTTACTTTGTTTATTACTGTAATTTCAATTATATTTCAAGGTTAATTCCAAAACTGGGGTTTGACTAAGGCAAACCCCCCATCCAAACAAAAAAACCTTTTTTCTTGCAGGAGTATGTGTGGAACAATGAATTACAGAGTAGATTTGGATACCCTTTTCGGCAAAATTTTGGGATCCGTGAACAGAATTTCCATCAAAGAAGCATAGGTCAAGGTCAACATAAAGGGGTCAAGGTCAACTTGGACCTGAAAAGAAAAATATTTTTGGGTTTTGTAGATCTCACAATTTCAGTTTAGACTAGTGAAAATCAATAGTTTCTGAGACCATTTGATAAGGTTTTCAGTAGATTCTTTTTTGGAGATAAGTACTTTTTATTTCTTCATTTCAATATTAGTCTTCTAGATTTACTTTTCAAATATTCTCAATTTCTCTTTCCTAAATCGTCTCTTTCTAGAGGTGAGGGAGAAGTTAACCCAAGCCATTTATCTCCTTTGTATAGATCATGAATTGACATTTACCTTTGTGTTAATCGGGTCTCATTGGAGGATAAATCTTGGTATTCTTCATTTCCTTTGTATAGAGTGTGGATCCATTTTCACCCTATACATTTTGGTGAACCCAACAAGCTTACCTCCTATCTTTTGTGGAATTAGATGCCCTATTGTGTTTGTGGTGTTTGATTTCCTTTTCATGCTTATAAATATTATTTGAATGCATTTGGATATATCTAGATCTATTTTCTATGCATTTCTTTATTCGTTATCATGTTGCACAAGTTGTTTCAAGTATTTTCCAAACATCCTTCTCTAACTTTTGGGATTACACAACATCTTCTTCTTACCTTACCATTGCATGGTGTTACACCTAGAAATACTTTATTTAGTATATGTGATGTTTCTTTTTCCTCTCGTGTATTACCTTGTAAGGTTATATTAGAGCAAGAATATGACTTTAATCTATCTCTCCATCATATTTCTCTTTATGGAGATGAGTTGGGGATTGATGTTAATTCTTCTCCTAATATATGTCTTTTTTATGAGCCTACTTTAGAATATAATTTACCTTCTTTCCCCTTTAGGGATCAAGTTTTAGTTATTTATGGCGCTCCTACAATGTACTTTATTGATAGGGATGATAATCCTCCTATTTGGGATGAACCTTTGGATTTGGATGTTGATTACTCTCATCCTCATGAAACCATTGTGGATGATTCTAGTTTTTGGGATGAACCCTTGGATAAAGAAATTTGTTTATCCCATCCTCGTGAATAATCTTTGATACAAGAGGATGATTTATTAATGGATGACATATTCATACATGATGGTGACTCTTTTTCTAAAACACACTCCCCTTATGCAGACATTTTAGTGAAAGAAGATGACATTATGGATGTTTTACCTCCATTTGGGATTCCTTCTAGTGATGAGGCATTAGTGGAGAATGATATGAATTCCCTTAATGCTCTCCCTCTTAGTGATGATCTTATGGAGAATCAAGATCCTACATCATCTCCTCCTAGGATATCTTATTTTCTTCCTTCTTGTGAATCTGTTTGTAGTGTTGAGACAACTAACATGGTTTATCCAAAACCCTTGTTGAATATCAAAGGTTGTCCTCACATTACTATCAAAGGTAAACCTATGAAGTCTTTACAGTCTTTCAATGATCAAGATTCGATAGCTCACACCTATTGTACAATGAATAACTCTCAACCTAATCTGGTGGTTTCTACTTATTTACCACCTTCTCAACCCATTCTTCCTTGATGCAGGGGCATTCTAGGGTACTCGGTAAATCTGCATGGTGGTGTGTTATTTTGGTTCTACGTTACTCGATTGTAGCTTTAACCGATGGTCTTGATTATTGAAGGAAGCTCGGTCAGTGAAGGAACTTGGTGAAACCTCTTGTGCTTGGTGAAACTTGTACTCGACAATGCCTATGGTGCTTAGCTGACGTGCTTAATCAGTGATGTTTGTGTTGCTCAATGTTTCTTGGCATGGTCAGTTGTTTCACTGGTGCTCAATTTTTTCTCTGGTGCTTGGTAGTTTAGGTTTACCGATTGGAGTTCTTGGAGATTTGGTTGGCCGACTTGGTGCATTTATTGTTAGTTTCTTTTGTTGTATTCTCCTATGTAGGTTTAGAGGCTGACATGGGGAATTAATTGTTTGTAAGGCTATTTGAGAGCCGACTGTTGTTGCATTTAATATTTGTTTGTAGTAAGAGTCAACTTGGCTTAGGAGTTAATTATTTCTTCCAGCTGACTTGTGGTTGAGGAAATGTATTTAAGGAGTGTTTGGGTAGTTGTTTAGGAGGAAGATTTAGTAGACTTAGGAATCAGTCAATAGAAGTAGCTGAGAAGGATAGCATTGGATCCTGTGAGATCTTGAAGATTAGATTGTTATCTAATAGTGGTAATAGCAGAGCTAGTGGTTTGCATGCTTGGAGACAAGGAGATTGCTTGGAGGCTTGCAAGCTCAAGTTTAGATCTTCCTTAGTTTTTCCATCAGTTGATGATGTGTTTCAGAGCTGGACTATTGCAAAAATACTTTGTGATTGTATTTGGCCCTAACTCATAAGGCCTTATAGCTAGGCATGTTAATTAAAATTCAATTGAAAAAATTATCTTGTTGTGTTATTCCACATTATGGTGTTTGGCTACTTGTTTGGACTATCCTTAATTGGATCCTCCTTACCTATCCTATGTCAGGTGGTATCAGAGCTTGAAGATCTTGAGTGTGTAAATTGATCTTCAAGTTGAGGTTTTTTGCACCAGGACCTTGTTGGTGACTTATTTCTCTAAGTTTTCAAAGATCTTGAAGGATTCCTCTAAGAAGATTGGACCCTAGAGTGATTGGATATCTCTGTGATGTTGTGGAATCAAAGATTATAGAGAAAGTTAAAGTTGATTTCAGATCTGAGATGGAGTTGATGAAGAATGACATGATCACTGAGGTCATGAGAGATATTGTTGGTATGCTAAGGAATCTTGGTACTGATCATGGTTATGAGGAAGCTATTGAAGACTTTGAAGCTACTGGATCTAGTGGAGATGACCGGAGAGATAGATCTGGTGAAGAAAAAACTAGTCAGTTACATAGATCTAGAGCTCAGTTAAGTAATAGTTACCGAATGGAAGTTTCTACTTTCTCTAGTGTTTTGAGACCCAAGGACTTGATTGATTGGATTGTTGAATTAGAAGAATTCTTTGAGCTTGAAGAAATTGAAGATCCTCTGAGAGTAAGATTGGCATAGACTAAGTTGAAAGGACATGTTTCTCTTTGGTGGAAAGAATTACAAGGAGATAGAGAAGATGAAGGTGAAATGAAGATCAATTGGTGGAGGTTGATGGTGACTAAATTGAAAGCTAAGCTCATACCTTCCAACTATGAGCTTGACTTGTTTAAGAAGTTGTAGAATCTAAAGAAAAAAAATTTGACTGTGGAGGACTATACCGAGGAGTTCTAGAAGTTGATTATTCAGTTTGGACACAGAGAACTTGGTAAAGAAAAAGTAGCTTGGTATGTGAATGGTTTGAGATTTATTATTCAGGATGAGCTTGGTATACTAAAGATTGACTCAGTTGAAGATGCTTATCAGTATGCTCTGAAGGCAGAAGATAAGTTGAAAAGGAGACAACATAGTAATCCTTGAGGGAAGGAAAATATTGATCACTTAGTGAAAGATAAGTCAACTATTGAAGATGAACCGAAACCTGTGGAATTGAAGAAGAAGGTAGGTAAAGTTATCTTTAAGGGTACTTGTTATAATTGTGGTTAAGAACGACACTGATCTTTTGCATGTACACAGAAGAAGTTTGGTCACCAAAGGAATGTTGTGGTAAACGAGAACATTTAGAATGAACCTAAATCTGAGAACTTGCTAGTTCAAAGAAAATTGCTCAGTGCAAAGGAGGAACCTTGTCAGAGGAGTAACTTGTTCAGAACTCAGTGCAAGTCAGGAGGTAAAATTTGCGATGTAATTATTGCTAGTGGTAGTAGTAATAACCTTGTTGCTAAGAACATGGTTCAAAAACTTGGTTTGAAGATAATGAGACATCCTCATCCTTATAGGATTGGCTAGTTACAAGATTTTCATGCTCTATAAGTGAGGGAGAAGTGCTTTGTTGATTTTCAGATTGGCCAGTATAAGGATCTAGTGTTGTGTGATATTGTGGAGATGAATAGTTGTCATATATTGCTTAGTAGACCTTGGTAGTATGATTGCAAAGCTATGTATGATTGTGTCAAGAATGTGTTTACTGTTGAGAAGAATAACAGGAAGCTTTCCCTGATGCCTTTATTGGATACAACACTCGGTAGGAGAAACCTAAGCTTTGGTAGCTGAGATGAGTTGAGAAATTCTAAAAGGATTGATGAGTATAGAGAACAAGCATGTGTGTTATCAAGGAAAGATTTGAAAAGATAGAGGAAACATAAGTGGAAGAATATGCAAAGTGAAGAGTTGTATGTGAAGAACTAGTTTGGGTTTTATGTGCTGAATCCCAGAAGATGTTCTTCCAGCCTATGAGAATATCTTTTCAAACCTGGGGTGTTTGATGCAGGGGCATTCTAGGGTACTTGGTAAATGTACATGGTGGTGTGTTGTTTTGGTTATGCATTACTCAATTACAGCTTTAACTAACAGTTTCGATTATTGAAGGAAGCTCAGTCGCTGAAGGAAATCGGTGAAACCTATTACACTCGATGAAACTTGTACTTGATGATGCCTATGATGCTTGGTCAATTTTCTTGCTTGATGATGTCTTTGTTTCTTGGTGTTGCTTGGCGTGGTCGATTATTTCACTAGTGCTCGATTTTTTCTCTGGTGCTCGGTAGTTTTGGTTTACCGACTAAAGTTCTTGAAGATTTGGTTGGCCAACTTGGTACATTTATTGTTGGTAGCTTTTGTTGTATTCTCCTATGTAGGTTTAGAGTCTGACATGGGGAATTAATTATTTGTAAGGCTATTTGAGAGTTGACTATTGTTGAATTTAATATTTATTTGTAGTAAGAGGTGACTTGGCTTAGGAGTTAATTATTTCTTCCAGTCGACTTGTGGTTGAGGAAAAGTATTTAAGGAGTGTTTGGGTAGTTGTTTAGGAGGAAGATTTAGTAGACTTAGGATTCAGTCAGTGGAAGTAGCTAAGAAGGATAGCATTGGATCCTATGAGATCTTGAAGATCAGATTGTTATCTGATAGTGGTAATAGAAAAGCTAGTGGTTTGCATGCTTGGAGACAAGGAGATTGCTTGGAGGATTGCGAGCTCAAGTTTAGATCCACCTTAGTGTTTCCATTAGTTCTTGATGTGTTTTGGAGCTGGACTAGCTAGGAGATTGTAGAAATACTTTATGATTGTATTGGGCCCTAACTCAGAAGGCCTTACAAATGGGCATGTTAATGAAAATTTAGTTGAAAACATTGTCTTGTTGTGTTATTCCACATTGTGGTGTTTGGCTGCTTGTTTGGACTATCCTTAATTGGATCCTCCTTACCTATCATGTGTCATTCCTCCTCCACCCCGTCTTCTTAGCAAGGAGTATGATTTGATAAACCAATTGCGCGATACCCTTGCCAAGATTTCTTTATGAGAGCTTCTTCAAACTTCACCTACCTACCATGAAGCCTTGCAAAAATCTCTAGAAACTCTTCCCATTCCACCTCCTAATCAAGAGAACATCAATTCCTTCTTATAGTGCATGCATGCTACCCCAAGTCCTCCTGACATTATATTTACTCAAAAGGATTTACCTTCTAAATAAGTTTAGAATCAATATGATGCTCCTATGGTTGTTGTTACTATCAATAAGAGTATCATTCATAGGACCTTGATTGCTAATGGATCTAGGCTTAATGTTTGTAGCATGGACATTCTCAAAGTGGTTAAAGTTGATCTTTCAACTATTCAACCTAACAATGTTCCTATATGTGGCTTTGATAACATTGATAAGAACACTTTAGGCATTATTACCTTACCTATTAAAGTAGGTATGGTCATCCTGAATACTCCTTTTCATTTTATGCCTGGACCTCTTAATTACAACCTCCTTTTGGGTAGACCTTGGTTGCATGAGATGCATGTTGTTCCTTCCACCCTTCACTATAGATTCAAGTTTATTCACAACAACATGATGTATACACTTCATGTGGATGATACGCCAAATCCTTGTTTGAATATTCAAACCCACACTACTCCTATTCCTAATAGTAATCCTTCTTCCTCTAATACTCTTCCTAGCAATGATTAGGGAACCTTGGATTTTAATCCTACCTTTATTGGAGAGTATAAGGTTTTTGATCTTGATTTTATGAAGCAAAAAAGAGAGTTTGAACAATGAGATTTTTCTTCTACTTCTAATGCCCTTCATAATAACTTTTTCTTTGCTTCTACCCACTATGAATCTATCAAACCTACTAATGGTGACATAGTGACTACTTCAGTTCCATTGACTCCTTGTGATATGGCTTCTCGCTATGGTCCTGGTTATCATTTCCTAATTAAACAAAGATTCAATGGTCAAGGATGTAGTAAGCATAAATAGGGAATTCAAATGCCCTTATAGAATGGGGGGCATGAGCATTCTTATGGATTGGGATTTAATCCTCAACAACAAATAAGTGTTAACAACATCTCAAATAACACTTCAAAACATGATGAACCTATGAAGGAATTTGACTGAGAAGTTCTTTTGCCTAAACTACTTCGTGCTAAGATGATTACTAGACCTAAACACAAAAAGAAATGTAGTCTACACTTGAAGACTCTTCCTTTTTGTTTTTATCATAGATTCCATGATCACTCTACTAATAAATGTCAAGCTTTACATTATAAGATTAGGTGGCTCATTGATAGTAATGTTATTTATATATCATGTGGCAATGAGTTGTATTTTAATCTTGTTTTCTCTAAATAACATGTATGTTCCTATTATGGAGTTCCACATTATGTAAACAATGTTAGCCTAATCCTTGGGGGCTCATTGTTTTGTATAGTGTTGTGAGCAATATAATAGGTCCCCTTCCATCCTTGTTCCTACGCTTAGGGGGCAAGGATGCCATCTCCTTCTTTTCTATCTTTTTGGGATCCACTTTTCCCTTGGTTAAGTAGTATCTATTTGTTATGTGGTATCCAATCATACATGAAAATTTTGATTTTCATTGAGGATCTATGTCCTTGATCATAACCTATTTTGTTGTTTGACATTGGGTTTCCATGGTTGATAAATCTCTCACCTTGGAAATTAAATAGTGTAATATCCCTCACAAGGGTTACTTTTTCCCTTCTTGGCTTGGACTAGGTGTTGTCTATGGATATTATCTTGATGTTGAAGAATGCTTTATTCTTGTTCTTTTTTTTTTACCTTAACATGTCAAAATAGTATGTATTTTTCCATCTTAAGGAGGGGGCATATATACAGCCTCCCTCATTCTATATTATGCATTTTTGTTCTAACCTTTTATTTTTCAGCATGCTAAATTCTCAAAAGGTAATGCACATAAGTTGTAAAATCCTGAAGAGATACACATTTTACAAATGTATTCTATGGTGATATTGTTAGGAATGAATGCTAAATATATCCTATGGGGGAGTATTCACAGCTATTGTGTAGAATTTTTATGTTTCATTCATGATTATGGTTGTGATTGATGTCAACACAGTGATCTACTAGAGATTAGCAGAGGAGCAGGCAGTGTTTGAATTAGCGCACGTGGAGTATTGTAGATCAAGATATGCAGAGTTGAGGACTTACTCTATATTATGTCTTGATATTGTGGTCAAGAGTGTGTACGTAAATTCAATCATTCATGATAGTTATGTGCAAATCAGTGGAAGCAGTATTCAGGCAGTGTTCCTGAGAAGCGGCTTATGGAAACTAGATGATATCTCCTAATAGGGATAGAATCTAGGCATGTGAAGTTATAAAATTGATAAAGACATCATGATAGTGATGTGGATGTGACAGCAAGGTCAGAGATCACATGATTGAAGAATTGTTTATTTGGGAAGCTGATAGTTTTTATGTAATTGTGAAATATTGTGTAACATGGGGAATTTTATATTTTATAATTGGTTAAGCCTTGTTGGCCGACTCATTTTGAATTATTTGAGTGTGGTATAAAGGAAGGATTTTTTTCCTTAATTGTAATATGATATGAGAGATAGTATGAAACTGAATTGCAGAATTAAGCAATATATGTTGTAAGAGGATATGCGAAGTACAGAGATATGGTATTGAGATCTGATGAAGTAGCTAGTGTGGTTTGGTACAGACAAAGGAGAAAATATAAGTTGTTGAGATCAGTAATTATTTGGTATTATTTTGTTGAGTAATATAGAGATCAATTAGACAGTGTGTTCATTGATCTTTCCCTTGAAGCTGTTTGGACAGTCGGTCCTTCTATCTTCCATAACCCCTAACAAAGTTAGAATCTTTTTACAGGGATTCAAAGTCTCCTAATAGCGACTCATATGTACTGAATGTATTTCATAAGGCTCTTAATAGAGTCCATCCTCTCATAATTAATTTTCATATTGGTACATCTTTTTTGGGAATCATTCCCACCGGGGTTTACTCTCTGTTCAAGAGGTTCCCTAGTTAACATATCTTGTGTTATTGTGTTGCTATGTATGTTCATCTTTATATGGTTTTTGTTTACATTGATTACATGGTTGAAATATTTTAATGAAGAAAATAATTATATTTATCTGACAACTGATTCACCCCCCCTCCTCCCTCTCTTAGTTATCTTGGTGGACTTTACTTTCTAACAATTGGTATCAAAGCAGCGGGTCCTTGAAGGAAAATTTTTACAACATAACGAGATCCATGGTGAATAATTTTAGGAAAGAAATCCCTAAGTTTGATGGAGTGAACTATGATAGCTAGAAAGAAAAGATAAAGACACATTTTCTATGTTTAGGACCAGGATACTGGTTAATCACAAAGAATGCAAAGACTATCATTGAAGAAGAAAAAATTGAAAATGTACTAATGAGGAAAGAGATATGTTCATGTGTAACATACTTTCCAGAGAAGCACTCTAGTCATCCCTTCTGAAGAATGAGTATAGTCAGGTAAAATATCTAAGAACATCTCATGAAATTTGGTTAGCTTTAAAATCTACTTTTGAAGGTGATGTACATGCAAAGAGAGTTAGATTACATAATTGGATATGTGCATTTGAAGATATAAGAATGATGGAAGATGAATCTATTAGAAGTTATATTGGTAGAATGTTGGAGATTGTTGTGGGTATCAAATCTTGTGAAGGAAACAAGATAGAGAATGAAGTGATATGGAAGATTCTAAAGACATTAACTCTTGTATTAAGCACACAGTATAGATTATTGAACAAGTTATACCTTGTACTGAGAACTTCACCAAATAAACCCTTCTTGGAAGACTAGAAGGAGCAGAGATAAGATTGAGATAGTTGAGAGATCTACCTAGGATTGAGACAACATTCAGTACACTTAGTGTTCGCCCTACCTTGTCAAGAAGCATTAGTGTGAGTGGAGACTATGCTAGTGGCAGCAGATCTAAGAATGAAGAAGACATGAAGATTGAGGAAGGAATTTCCTTGCTTGTGAAGAGAGAACTAGAAGGTAAGAAAATATTTAAATGTCAGACTTGTCAAGAATATGGTCATTTTGCATCTAAATGTCCTAAGAGAGTAAAGAAGTATAAGAAGAACTTTAAAGGTAGAAGATCTAAATAATGTTACAATGCTAATAATGAATAATTTGAGGCTAGAATGGAGAAATCCCTAAGTGAAAGTGATAATGAGAATGATGATATAGGATTTGTAGCAATAAAAGAAGAAAACTCTAAAACTGGAGTTAGAGAAGAAAAAGATTTAGTTTCTCAAGTAGAAAATAAAACTGATTGGATTATAGACAGTGGTTGTTCACATTATATGACTAGAGGTATGAAGAAATTTATAAAGTTTAACAATTATGATGGAGGAATTGTTAGAGTTGGAAACAATGCACCTTGTTTGATAAAAGGAATAGGATCTATTTATCTTGATGGAAATACTAACACTAGTGATGTTTATTTTGTGGATGGATTGAAACATAATATTTTGAGTGTTGGACAGTTAGTTGATAAGGGATATCAAGTTTGGTTTACTGAGAAAACTTGTGTGATCAAGGATAAGGATGATAATTTGATTGGAACTGGATCAAGAACCAGAGGTAATGTATTTCAGTTAAACCCTATAGAGATGACATGCTTGATTACTAAGATTGATGATAGTTGGTTATGGCACAAAAGATTTTGTCATATAAACTTTGATAACATTATGAAATTAAGTAATATACTTGTAGTAAGAGATTTGCCTAAAATTATGAAATGTACTAACATGATTTGCAAGGAATGTGTTATGGCTAAATAGAAGAGAAGCTCATTTCCTAATAAGAAGTTCACATCAGTAGAGAAGTTGGAAATTGTTCATACATATTTGAGTGGTCCCACAAGGACTAGAGGATTCTATGGTGAAAGGTATTTTATGATTCTTGTTGATGATCTTACAAGAATGATGTGGATTTCATTTCTTAAAGAAAAATCTGAGGCATTTGATAAGTTTAAAGTAATTAAGAACAAAGTTGAGAATGAATCTGGAATGAA
Organism: Chamaecyparis obtusa; assembly: GCA_027943335.1. Taxonomy (NCBI): domain Eukaryota; kingdom Viridiplantae; phylum Streptophyta; class Pinopsida; order Cupressales; family Cupressaceae; genus Chamaecyparis; species Chamaecyparis obtusa. The sequence continues at coordinate 302,289 of BSBK01011743.1, forward strand.
GATTAAATTTTTAAGATTAGATAGAGGTGGAGAATTTACTTCAAAAGAATTTAACACTTTTTGTGAAGTGAATGGCATTAAGAGACAGTTTTCAGCCCCAAGAACACCTGAACAAAATGGTATTGCAGAAAGAAGAAACATGTCAATGACTGAAGCAGCAAGAGATATGTTATTTGAAAATGATTTAGCAAAGACATTTTGGAGAGAAGCAATGAATACAACAGTATATACAATGAACGAAGTACAAATCAAAGCAGACACAGACAAGACGCCTTATGAATTATGGTTTGGACATGCACCATCAGTTAAGTATTTCATAATTTTTGGAAGTAAGTGCTATATTAAGAGAGATGATGACATTGGAAAGTTTGACCCTAGAAGTGATGAAGGTATATTTCTTGGTTATTCATTGAAGAGAAAATCTTATAGATGTTTTAATAAAAGAACTAAAACTATTGTTGAGAGCCCAAATATTAAAGTTGATGAAAAGTTCAAAATTCAGGAAAGAATGCTTGATTATGAATTAGATGAAAGAACTCATCCTAGAATTGATCAAGAAAATATTGAATTATTCTATGAAACTGACAATGATTTTTAGAATGAAAATCACACTGGGGAAATCAGAGAAGAACCTAGAGTAGAACAAAGGACTAAGACGGTGACACCTAATAGGAATCTAGCAAGAAATCATCCTATTGAGAAGATTATTGGGAGCATAGAAAAAGGAGTTCTGACACGGAATAAGATACAAGAAGAACTATGTTTAATTTCTCAAATTGAACCTAAATCTACTGATGAAGCTTGTAAAGATGAATATTGGATTAAAGAAATGAAGGAAGAACTAGATCAAATTGAAAAGAATGAGACTTGGAAGTTGGTTCCTAGACATAAAGATAAGAATATTATAGGAACTAAATGGGTATTCAGAAACAAGATGAATGAAAAAGGAGAAGTGTTAAGAAAAAAAGCAAGATTGGTATCTAAAGGATACTCATAGCAAGAAGGAATTAACTATGAAGAAACTCTTTCACCTATTGCAAGAATTGAAGCAGTGAGAATGTTTATGTCTTATGCAGCTTATGAGAAATTCAAAGTATATCAGATGGATGTGAAGTCAGTATTTCTGAATGGAGAATTAGAAGAAGTCTACATTGAGCAGCCTGAAGGTTTTCCCTTAACTCATGAAGGATACATGGTATGTAAACTAAACAAAGCTTTATATAGACTTAAACAAGCACCTAGAACTTGGTATGCAAGACTGGATAAGTATTTGATAAAATTAGGATTTACTAAAGGCATAGCAGATAGTAATTTGTATATGAAGGAAATTGAGAATATTTTGTTGGTTTTAGTTATTTTTGTTGATGATATTATCTTTGGAGGAGAAGATGAAGCTAGTGATAAATTTGCAGATGAAATGAAGATTGAATTTGAAATGAGTATGATTGGTGAGATGAAATATTTTTTAGGACTATAGATAACATAGAACAATGATGGTATTTTCTTATGTCAAACAAAGTATCTGAATGACTTATTAAAGAGATTTGAAATGGAGAATTGTAAGCTGGTTGGTACACCTATGGTAACTGGTCACAAGTTATCTAGCACAGATGAAACTCCTGTAGTTGAACAAAAGAGGTACATATCTATGATTGGAGGATTGCAGTATTTAACTCATACAAGACCAGGCATATCACATGTGGTTAGAATCGTTGCAAGATTTCAAGCTGACCCTAAAGAATCACATTATGCAATAGTAAAGAGAATATTGAGGTACTTGAAAGGCACAATTGAATATGGATTGTGGTATGAAAAATCTGATGATTTTACCCTATGTACATATACAGATGCAAATTGGGGAGGCGGTGTTTATGACAAAAAGATTACAAGTAGTGGAGAATTTTTCACTAGAGGAGGATTGGTTTCTTGGCTAAGAAAGAAACAAAATTGTATTTCACAGAGCACAACAAAAGTAAAATATGTAGCAGCAGCAAACAATTGTAACCAGATAATATGGATGAAACAAATGTTGAAGGATATTGGAATAAAATTTGATGAGCCTCTTGTTATACATTGTGATAACACAAATACAGTATGTCTAAGAATCTTGTACTACATTCTAAGACAAAGCATATAGAAATAAAGTATCATGTAGTAAGAGAAAAAGTTGCAAAAAAAGAAATTAGACTTGAGTATATAAGTACAAAAAAGAAGACTATAGATATATTTACAAAGCCCTTACCTAAAGATACATTTGAGTATTTGAGAGGTATGCTAAGGGCTATGCCCCAGCCTACTTTTGAGAAGTGATGTAGATTGTTGCATTAGTCCAGTGGTATATGAATTTTATATTTTTCTAGATTGGATCTTGGTACTTCCTCTATGGGGGAGTATGTGTGTTTTGAGCTAAGTCATGTAGGACTCTAGTGAATATAATTTTTGAAACAATGTCTTTTGACATTGAGAGGTATTTGAATTAGATTAACATATTGATGCTTTACTTTCATTGATGTCAATGGGGGAGAAGAATACATGAAAAATATCCATTGATTGGGATGATAAGAATTGAATAGGAAAATTAAGGAAGATTTGATTGATGAAGAAGAATTGAAAACATTTTAGAACAGTAGTATTGCAAGTTGGTATTTATGGAACTTGGATTTTTTTCATCTATGTTCCCATCAATGCCAATGGGAGAGATTGTTAGGAATGAATGCTGAATATATCCTATGTGGGAGTATTCAAAACCATTCTGTAGAAGTTGTATGTTGTATTCATGACTATGGTTGTCATTGATGTCAACACGGTGATCTACTGGAGATTAGCAGAGGAGAAAATAGTGTTTGAATTAGCTCACATGGAGTATTGCAGATCAAGCTATGCAGAGTTGAGGACTTACTCTATATTATTTCCTAAGATCATGGTCAAGAGTGCGTACAAAAATTCAATCATTCATGACAGTTATGTGTAAATTAGCGGAAGCAGTATTGAGGCAGTGTTCCTGAGAAGCGGCTTGTGGAAACTGGATGATATCTCCTAATTGGGATAGAATCTGGGCATGCAAAGTTATATAGTTGATAAAGACATTATGATAGTGATGTGGATGTGACAAAAGGGTCAGAGGTTGCACAAGTGAAGAATTTTTTTTTTTGGAAGCCGACAGTTTTTATGTAATTGTGAAATATCATGTAACGTGTGGAAGTTTATATTTTGTAATTGGTTAAGCCTTGTTGGCCAACTCATTTGTAATTATTTGAGTGTGGTATAAAGGGAGGATTTTTTTCTTTAATTGTAATATGATATGAGAGATAGTATGAAATTGAATTGTGGAATTAAGCAATATATGTTGTAAGAGGATATGTGAAGTACAGAGATCTGGTATTGAGATCTGATGAAGTAGCTAGTGCAGTTTGGCACAGACAAAGGAGAAAAGATAATTTTTTGAGATTAGTAATTATTTGGTATTATTATTTTGAGTAATATAGAGATCAGTTGGACAATGTGTTCAGTGATCTTTCCCTTGAAGCTATTTGGACAGTGGGTGCTTCTGTCTTCCATAACTCCTAAGAGAGTTAGAATCTTTTTACAGGGATTCAAAGTCTCCTAATAGGGACTCATATGTATTGAATGTATTTTATAAGGCTCTTAACAAATTCCATCCTCTCACAAGGAATTTTCATATTGGTACATCTTTTGTGGGCATCATTCCCGTCGGGGTTTACTCTCTGATCAAGAGGTTTCATAGTTAATATATCTTGTGTTATTGTGTTATTGTGTTGTTGTGTATGTTCATCTTTATATGGTTGTTATTTACATTTATTACATGGTTGAAATATGTTAATGAAGAAAAGAATTGTATTTATTTGATAAATGATTCACCCCCCCCCCCCCCCCCCTCTTTGTTATCTTGGTGGACTTTACTTTCTAACAGATATGAGGATATGGATCCATGGGTACTTCATAAAAGCCATCAAAAGATGCACTACATACATGCACAAAGCCACTAGAAGGTGCACAACTTTATGGGGTGACTATCAAGTGCTTGCTTGGTGGGCCATCCTATCCTTTTTATGGTTTATAATGAGATAGACACATCTTACTTGGCGAGCTAGCCACTCCTCTCTCTTCTTTTCTCTCTCTTGTTATGCTTTTAGATCTAACAAGGACTCAAGTTCCTTGGGGGCTTGATGGATTCCTTGTATCCTTCATCATAATAGGGATTTTTTTCTTCTATTCTTGTTCTACTTTACCAAGAGTTTGCATCAAGTCCATACTCTTGCTAAAGTGGGGGCTAAATGTATGGTCATAAAATGGAAGCACTTCCATTTAGGACTGGTTTATCCCTTCAATTAAGTGGTTTGGGGTCATGTCAAATGCCTTGAATGGGTCTTTGACTTGGATCTAGCTTTTTCCCCTATCCTGCCCTATTTTCCACTTCTTTCCTACCTGTTTCTAGCATCCTGCTCTGATAATTTGAGTTTCTTGACCAAAGGGTCAAGTTTGACCTTTTGGGTCAAGGTTGACCTCGACCCTAACCCAGGGTCCAAATTTTCAAATCTGAAAGTTTCTAAATGTCAGGTTTCAGAAAGATTTCTTTTCTCACTTCTAGGTCGGCTATTTCAGGCTTTGAAATGGTAAACTCTCAAAATATATTTAATTTAGGTCCACTCCTAGGGGTATAGGCATAATGGGAATTTATTTCTCCTATGTTGGCCTCTCTAGAAGTTTATGCCCTAGACTAGTATATAAGGAAGCCTTCTCCTCTCATTTCACATCATCAATCAAAAGCGAAATAAGCAATCTATCAAGTAAGCAAGAAGGAGAAAGGAAGCAATCATCTATTCTCAAGCATTCAAGCACTCAAGCATTGAAGATTTAATTCATCAAGGAGATCCATTAGTAGCCATTGAAGGATTCAACCTCTCTGGAGCCCTCTTGTTGAAGATTTCTCCATCCATATCCATTCAAGATTTTTCCTATTCCAAGATCCATTAAAGATTGGTATTGAAGATATAAATGAAATTGATTTGAGACATGTCCTACATCCTAAAATTTTACACCAATTGGAGCATCCATACTTGTGGATTCAAGGATTTGAATCCTCCACAAGGGTTTCAACATAAGCAAGGTGAATTGTTCTATTTACTTTGTTTATTACTACAATTTCAATTCTATTTAAAGGTTAATTCCAAAACTAGGGTTTGACTAAGGCAAACCTGCCATCCAAACAAAAAAACCTTTTTTCTTGTAGGAGCAGGTGCGAAATAGCTAATTACAAAGCAGATTCGGATACCCTTTTCGAAAAACTTTCAGGATCTGTGAACAGAATTTTTGTCAGAGCAACGTAGGACAAAGTTGACATAAAGGGGTCAAGGTCAACCTGCATTTGGGTCAAGGTCGACCTGGACCCAAAAATAAGAAGATTCCTGGGTTTTATAGATCTCATAGTTTCAGTTGAGGATCACGAAAATTAATAGTTTCTGAGACCGTTTGAAAAGGTAAGTACTTTTTATTTCTTCATTTCAATATTAGTCTTCTAGATTTACTTTTCAAATATTCTCAATTGCTCTTTCCTAAACCCTCTCTTTCTAAAGGTGAGGGAGAAGTTAACCCAAGCCATTTATTTCCTTTGTATAGATCATGAATTGACACTTACCTTTGTGTTAATCGGGTCTCATTGGAGGATAAATATTGGTATTCTTCCTCTCCTTTGTATAGAATGTGGATGAAATGGGAAAGAAGAGACTACATCAAAACTACGAAGAATGACACCTTGCCTATGGAAGTTGGAATATAATAGAATTAATTATTGAGGTAATGTCATTTAATCAAATTGTTTATCTATCATATATGTTTCAAACTTATATTTTATATTATCTTCATTTTACTCATATTGTAATTGATGATTATTATCATTGTTACCTTTTTAAATGTGCATGCTTCATGAAGGTCATCAATGCATTAATGACCAGCTTCGAAAGGGGCTAAAATTTTATCCCAGATAATTTAATAGGTTTCCCTACTATGAACAACTATAAATTATGCATTTGTTTGATACTATGAATATTGGAAAGATAATAACTAAGACATTATGGAAAATATTGGATGAAAGGTGTGACAAAGAAAAAATTGTAAAAAATTGTAGTGGCATTCAGGAATCCAATCATGCAATGAAAAATGTAATTCAATCAAATAGCGATGGAGACCAAATTAATATAAACGCTCTTCCTTGGTTATTAACGAAGAAGAAAATAAATGCTATAAAATAATTCATACGAATAATTCCATTTCCCACAGGATTTGTTGTGAATAACAACAATATCATAACAAAGAAAGGTGAATTTAGGTCAAGGATGAAACATGCATGATTGTCATACCTTCATTAAGGTAATTCATGTTCTTGTATATTTACTATATATTTGTATACTACATGTAAATTTCATTTTATTATGTTTATTATTTTTGGAAAAACAATGAAAAGGTCATTTTATAATTGTTGCAGTACATTCTACCTCTATCTCTCCCAAACTTGTTTGACAACAATGTCAAGCAAGTTATATATGATCTTGGAAAATACATGAGGTAAGTAGTGGTGATATCTATTCAATTTGGTGTATAAATATTATATTTTCTATTTGTTTTACTTGTTATGTAGTATATTGTATATTACTTTGTTAAGTTTCATTAATATATTTGTGTCTTGAATCACGTGTAGATGGTTGTCATCAAAATAAATCCATCAAGAAGATATAAATTATTGGAAGATAAAAATTCCTTGTCTAATGTATGAAATGAATAAGTGTCTACCTTTGACATTTTTTAATGCACAAGAACATTACTTCATACACCAAGTTGAGGATATTGAATTGTGTGGACCTGTACACACAAGGTCAATGTGGATGGTTGAGAGGCACTTGAAATTTTTGAAGGCTTTGGTTCGATAAAGAGCACATCCTAAAGGTTATATGGTGGAGGTATATATGATATACCAAACAATGGTGTACATTATTGAATATCTTCCTAAATTCATAGCAAAGATCCATGTAGATCGCATTTGGGATCCCAACTCCATTAATAAATTTGAAGGGGAGTACCTGATGGGGAAAGGTAGATTGAGCAAAGTGAGAGGTAATTACAAGATGTTCATGGACGTTAATCTAAATACATTTTACATTTGGTTTTTATATATATTGTAGTTAATTAATTCTTAATCTTCAATATACATCGGTTGTAAATTTCTATTTATTTTTTATACAATTGGTCAAGGGTGGGATGCACTACATTTGTGTGTCACAAACAATCTTGATTGGATGATGGTGTGGATTGAATGATGTCAACAATCAAGTCATACATTAACATGGGAAGGTGTGGCTTTATTGGTTAAAGAAGCTCATCATAATAGAGATTCCAATGTTACACCAAGGGAAATTGATTTAGCATATGGTTTAAGAGATAAATAGGTATGTATGAATATATTAATCACCCATATTATTATTATTTTTCAATTATATTGATGTGTGTGTGTGTGTGTGTGTGTGTTTTTGCATACATTCAACCAAGAATAAATATGTTTATCAACTGGTGATGCAATAATTTTTACATGTTTGACATATTGTAGGTGAAACACAACAAGGCTATGTGGTGCAATAGTTATAAATTTTGCATCAAAAAGTTGGATGACACAAAGAAGACTTGTGATTCTAGGATAATTGTAGTCTTTCAGGTGACTAATGTTACATCTAGAAGTGACATACATCCTCAAGTTTCAAAAAATCATTACTATGGGATTTTGGATGATATACTTTATTGTGACTTTAGGTCCTTCAAATTAGTTATGTTTGTCATCCAATGGTAGAGGATACGACTAAATGAAGATAATCTTGAAAAAATTGATATTGAACATGATAATGAATAAATACAATGGTTAATACAAGTTCGTTTGAGTGAGATGGAAATGATCCCTATGTTCTTCCAAGCCAATGTGAGTAGGTATTTTACTCAGGGGTTCCATATAAACCAGGTTGGTCATTTTTTGATAGACACGATCCTAAAGGAAGGTCAATATAGCATAATGTGATGGAAGAAGAAGATACCAAAGTGTTAGATATTGTTGATGCATGTAAGAAGATTGTTGGATGTTGCTGATGTGGAATTAATATTGTTTTCATTCATGTTTTATCACTAATGTCAACATATGTTTCTGAGAGGAAAATAGACTGGTAATTATAGTGTACAGACACTGTACGAATGTTTTAGAACATGCGAAATCATATGAGAGTACTGGAAGATGTTGTGATCTTATATCCAAGATCGTATCATGTAATATTGTGTATTGGCTAAGTTATAGATGTTTTGGTGAAGACTGGTTACTAGACAGTGATAGTGAGAAATGATAGAGTTAGTCTCTGAGTTTTGTGTATAGCTTACAGGTGATATGGAAATTGTGTATGCGAACTTAAGAGATGAAAGAAAGAGTATTAAAGAATGTTCTATGAACTATGCAAGGTATGGAAAGCAAGATGATGTCAGTTGTGGCATGTGTTCTAGAGGTGATCTATTTGGAAGCCAACTATAGAGATGTAGTGTGTATGATGGATTGCAAACTTCAATTAAGGATGTCAGTCCTAAATTGTTGTAACATAATCATTGTATACTTGTTTTAGATATTGTCTATATCTTAGCAAGGGTTTATGTAATTGTTTGTAATTAGGAAAGCCTTATGGGCTGACCTGTTCATGAGAATTGTAATAGGGTATATATGTAAGGTCTTTTCTTTGGAAAAGATATGCAAGTGAAGAAGGTGATATAGAGAGATTGTAAAAGATGTGAGCTTGTGTCTATTGTATGTAGAGTAGAGGTTTAGTTGGTGGACTTCATTAGAACTGATCAAGCAAAGACAGTTGCTTCTATAACAGTTCAAAAAGATTGTGTATTTCTTCATATACACTTGTGTTGCAAACAGTGAGTTCTGAAGGTGGACTTAACCTTCTTTGGGTAGTGAGCCCTCCCTTTTGTTCTTGACTCCTAACAAGGTATGTCCTCTAACAAGGACTATGTACTATAATGTTTCAATAAGCTCCTAATAGGGCTATATCTTCTAACAAGGATAACTATACTCTCAGTACATCATTTGTGGGTGCTAATTCCCACTGAGGTTTTTACCTTTAACAGGGTTTCCCCAAGACCAAAATATTGTGTTATTGAGTTGGGATTTATTGTGTTCATTGGATCTGATATTGCTACTTCTTAAAGTTTAAAGTTTAATAATCTTCCATACAACTGATTCATCCCCCCCCCTCTCAATTGTATTGTGGACTATTATTCCTAACAATTGGTATCAGAGCTTGTGGTCCTTAGAGAGAAAGCTTAACTGCTTGAGGTGATCTTGGAGATGGCATTCTATGGGAAGGATAGTCCGAAACTTGATCCTAAATATTTTGACAATTTTGAGAATACAAAAGAAGATCTTGGTGAGTATGCTGAGGAATGGGAACAGATAATGGCAAAAGAAAGAAAGATGGATGAACTTGTTGCACTGATCACTAGAAGAGAAGATAGAGGTAAGGGTAAAATAAAAGGAAAGTTACCTTTGAAATGTTTTTCATGCAATAAGGTTGGTCATTTTGCATCTAGATGTCCTACAAGATTTTCTAAGTACAAATCTAAGTATTCAAAAGATAAGGAATGTTATTATGCTAGTGAAGGTATTTCTAATGATGATGATTTAGATTATGAGGAGATTGAACTAGTACATGAGGAAAAATCTTTAGTATCACATGTTGATAAGAAATCTGAATGGGTTATAGACAGTATGACTGGAGACAGAAATAAGTATGATGGTGATGTTATGAGATTTGGAGACAATGATCTTAAGCCTATCATAGGAGTAGGATCTATTGTTTTGGATGGAGAGACTAATAATGACAATGTATTGCTTGTTGATGAACTTAAGCATAACTTGTTGAGTGTTTGACAACTGATGGACAATGATTATAAATTGAAGTTCATTGATGGAAAATATAAGACAGGAAACTAGATTGCAACTGATACTAAATCTAGAGGTAATATATTTGAGATAAATACATCTGGAGGTTCTTGTTTTGTTGTGAAGGTAGATGACTGTTGGTTATGGGAAAAAAGATTTTGTCTTGTTAATTCTGATAATATTGTGAAGGAAAGATTGGCTAATGCAGTGGAAGACCTACCTAAAATTGTAGAATCATCTAAAACTATGTGTAGAGAGTGTGTTATGGGAAAGAAGACTAGAAGTAGTTACAAAAGTAAAACATATATAGAAAAAGGAAGGTTGGATATGATACATTCAACTTGTGTGAGCCTACAAGGACAAGATCATACTATGGTGAAAGGTATGTTATACATTTGTTGATAATATTATTTATGATAACAATGATAAGATGTGTAAATATTTTTCACAAAGAAGTAGAAGATGAATCAGGCTTAGAGATAAAAGGTTTGAAATCAGACAGAGGTAGAGAGTTCAATTCATATTGTGAAGAGCATGGAATATATAGACATACATCTGCTCCTTGGATTCCATAGCAGAATGGGATAGTAGAGCAAAGGAATAGAACAATGTTACTTGAAGGAAATGTATTTCATATGCATTGGAAAGAAGCTGTTGGGACAATGATGTACACTTTGAATAGAATTCAAATCAAAGAAGGTACAAAAGAAGAAGAACTTGTTGAGGCTGAATGCGAAGATGGAGACATGGTATGCAAATTGAAGAAGGCATTTTATGGGATGAAGCAAGCTACAAGGGCTTGGTATGCAAGGTTAATCAAGTACTTACTTTAGCTTGGTTTTAGTAATGTTGACAGTAATTTGTATTTAAGAACTAGTGAAGATGGACTTGTGATAATAGAAGTTCTTGTTGATGATATTATCTTTGGAGGCAATGATGATGAGACAAAGTATGTTTTTCAGACCAAGTATAGATCAATGGTTGGAGGGCTACAATATTTGACTCACACCAAATCGGATATTGCTATATTACTATTGGAATTGTGGCTAGATATCAAGCAGAACCTAAGGAGACACACCTAGTTGCTGTGAAAAAGATATTTAGATATCGAAAAGGATCAATAGAATATGGCTTAAGGTATGGTAGAAATGATGACTTTGAACTTCATGATTATACTAATGATGATTGGGTAGGGAACACTGATGACAAGAAGAGTACTAATGAAGGAGAATTGTTGGAAGTATTGGATGTTGCTGCTGCAATTAATTTCACTCAGATTATTTGGATGGAACAAATGTTGAAAGATTCCTTTGAGTATATCAGAGGTATTCTTGGGGTGCATGCCCCTCCTTGTGAGAATTAAATGATGTAGGGATGCATCATTCCAGAGGCATTCAAGTCTCTATCTTATTCTAGACTTGATGTGTGGATCTACTCCTCAAGGGGAGTGATCGTTGAAGGCTTACATAATACATGTGGGTGACTTAGCACCTGGTTGATGAAGATAGTTGGTGGACTAGTATGAAGACAGTTGGTGACTTATGGCACCCTTTGCCATTGTTGTCAAAGGGGGAGAGATACTATGAGAAAATCCCTACTATATGGAGAGATACTATGACTAGATTGGGTAGAGACACTATGAGAAGTTGTACTATGAGAGTACTGATTGGTTACAGTATTTTGGGTTGATAGATTTTCCCATATGTTGACATCAATTCCAAAGGGGGAGATTGTTGGATATTACTGATGCATGTAAGAATATTGTTGGATGTTGCTGATGTGGAATTAATATTGTTGTCATTCATGTTTTGTCATTGATGTCAACATATGTTTCTGAGAGGAAAATAGACAGGTAATTACAGTGTATGGACACTATACAGATGTTTCAGAACATGCAAAGTTAGATGAGAGTATTGGAAGATGTTGTGATCTTATATCCAAGATTGCATCATGTAATATTGTGTATTGGCTGAGTTATAGATGTTTTGGTGAAGACTGGTTATTGGATAGTGATAGTGAGAAATGATAGAGTTAGTCTCTGAGTTTTGTGTATATCTTACAGGCAATATGGAATCTGTGTATGAAAACTTAAGAGATGAAAGATAGACTATTGAAGAATGTTCTATGAACTGTGCAAGGTATGGAAAGCAGGATGATGTCAGCTGTGGCGTGTATTCTAGAAGTGATCTATTTGGAAGCTGACTATAGAGATGTAACGTGTATGATGGATGGCGAACTTGAATTAAGGATGTTGGTCCTAAATTGTTGTAATGTAATCATTGTATACTTGTTTTAGATACCGTGTGTATCTTAGCAAGGGTTTATGTAATTTTTTGTAATTAGGAAAGCCTTATGGGCCAACCTGTTCATGAGAATTTTAATAGAGTATATATGTAAGGTATTTTCTTTGGAAAAGATATGCAAGTGAAGAAGGTGATATAGAGAGATTGTAAAAGCTGCGAGCTTGTGTCTGTTGTATGTAGAGCAGAGGTTTAGTTGGTGGACTTCATTGGAACTAATCAAGCAAAGACAGTTCCTGCTATAACAGTTCAAAAAGATTATGTATTTCTTCATATACACTTGTGTTGCAAACAGTGAGTTTTGAAGGTGGACTTAACCTTCTTTGGGCAGTAAGCCTTGGGCAGTGAGCCCTCCCTTTTGTTCTTGACTCCTAACAAGGTTTGTCCTCTAACAAGGACTATGTACTGTAATTTTTCAATAAGCTCCTAATAGGGCTATATCTTCTAACAAGGATAACTATACTCTCAGTACATCATTTGTGGGTGCTAATTCCCACCAGGGTTTTTACCTTTAACAGGGTTTCCCTGAGACCAAAATATTGTGTTATTGTGTTGGGATTTATTATGTTCATTGGATTTGATATTGCTACTACTTAAAGTTTAAAGTTTAATAATCTTCCATACAACTGATTCACCCCCCCCCCCCCTATCAGTTGTATTATGGATTGTTATTCCTAACATGAAGAACTAGAAGATGATCTAGATGATGATTAGGACCAACAGTTAGTTGATGATGTGCCTGATGAAGATGTCTAAGAAGAGGAACAAGATCATGATGATGTAGGAGTTAATGTTCATGAAGATGATGATGATATCAATGATGATCCTTACAATGTCGATTCTGGATCGGATGATACATAAAAATAGTTGGATGAAGAAGAAGATCGTGAATGACATGATTGAAATTTATGAGGTATGCGATTAGTATATATATTATATATTTGATATTGATTTTTTTATTTATCTTTATTTGACTTGTATGGTTACATAATTAATTCCTTATGTTATTAATTTTAATGTCATTACATAATTAATTCATAGTAATAACTCTCCTTTAATGAATGATAATGGCATGTCTATAAATTATAATACTTCCTCTTTTGATTATTAAAATATAATTTAATTTGAGTTACAATTATATTTAATTAGGGTTATAATTAAGGTTTGGTTAGGGTTCAATTGGAGTAAACTACTCCACTAGGGTTTAAATTAGTTGGGTTAACGTTAAAGTTAGGTTAGGGTTATAATTCAATTAGGGAGAAACTTTGAGTTAAGGTTAAGAATAAGGTTTAGTTAGGGCTAAATTTAATTTTCAATAAGGTTTAGATTTAAATTTAGTATTGAATTCAAGTTAGGGATTAATAAAAATTGTGGTCAAAGTTTAATTAAATTTAAGAGTATATTTTAATTAGCATTAGGGTCTATTTATAGTTGGAATAAAAATATTTCATCTAGAATTAGGGTTCTAATTTAGTTAGGGTTAATGTTAGGTTAGGGTTAGGGTTCAATTTGGGGAAATCATTGAGTTGACGTTAGGGTTATGGTTGAATAAGGGTTAGAGTTTAATTAGTGTTAGAGTCGGTGTTAAATTAGGTTTATAATGGGAGTTAAGGTTTCGACTAGCATAAGAGTTATACTAGAGTAACCATTCAAGTTTAATTAATGCCAGAGTCATAATTTAATTAGTTGTAGAGTTCAACTAAACTTATTATTTAAATAGGGTTAGGGTTTTATTCATTTAGGTGTTTGATTATTGTTAAGGCTTAACTTAAGATTCAACAGAATAGGGTTAAGGATAGAATATAATTACGATTTAATATCATGGATAGGGTTAGGGATAGAATATAATTAAGGTAATATTTTAATTGAGGTTTAATCAATATTAGAGTTCATTTTGATTGAGCTTATGGGTTCATGTTTGTTTATCAAGGTACATTTTTTATTTATTGAAATTCTGACAAATGTCAACCAAATATTTTTTAATAAATAAAATAAAATTCAGAAAACCTAACCTAAGTCTTATATTTTTTTGCATCAAAATATTATACCTTTTTAAATTATTAATTAATCACTTAAGAAATATCTTACTTGTTAAACTTAAATGCAAAAATAAATCGAAAACCAATCTAATTGATTAAAAAAGAGTTGGTAGAAAATAAAAATGATTACAAAACTTTACGATAAAAAATACTTGGTAGAAAATAAAAATAAAGGCAATACCTTCAAACATAACAACAACTTTTTAATTTAAATTTTCCATTTTTACAAGTTTTCTACAGGAGCTCTGTCGCCATGGAGATCCCTGCATTTTTGTTTTTGCCTCTATGTCATGAGGGGTTGAATTTTTCTAGCTCTTTTATGCATTTGGGTATGTGAATTTTTCTTTGAAAAAGAACGAATATCTCTATGTTTTTATATGTTCACTTGGAATTGTAGAAAAACATTGTCTAATCTTGAAATGATATCTTTGTTATTGTGCTCTTTTGTAAAAGAGAAAATGTGCCATGATAAACAAAATTGCCTCACGTTTGGATGATAAATCAAGATTGGGATTTCAAAAAATGCCATGATAAACAAAAATGCCTCACATTTGGATGACAAAAATGCCTTGGTTTCAATTACATTTTTTAATAGATGCAAATTTTGGCTTAAGAAAGACTTCTAATTCAAACACTATTTAACAAACAGATTACTTTTCTTTTCTTGTTTGATAGAATCATGTATATCTCATTCTTGAATATGCTCCAGGGGTGAGCTTCGATTAATGGGTGACCTAATTATGATGTTGATGGGTGAGATGGTGAAGATAGGCTAATCAGTTTACAGGTGAGAAATCACTTAGCTTCATCTTATCTGCATTTCAAACATAATCAGATTTATTTGTTTCCCTATTTCTATAAATTACCTTGTGAAGTTTTCTAGGGGTATTAGCTAAGTCTATGAAGTAGCATGTTTCCCTTTTTTTCAAGCCATGTTCCTATTAGAATAAACTAATTAGGAGTTTGATGTGAGAAATATCCTTGAATTGAAAATGAAGCATTGGGTCTGTAAGGGAAGGAAATTTAGTTTTCTAATCTGACCATTGCTTCATCTACATCATTATACCATATTAGATAGAGCATAAATGATCCCTTGGAAATGCTTTTCAAGTAGAATCAATAGGATACCATCTTTCTATTCTGAAGCCTCTCATTCCAAATGTGATCAATGTCCTTTCTCTCTTCACTAGAATTGGGGGTGTAGAGGTTGCTTTGCATTGTCTCAATATACCAATCACTTTGATATACCCAAATGATGTAAAGCAACACTTTGCACCTCAAATTTAATTGAAGAGAAAGGACATTGATATGGATTGACCCATACCAAGTTCCACTTTCTACATAAAAAAGTATCATATCATGCTCTTCAGGGGTGGGTTATTCATTACTTCTATGCCATGTTGTATTTAGCTCTATGTACTTGATTCTAATCAATAAATAAGTACTTTTACATACCCCAAAATTTTTATTGTCTACTATGTAATCTTTAGCATATGTATCATGTGACTTATGTAAATTTGATTATGGTTGACCTTCATATAAGATGTAAGCTATCATTGGATAAATGAATTTCGTATACAGGAACCTGAACCCCCTTTGGTAAGGATCCTTTACAGTCAACATAAAGGAAAGGAAATGATTCTTCTCATGGATCGACAGGTATAAGTCAATACACCCTATAGAAACCATTTATTATTTTCTTACTTTCTCTTTACACCCATCTTGGAGTGGGTTAATAATAAGCCAAGTTTTAGTAACTATATTTTGTCAAAAATATCATTTTCTCTCTCACTTAAACCACCTTGATATCTACATGGTATAGATCATTCCACTTTCTTGACCGTCCTATATACTTTAAGTTGGGCTTATTCAATCACAATTATTAGCACTTGAGGCCCGAGTTGGGCGGCTTATTCAAATTTAAATCTCAAACTCAACTTTAGGGCTAACTTCTTCATCAATAGTATGCTCAATGATGAATTTGTGGAAAAATAATGAGTTATTCTTATCGATCCATGCAATGGACCTTTGACAATCCGCCCTCAAATCTATTTGCAATATTTGCAAAAAAACAACAAGATATGGTGAGCCATCTATTACAACTTCCTTTCATCTCTCTCCATGGAATCCTAAAATTTATTTCCTCTCATAATAATAATCAAACCTCTACCAACTATCTCTCTCATTTGATGGAGTGTGGGTACCACCAAATAGGTATTTTTCATATGTGTCTTCCTCGAGCAAGGGAAATTCAAGAGAAGAGGAAAGTGAGATATGTAGGAGGTATAAAGAGGGAGATCAACTAGAGGTCAAAAGATTAGAAGAAAATTTAATAAATGCATGGAATTTTTTATTTCTCAAGTGGGGTCATGTTCTTATGATGATGAGAGCATAGGTGACATCAAGGTTCCCTTGAGGTACAAACATTTGCAGAAACAATGGGTACCCAAGGAACTTCCTCCAATAAACACTAATTTTTGTGTTAATGAGAGGATATATCACATAGCACCATCATCATTACAAGGTTTGGGCCTATTCTCCATGGATGGAATAAAGGTTTGTTACAAAAAAGTTACTGAATTGATGAAGTATGTTAGACCTTGTTACATTTACAAATATTTGATGTAGTTAGTTTGATATATATGAAGTATGCATAGGTATGCACTCTCAACTAACTATATATAGCTAAAAGATAATTATCAAAGTAAAAGAGAGGCTATGTACATTGATGAAAGGCCAAAAAATATAGGGAATATTGAAGGGTTTATAAATAGTACACGATCTGGGTCAACTAATAGGAAACCCAAAAGCATATTTGAGGCACATTAGGGAAACCATGTATTCTTATGTGTGATAAAATCAATAAGTGTTGGGGAAGAGCTTCTAATTGATTGCAATTTGATTCGCATATATATTTAAACAAAGTTACTATCATGGGGGTGGTATGTAATATATACCATTTAAACAAACCTCCAATTAATGACTCCAATATACCATTTGATTATTAAATTTTTTTGTAAGTCTATTGGTTTCATTCACTAATATATAATTTTTGTCACAAAGTGACATTGATCGTAGGAGGGAGGATTTGATACATACCATTGATTGGGATGCACCTCTGGGCACTTCTTCCTAGCAGGTAAACCTCATTGTAATTGTACAACTTAGATACGAGAAAATGTTATATTATTATGTTCTTTTTTTTGTAGTTTTGGATTAATTTTGATAATGTTAATAATATTCTTGTCACAGGTGGATGCACCTCCAAGAACGTCTTCCCAGCAGGTAAAACTCATTGTAATTTTTATATTATTATGTTCTTTTCTTTATGGTTTTTGATTAATTTTGATAATGTTACTAATACTCTTGTCACAGGTGGATGTTCGGGGAAAGACACATGCAGCACCTGATAGCCTCCAAATAGTTATGGACTCACTATTATGTGATTATGACATCACATGTTCCCCAAACCCTACTAAACAAAAATCTTACAAAAAAAATCAAGAAATGATTACATTGTTATTCATGGAGCCTCAAACTAATGAGATACAAGAGAGGGTGAAACAATTGAAAGAGAGATTACAATACTTGGAAGTAAGCTATCATGAAATCTTTAATTATAGCATAAGTTCATTCATGGTTTATATTTTATACTCTATTATGTCATTAATTAAAATATGTACATGTTCTTTCTATAGAAATTTTTGTGTCCTCATGATGTTGTTGGCCATGATCTAAGTGTTCCATGTACTTTAGGTATTTTCCATGTTCTTGTGCATACACAACCTCAGCTGACCCCATCATCTATGCCTATGTTGCCAACTCAAATGTCGACAACATGCAATAAGCAAACATCGACTAGTGCACAGGCCTATGCAGTAGGACATGTACCTTAGAATGCAGAGGACATTAGTGGTGATGTTTTAGCAACATTTCCTAGATCTTACTATATTACTAGTATGGGAACATTGCCAGTCACATTTGTGGTGATCGATGATTTTTTTCCCATAAAGATAGAGAAGGTTCCAAGTACTCTAAAATTATTATTATAAATAGTCCAATTATAGTTTACTTATTGATAACTCTTTTTGGACTAATGATCCCATAATTTTTTTTGCAAGAAGAGATGTTTTTTATAAAAATATAATTGATCTTACATTGGAGATCTTCAGGACCACCATATGTACACAGTAGAATGCCCAAAATCAACAATTATAAGATGAACTCATAATATTTTTAGTTGTGTTGTTCAAAAATGACACGTTCAACAAAACCAAGGTCCTTAAGAAAGCTAATGCGTATCTAAAGTGTGTGAGGGACCAATATAGGACACATTTAGAGAAGAATAGAAAGTACGAGTGTCCCCCCATGATTCCAAAGAGGGAGTGGAAGGACATGGTTTATGATGGAAAGGAGAAAGAAGAAAAGAGAAAAGGACATACACCACCGGGTGAAAGAAGGTATGTGATACTATCAACAATGTTATTATGTACTGATTACTTTTTATTTTTACATAACCTAACATATTTCAAACTTTTCATAGGTTTCCTGACACATCGAAGGCAACAAATGTGAGACTAGAAAAATATGGGCAGCACAAAATTGGCTCTAGTGGTTATATGAAAGTTGTGGCATGAATTGTAAGTATAAATAAATGAAATATCACACCGAAATAATAGATTGAAAATATTTTTTTAATCACACAATAGAAGCAAAATTCATTATATTATGCAAAAAAGAAGGGCTCTGAATTCAATAGAACACCCACAGAAGATAACATAAAGATTGCCTTCCAGCAAGGCTATGGAGTTGTTGTTGAATGCCTAAGATAATTGAATGGAAAAACACAAGCTTCCAATGCATCTGTCATGTAGGTAAATAACCTAAATGAAGATTATTTAAAATTGAATACTTAAGCATTAATCTATTTGATATTAATTTCCACCATAAAATGGCTATATTTGTTTTAAATAAGCAAGAAATGATAGCAATGTGCATGACATTGTAATGTAGCATGTTGAGGTTGCAGCACAACCTACACATGATGAAGTTCATGGTGTGCATATTGGTATTGGAGGTATTCATGTGCTATACATTTTTTTAATGTAATTATTAATAGAATTAAACATCTTTAATTGAAATTGGAGTAGTAATTAATGTAACCTTTTCTATTTTTATTTTAGATCATGGTGAACAAGTGGAGCATGATCAGGCTAGACAACATCAAGAACATGATGTGCCCCCTTATGGGAAAGAGGACCATTTTTATTCTTTTAATGAATTTAATTGCAATTTGTGTATTGATTAATGTAACCTTTCATGTTTCAACTCCAAAGGATTTAGAGGGTGTTCAAGGTGTTGAGGATGAGGCTAGATGACATGATCAAGAAGATGATGTGGCTCCATCAAGTAAATAGAACCCTTGTAATGTTATTTTAATTAATGAAATAACTGTAACAATAATAAAAATCTTATGAATTTAACCCATTTCTATGTTATTGTAGTGAACCCCCCTTTGCATAGGCCTCCATGTTGTGAGCATAGGACTAGGCATAGGGAACGACTAGAGGGCACAACACCTGAAGAGGGAAAAAATGATGAAGAAATTGATGCTCCACTTAGTCTTTTCTTAGCTTCTAAAAAAACAAAAAAAGAAATGATTAATGAATGAATTCTATGTGTTAATGAATTTTATGTGTTAATGAATGTTATGTGATAATGATGTTAGATGTTAATGAATGTTATGTGATAATGAATGAATGTTACATTTATTAATGGATGAAAGAATGAATGGATGTTATATGTTAACAGGGAATTTAAAATGATGTTGAGGAGGGGGGATGGGTCAAATGAGATTCTTCCTTCACATGGTTGACTCTGTTAAGTAGATAATATTAAACTATTCTTGAAACTAACCGAAGCTTAATAAGGTAACACACTTTTCAATATTTCATTATGCTCCACTGTTAATGTTATTGAAAAAAAATGTATTGAATCTTAATTGCAAGGTCCAACAAAGCCAACACGAACAACAACATAAAAAGTTACTTAGTGGAGACCATCATAGGTAAGGTCCTTGATTAAGATTTTGTTGTTTGTATTTATATTGCTGATTATAGAAAATATATTTTATTTTTTATATTCATATTGCTGATTATATAGGCAAATGTTCAATTAAATTTTTAAAAGGGCAATCACATCATCCCAAACTCCATTCCATGCTCACATTGCAAAATCCAAGCCAAACCCCTATGGCTTCTCCCATTAGGACCACTCCACAATAAATATTACACACTCTTATGTACACCAATCATCACAATGCTATGATTTCCCAAGGGTTTACTCTTTCCCTTTTCTCACTACCCAAGTCTCTTCCCCATGCCACTCTTGGCCTACTATACGCCATCCAACCTCCCACGCACACAAACCACATATTCATTCCCTTTTGTCTTAAAGGGAAGTCTCTGCACATTCAAGGACATAAAATATCAAATGGTCTCCTTTCCACTTTATTGAGTCTATCAATGACTTCTCATATCCCCTACAATCTCTACTTAACATCATTAATTCACAAACCTAATCATTCTCCACGCACAAGTAAACTTCATCTCTATCATATATGACAGTCACAACATTAATTAGGATAGCCAATCTCATCACCATATTCTCTAACTTTTAATGAGCACAACGATTTCTAGGGGCTTGATAGAATCACCTTAATACTCTTCACAAATCCAATTGTTGGTTCCCAAAACTACAGATTGGAAATCCAAGAGCTTTGCCAATTCCCTAGTAGGATTACTCAGTCAGCTTTGGCCAACAAATGAGAAAATTATCTTGGTACAATTCTCCTGCACTTTAGGCTTCACTAAACCTCAGTGAGTATACCTTCACCTCAAATCGCTAATCACTTGGTCAAAGGCTTTTCTATAGCGAATTTAAACCTTATGATTTCCCAAGGTGGCAATTTATTGTTGAGGTTAATCAAAATGAACTGTATGTATATTGTGAATTGAATGTTTATTTTGTGTATGAGAGTATTATTATGAACTATGAATATGACTTAGAGGACAATGAACTATGCTGTTTGATGAATATTCCCTAAATTAAGAAACAATCTTTAGACCAGTCCCTATATGGAGAGACAACATATAAAGGGATCCCTGAACTCTACATGCAATCTTTGATGATCCAAGAAGTATAATACAACACTAATCTTTTCAATAAATATATTAAAAGGTATCAATTGAATCTAAATCAATAATCCCAGAGGACCAACCTGATCAAGTTCAATGAATTTTTTTTTAATTTGGATAGAAAAGAGAGTCTGTGTATTAGTTTCAAAAAATAGGTACAATTGGTTTGTGCTTCAGTTGCATTGCCCTATATAATCATTTTCAAATGCTTTCATCTATATATATATATATATATATATATATATATATATATATACATATATATATATATACATATATATATATATATATATACATATATATATATATATATATATATATATACATATATATACATATATATATATATATACATATATATATATATATATATACATATATATATATATACATATATACATATATATATATATATATATATATATATATATATATATATATGTATATATATGTATATATATATATATATATATTACATTTTACACCACACATATATATGTGGTTGAATGGATTTCACACCCCTTTAGGGTGAAAAGACACCACCCTTCATTAAAATCAAGAAACTTCTTTTGAAAAACTTAACAAACTAACTAATAACTACCTATCTTTCGGATTTGGTTTTGGTCAAAAACTCAAAACATCTTGTGAAAAGCTAAGATTTTTATTGGAGCTTGAAAATTGGATTTTCTAAACTAGGTCATTTTTAGATTTTCAATTTTCGTTCATTTGCACCCTCTGTCGATATAATTTTTTTAGCATGTAGAAATTACAACATTTCTGAAGCATGTTTTCTCAGGGATTTTCTTCTAATAGAATTCATTTTGATTTGTGAACCTCAAAGAAATTATATCAATATATCTTGTGTCATCTAAACACTATTATACTATATCTCCATTATTCTCTTTGATTGGCTCTTCTTCCTTCTTAGAAAATCCTCAAATCTCGATTGTTACTTATGTTGTTTTAATTCATGTGTTGGCTCTTTTAATTTCGATCTCATAAGTATTTAATCTACCTTATGCCAATTTATCTTTTCAAGCATCAACCTAAAATCTTTTGGCATATCCTTTGATTATTCAAGATGTACATTGATCACCCTAATCATAATTTTGTTTTTTTGCAAGCCTTCATGCAACATCCTTATGAAATGGTGATATTTTTCCATTTCACAGCTCTTCAAATTGCTCCTTCATGAAATGGTGCAATATTGTTGCTTTGCCCCCCTCACTTTTTACTCTAGTGTAATGGAAAAATTTTACTATTTCACGGTTGAAGTTTTGAGGATTGACAAAATAGAAAAAAAATACCCCTTTTGACTCATTTTAAAAGGATTTTCATCATAATTTTCTAAATATAAGATTTTTCCTTTACCATTTACATAAAAATGTGGCACTTTTCCAAGCTTCAAAAAAGAAAAATTTCAAGTGATCCAATAGTGGCTCTTTCTAGGGGTGTATGCTCCTTGTGAGTATAGAGAGAATTCAGTTATCTCTGGTAGAAGAAGACCAAGAACCAAGTCCATTAGGCTATAGAGTCTCTACATATTTAAATAATATGATCAGATCTTATTTGGTGGCCCCAGGCCGCCAAAAATATGGAATCAACATTTACCCCTGTCAAACACTTGATTCTAATCGTGTATCAATATAAACATCTTGACAATATTATCATCATCCTTTTCTTTATCATGTTTCACCTCCTAATTAATTGATTTCCTTTTGAACATCTGGGACAAGAAAATCTTAAGAGATATCCTTCCTCACACCCGGTCCAGAGTCTTTTATTTCCCTTTGTGACAGATCAGAATATATATGAAATTTATTTTCCAAAGGATTTTGCCAAGACATGTATTTTTCTTTGACTATATCACCATTTATCATTTCATTTTCCTTCATATACAGT
Source organism: Chamaecyparis obtusa (assembly GCA_027943335.1). Lineage (NCBI taxonomy): Eukaryota > Viridiplantae > Streptophyta > Pinopsida > Cupressales > Cupressaceae > Chamaecyparis > Chamaecyparis obtusa. The sequence continues at coordinate 325,711 of BSBK01011743.1, forward strand.
GAGTTTGAAAAACTTATTGAGTCATTCTTGAGCACATTCTCCTCTATATCCTCTTTAAGTAATGGATTTGAAAATATAGAAGTTTTGGGCATACCTTCCTGGAAGCTTTCTTGTGATTCATCACACAAGAGATCATTTGGTGTATCATAATGCATATTTTTACTAAATGGATCCTTCTGAGAGTCATCATATGCTTCATTAATTGGACAAATATCAATGTCATCTGCTAAAATTTCCTCTTGTTCATATACTGTATGTAGTTCTACTCCATCTCCACATTCTATATGCATTTCTATTTCACAAAATGGATTACAATATGCTTCACTTTTGGGAAACATTTCTTCATATTCCTTTGGAGCTTCATTATACTGAATATTTGAAAAAAAATCAAAATCATCTCCAGGCATACCTTTCCTACTATATTTATCACAGTGTGTGTATTCCTATGATGTATTATTTTCCTATGGATATTCATTTGCTTCATCAAATCTATCCTGAATATGCACTAGTTCATTAATCAATTTATTTTGGTAGATTGAAAAAGATTTGGGACCACTTTTCTGAAGATATCTTTAATATCCAATGTCTAATAAATTTGAGAATTCTTCTACACTAAGAAGGTCTTCTTCCTCATTACTGATATCTGTTTCAACACAAGTGTTATTATAAATGGATTCTTCATCAATTTGATCCAAAATTCCTTCTTCTTTTGGATCTGAAATATCATTAGGTCTTTGTATCTCTTCTACATATTTTACCATGTATTCATCCTCTTCTTCTAAAATTTTGAAAAACAATTTCAAACTAGAGTCACCTAAGATTCCCAACTCACAAATTTTATTTATGAATTCCTTGCACATAGGCATGATGTCTGAAGGTATTTCATGATGAAATTTTACCATCCTTATGAACAAATGTGTTGCAAATTCACCTTCATAACTTTCCAAATTGAAAAATGCATCCAAGGAGACATGTAAGATTCTTCTTCCACAATGTAATTCTAACTTTCTTCATAGTACATATTATCTTCTTCCTTACTTGCATCATCAAATTCACATACGAACCATTGTTCAAATTCTCTCCATGATGAGATGCTCTATGTAGGTAATGATTCATATGCTTCTCTTGCATAATCCTTTAAAGTCCTGACAAATAGTTTCATCACCTGACCTTCAGCACAAATCTCATAATCTTTTATAAATGTGTAAAATTCATCCAAATGGTCAAATGTTGATTCATCCCATTCTCGTTGGAACTTTGGTACAAGTTGTGAAAGTTTAGGGAATAACTTATTAAGAATAGATTTAAATCTCCTGAGATCCAATGGCCTGATACCATCTGGGATAAATGGTTTTCTCTAAAATGGTTGTTCATTTTGCTACATCCTGAATTAAATTATTTTCAACCAAAAATAAAAATTTTAGTTCCTTCTAGATTTTCTTCCTCAGTAAAGTCACTTACTAAACTTTTTATTAAATAGAGTCACCACATCACTTTGAGGATATACTATTATATTTTCTGAGATCCTTTTCTCAAAAAATTATATGCGTATATCACAAAAAGTACTGAAAATGCTCTTAAATCTTGGGTTTTCCTTAACAATTACCAGAAATTTTAAATACTTTCAAATTGTCTTATAGGAAATTCCCCAGTAGAGTCACCAATTTGTTGCTCCCAAAACCGCAAATTGGAAATCCAAGAGCTTTGCCAATTCCCTTGAAGGATTACTGATGTGGGAGCATCTTGACCCTTCAGCATTATAACAAGTTTCATAATATGGCTATGTTTAAGTCTTATAGAATTTCGTAAAATCATATTAGGAAATCATTTAAGTGGTTAAACTTGCATCGTAATGTATGTAAATGTGGATTGCTTGACATTTGTAGTGCCATCATGGGTAGGTGAACTATTTTGTAACTATCCTAGAATATCATTAAAGAATACAAGAATGTAACCAAAGGAGCGGGATAGAAGGACGGAGTTAGAGTGAAAGAAGAAGAGAGCAAATGTAAATGGCTCTCTGGTTGCTACCAGAGAGCCATGTTTGTAATGGCGGTTTGAATTTAGTGAAGTGGTTTGAATTTAGTAAAGTTTGTGTTAATTACGTTCTCCTTGAGTTATGTTTTTGAGCGCTGCATTTCATGTCTGTTCAGGCAAGTCATAGCTAGTTCATGGATTTCTATTTATAACTGGTTATGGAATGGTTCTTGGTCTTGTTATCAGTCCCAATTGGGAACGATAAAAGCTTTTTCATTTGGCAAGAATCATTTTAGATTCTAGTTTATATAATGCTTATTAGTTCATTATATCTGCTAGCGGGTTTTGTCAGTCAATGATGTTATTACTATTTTTAAAGTAAGCCGACTATTCATGCATGTGAAACTAGTCTTTGTTAAATGGTTATCAAGAACCATTATTTGATATTGTTTGGATTTTGGATTACAAAATTGTTGTCAGAGAGAGTTTTGTAGAGTCATTTGCATGGTCGAATGAAGTTGGATATCATTACCAATGATACAGTCTGAAAATAATGTATTAGAAGCTCGACATTTGTAATAGAAGAGATGGCGGATAGTTTAGTGGAAGTTGGTGATTCATACAGTCCCATATGAAATGGAGGGAGCAGTTTATGGACGTGCATGTTCATACACTGAAAGACTAGTGTAATGGTGAGTCTATGAGGTGATTTATGGATCAGCATTGGTATCGAAGGTGGTGGAGTTACATAGAACCTGAGCTAGATTACAGCAACAGTCATTTTCTTTTTGAAGGAGATCGAGTATGAGTTCACATGTAGCATGCATGCCATGGTGGAGAAGTCCCGCAAGAGGGTGAACTCCTTACATTAGAAGGAGCTGAGGATATGAGAAACCAAGCAAGGTATCTTAAAATGGGTTATTGCTATGAGGAAAGGTAGGGAGCTAGAGACCCGAGTGGTGATCGAATGGAGAAACATCATGTGACTATGGTAAGTTATGGTTCTCCCATGCAAAACTCATGAAAGATTATGAAGATGAGTCTAAGATGACTATCATTGAGTGTAAGCATTGAGTGATGATGTGAGTTGTTAGTCATAGAGAATGACAAAGAAGCATGCAGATTCAAAAGAATCTTCAAAGCAGAATAAAGAAAGTCGAAGAAGTCATGGCATATTGGCAGACATAAAGATATCTCTAATGAAGATTTTAGTAAGAAAATTCGGCAATTGCAGATTTGAGGTTGGGTGATGATTTTCCTCCGCATCAAAATGGTATCAGAGCACATGAAAGGTCTGGTGATCTGGTGAGTAGCGGTTTCACTAGTTACAAGAATGATCCATCGAATTTGCAACAGAACAACGATGTTCTTGTGTGAAGATCTCATGAGCAGAGGTCTTGGTCTTGTCTCCACCTAGATAAGGCTGGGTAGAAGGTGCAAGAGAGCAACCACTAAGAAAAGGGTGGTCAACATCTTCCAAGATCTTGGGTGGGTCAGATGCCAATAAGGTGATGGAGTGTAGCAGCATGAGGAGGTGGATAGCGGCCTAGTCCGTTGCATCAGAGTGAGCAGCCGAAGCGTGAGCCAATCAGCATTTCCATGGGACATGGAAATCTTTTAAGCTTGGGAGTATGATGCGAGAGCATCTTGACCCTTCAGCATTATGACAAGTTTCATAATATTGCTATGTTTAAGTCATATAGACTTTTGTAAAATCATATTAGGAAATGGTTTAAGTGGTTAAACTTGCATCATAATGTATGTAAATGTGGATTGCTTGACATTTGTAGCACCATCATAGGTAGGTGAACTATTTTGTAACTACCCTAGAATATCATTAAAGAATACAAGAATGTAACCGAAGGAGTGGGATAGAAGGACGGAGTTAGAGTGAAAAAAGAAGAGAGCAAATGTAAATGGCTCTCTGGCTGCTGCTAGAGAGCCATGTTTGTAATGGCAATTTGAATTTAGTGAAGTGGTTTGAATTTAGTAAAGTTTGTGTTAATTACGGTCTCCTTGAGTTATGTTTTTGAGCACTACATTTCATGTCTGTTCAGGCAAGTCATAGCTAGTTCATGGATTTCTATTTATAACTGGTTATGGAATGGTTCTTGGTCTTGTTATCAGTCCCGATTGGGAATGATAAAAGGTTTTTCATTTGGGAAGAATCATTTTAGATTCTAGTTTATATAATGCTTACTAGTTCATTATAACTATTAGCGGGTTTTGTCAGTCAATGGTGTTATTTCTATTTTCAAAGTAAGTCGACTGTTCATGCATGTGAAACTAGTCTTTGTTAAATGGTTATCAAGAACCATTATTTGATATTGTTTGGATTTCGAATTACAAAATTGCTGTCAGAGAGAGTTTTGTAGAGTCATTTGCATGGTCGAATGAAGTTGGATATCATTACCAATGATACAGTCTGAAACCAATGTATTATAAGCTCAGCATTTGTAATAGAAGAGATGGCGGATAGTTTAGTGGAAGTTGGTGATTCATACAATCCCATATGAAATGGAGGGAGCAGTTTATGGACGTGCATGTTCATACACAGAAAGACTAGCGTAATGGTGAGTCTATGAGGTGAGTTATGGATCAACATTGGTATCGAAGGTGGTGGAGTTACATAGAACCCGAGCTATATTTCAGCAACAGTCATTTTCTTTTTGAAGGAGACTAAGTACGAGTTCACATGTAGCGTGCATGTCGTGGTGGAGAAGTTCCGCAAGAGGGTGAACTCCTTGCATTAGAAGGAGCTAAGGATATTAGAAACCAAGCAAGGTATCTTAAAATGGGTTATTGCTATGAGGAAAGGTGGGGAGCTGGAGACCCGAGTGGTGATCGAATGGAGAAACATCATGTGACTATGGTAAGTTATGGTTCTCCCATGCAAAACTCATGAAAGATTATGAAGATGAGTCTAAGATGACTATCATTGAGTGTAAGCATTGAGTGATGATGTGAGTCGTTAGTCATAGAGAATGACAAAGAAGCATGCAGATTCAAAAGAATCTTCGAAGCAGAATAAAGAAAGTCAAAGAAGTCATGGCATATTAGCAGAGATAAAGACATCTCTAATGAAGATTTCAGTAAGCAAATCCGACAATTGCAGATTTGAGGTTGGGTGATGATTTTCCTCCGCATCAGAATGGTATCAGAGCACATGAAAGGTTTGGTGATCTGGTGGGTAGCGGTTTCACTGGTTGCAAGAATGATCCATCGAAGCTGCAACAGAACAACGATGTTCTTGTGTGAAGATCTCATGAGCAGAGGTCTTGGTATTGTCTCCACCGAGATAAGGCTGGGTAGAAGGTGCAAGAGAGTAACCACTAAGCAAAGGGTGGTCATCATCTTCCAAGATCTTGGGTGGGTCAGATGCCAATAAGGTGATGGAGTGTAGCAGCATGAGTGAGGTGGATAGCAGCCTAGTTCGTTGCATTAGAGTGAGCAGTCGAAGCATGAGCCAATCAGCATTTCCATGGGACATGGAAATCTTTTAAGCTTGGGAGTATGATGCGAGAGCATCTTGACCCTTTAGCATTATGACAAGTTTCATAATATTGCTATGTTTAAGTCATATAGACTTTTGTAAAATCATATTAGGAAATGGTTTAAGTGGTTAAACTTGCATTATAATGTATGTAAATGTGGATTGCTTGACATTTGTAGCACCATCACGGGTAGGTGAACTGTTTTGTAACTACCCTAGAATATCATTAAAGAATACAAGAATGTAACTGAAGGAGCGAGATAGAAGGACAGAGTTAGAGTGAAAGAAGAAGAGAGCAAATGTAAATGGCTCTCTGGTTGCCGCCAAAGAGCCATGTTTGTAATGGCGGTTTGAATTTAGTGAAGTGGTTTGAATTTAGTAAAGTTTGTGTTAATTGCGTTCTCCTTGAGTTATGTTTTTTAGCACTACATTTCATGTCTGTTCAGGAAAGTCATAGCTAGTTCGTGGATTTCTATTTATAACTGGTTATGGAATGGTTCTTGGTCTTGTTATCAATCCTGATTGGGAATGATAAAATCTTTTTCATTTGGCAAGAATCATTTTAGATTATGGTTTATATAATGCTTATCAGTTCATTATAACTGTTAGCAGGTTTTGTCAGTCAATGGCGTTATTCCTATTTTTATAGTAAGCCGACTGTTCATGCATGCGAAACTAGTCTTTGTTAAACAGTTATCAAGAACTGTTATTTGATATTGTTTGGATTTCGGATTACGAAATAGCTATCAGAGAGAGTTTTGTAGAGTCATTTGCATGGTTGAATGAAGTTGGATATCATTACCAATAATACAGTCTGAAACCAATGTATTAGAAGCTCAGCATTTGTAATAGAAGAGATGGTGGATAGTTTAGTGGAAGTTGGTGATTCATACAGTCCCGTATGAAATGGAGGGAGCAGTTTATGGATGTGCATGTTCATACACTAAAAGACCAGCGTAATGGTAGGTCTATGAGGTGAGTTATGGATTGGCATTAGTATCGAAGGTGGTGGAGTTACATAGAACCTGAGCTAGATTGTAGCAACAGTCATTTTCTTTTTGAAGGAGACTGAGTATGAGTTCACATGTAGCGTGCATGCCGTGGTGGAGAAGTCCCGCAAGAGGGTGAAATCCTTGCATTAGAAGGAGCCGAGGATATTAGAAACCAAGCAAGGTATCTTAAAATGGGTTATTTCTATGAGGAAAGCTGGGGAGCTAGAGACCTGAGTGGTGATCAAATGGAGAAACATCATGTGACTATGGTAAGTTATGGTTCTCCCATGCAAAACTCAAGAAAGATTATGAAGATGAGTCTAAGATGACTATCATTGAGTGTAAGCATTGAGTGATGATGTGAGTCATTACTCGTAGAGAATGACAAAGAAGCATGCAGATTCAAAAGAATCTTCAAAGCAGAATAAAGAAAGCCGAAGAAGTCATGGCATATTAGCAGAGATAAAGACATCTCTAAGGAAGATTTCAGTAAGCAAATCTAGAAATTGCAAATTTGAGGTTCAGTGATGATTTTCCTCCGCATTAGAATGGTATTAGAGCATGTGAAAGGTCTAGTGATCTGGTGGGTAGTGGTTTCACTAGTTGCAAGAATGATCCATCGAAGCTGTAGCAAAACAATGATGTTCTTGTGTGAAGATCTCATGAGAAAAGGTCTTGGTATTTTCTCCACCGAGATAAGGCTGGGTAGAAGGTGCAAGAGAGAAACCACTAAGCGAAGGGTGGTGAGCATCTTCCAGGATCTTGGGTGGGTCAGATGGCAATAAGGTGATGGAGTGCATCAGCATGAGTGAGGTGGATAGCGGCCTAGTCCGTTGCATCAGAGTGAGCAGCCGAAGCGTGAACCAATCAGCATTTCCATGGGACATGGAAATCTTTTAAGCTTGGGAGTATGATGCGAGAGCATCTTGACCCTTCAGCATTATGACAAGTTTCATAATATTGCTATGTTTAAGTCAAATAGACTTTCGTAAAATCATATTAGGAAATGGTTTAAGTGGTTAAACTTGCATCGTAATGTATGTAAATGTGGATTGCTTGACATTTGTAGCACCATCATGGGTAGGTGAACTATTTTGTAACTACCCTAGAATATCATTAAAGAATACAAGAATGTAACCGAAGGAGTGGGATAGAAGGACAAAGTTAGAGTGAAAGAAGAAGAGAGCAAATGTAAATGGCTCTCTGGTTGCCGCCAGAGAGCCATGTTTGTAATGGCGGTTTGAATTTAGTGAAGTGGTTTGAATTTAGTAAAGTTTGTGTTAATTATGCTCTCCTTGAGTTATGTTTTTGAGTGCTACATTTCATGTCTGTTCAGGCAAGTCATAGCTAGTTCATGGATTTCTATTTATAACTAGTTATGGAATGGTTCTTGGTCTTGTTATCAGTCCCGATTGGGAATGATAAAAGCTTTTTCATTTGGAAAGAATCATTTTAGATTCTAGTTTATATAATGCTTATTAGTTCATTATAACTGTTAGCGGGTTTTGTCAGTCAATGGTGTTATTATTGTTTTTAAAGTAAGCCAATTGTTCATGCATGCAAAACTAGTCTTTGTTAAACGGTTATCAAGAGCCATTATTTGATATTGTTTGGATTTTGGATTACGAAATAGCTGTCAGAGAGAGTTTTGTAGAGTCATTTGCATGGTTGAATGAAGTTGGATATCATTACCAATGATACAGTCCAAAACCAATGTATTAGAAGCTTGGCATTTGTAATAGAAGAGATGGCAGACAATTTAGTGGAAGTTGGTGATTCATATAGTCTCGTATGAAATGGAGGGAGCAGTTTATGGACATGCATGTTCATACACCAAAAGACCAGCATAATGGTGAGTCTATGAGGTGAGTTATAGATCGGCATTGGTATCGAAGGTGGTGGAGTTACATAGAACCTGAGCTAGATTGCAGTGACAATCATTTTCTTTTGAAGGAGACCGAGTACAAGTTCACATGTAGCATGCATGTTGTGGTGGAGAAGTCCCGCAAGAGGGTGAACTCCTTGCATTAGAAGGAGCCAAGGATATTAGAAACCAAGCAAGGTATCTTAAAATGGGTTATTGCTATGAGGAAAGGTGGGGAGCTAGAGACTTGAGTGGTGATCGAATGGAGAAGCATCATGTGACTATGGTAAGTTATGGTTCTCCCATGCAAAACTCATGAAAGATTATGAAGATGAGTCTAAGATGACTATCATTGAGTGTAAGCATTGAGTGATGATGTGAGTCTTTAGTCATAGAGAATGACAAAGAACCATGCATATTCAAAAGAATCTTCAAAGCAGAATAAATAAAGTCAAAGAAGTCATGGCATATTGGCAGAGATAAAGACATCTCTAATGAAGATTTCAGTAAGCAAATCCGGCAATTGTAGATTTGAGGTTGGCTGATGATTTTCCTCTGCATCAAATTACTCAATCAGCTTTGGCCAAAAAATGATAAAAGTACCTTGATACAATTCTCCTAATCTTTAGGCTTTGCTAAACCTAGGTGGGTATACATTCATCTCAAACCCTAATCACTTGGTTAAAGGATTTTCTATAGCAAATTTAAACCTTATGATTTCCTAAGGTGGCAATTGATCCTTGAGATTAATCAAAATGAATTGTATGTATATTATGAATTGAATGTTTTTTTTTTGTAAGAGAGTATTATTATGAACTATGAATATGACTTAGGGGACAATGAACTCTAAGTTTGATGAATATTCCCTGAATTAAGAAACAATCTTTAGACTAGTCCCTATCCAATATTGGGTGGATAGAGGCATTCCTTTGTCAAATATTCATGTACAACTCTTGAGAGACAACATACACCATCCACTACCACACGCATATATGGAAAAGACCTCCTACAATCCAAATATTAGTGGAATTGAATTTAATTTCTCAGGGAAAACCAATTAGACAAAGTCACATGGACAACACTTCACATGCAATCTTTGATGATCCAAGAAGTATACTGCAACACTAATCTTTTCAATAAATATATTAAAAGGTAGCAATTGAATCTGAATCAATAATCCCAAAGGACAAACCTAATCAAGTTCAATTAACAATTCTTCAATTTTGACAGAAAAGGGAGTCTTTGTATTAATTTCAAAAAATAGGTACAACTGATTTGTGCTTCAGTTGCATTGCCCTATATAATAATTTTTGAGTGCTTTCATCTATATTCTATGTATTATATATATATATATATATATATATATATATATTATATATATATATATATATATATATACACACACACACACACACACATACATACATACATACATAGATATATACATACATACATACACACACACACACACACACACACACACACATATATATATATATATAGATATATATATGTATGTATATATATATATAGATATATAGATATATATATATATATATATATATGTACATATGTAC